>JAGIQG010000023.1:31521559-31969040 GCA_024679065.1 Sphyrna mokarran | reverse complement strand
TGTTTTCGTACAGAGTGTGCAGGAAGGTTTTTTGACTCAGTATGTAGATAGGCCAACTAGAGGTGAGGCTACATTGGATTTGGTGCTGGGCAATGAGCCAGACCAGGTGTTAGGCTTGGAAGTTAGTGAACATTTTGGTGATAGTGACCACAATTCGGTTACGTTCACCTTAGTGATGGACAGGGATAGGCATGAAGCTGGGGGCAGTAGTTATAGCTGGGGGAAGGGTAATTATGAGGCCATCAGGAGAGAATTAGGGTGCGTAGATTGGACTAGGAAACTACAGGGACTGGGAACATCTGGAATGTGGTGCTTATTCAAGGAGCAGCTGCTGCGAGTCCTTGATAAGTATGTCCCTGTCAGGCAGGGAGGAAATGGACGAGTAAGAGAGCCTTGGTGTACGAAAAAAGTTGATTTGCTGGTTAAAAGAAAAAGGAGGCTTATGTCAGGATGAGGCTTGAAGGCTCAGTTAGTGCAATGGATAGCTATAGATTAGCCAGGAAGGAGGTAAAAAGTGAATTGAGGAGAGCTAAGAGGGGACACGAGAAGATGTTGGCTGATAGGATTAAGGAGAATCCTAAAGCTTTCTTTCGATATGTTAAGAATAGAAGATTGGTTAGGGCAAGATTAGGGCCAGTCATAGACAGCAGTGGGAAGTTGTGCGTGGAGCCTGAAGAGATTGGTGAGGCACTGAATAAATATTTCTCTTCGGTATTCACGCAGAGTGCTGGAAATGTAGCTGTGGAGAGCACTGAGGTACAGGGTAACAAACTGGAAGGTATCGAAGTAGATAGGGAGGATGTGCTAGATATTCTCGAGGGTTTGAAGTTGGATAAGTCCCCCTGGGCCGGACGGGATTTACCCTAGGATTCTCTGGGAGGCAAGAGAGGAGATTGCAGAGCCTCTGGCTCTGATCTTCAGGTCCTCGTTGGTTACGGGTGTGGTTCCGGAGGACTGGAGGATAGCGAATGTGGTCCCATTGTTTAAGAAGGGGAAGAGAGACCTTCCTGGGAATTATAGGCCAGTGAGTCTTACTTCTGTGGTGGGCAAGGTATTGGAGAGAATTATTAGGGATAGGATTTATAGTTATTTAGAGAGAAATGAATTGATTGGGGATAGTCAGCATGG
The DNA here is from genome assembly GCA_024679065.1 of Sphyrna mokarran. Classification (NCBI taxonomy): domain Eukaryota; kingdom Metazoa; phylum Chordata; class Chondrichthyes; order Carcharhiniformes; family Carcharhinidae; genus Sphyrna; species Sphyrna mokarran. The sequence goes on along the minus strand of JAGIQG010000023.1, from coordinate 31,967,912 downwards.
TTTCGTGAAGGGTAGGTCATGCCTTACTAACCTCATTGAGTTTTTTGAGAAAGTGACCAGAGAGGTGGATGGGGGTAAGGCGGTTGATGTAGTATATATGGACTTTAGTAAGGCTTTTGATAAGGTGGCCCATGGAAGACTTCTACAGAAAATGCAGATGTGTGGAATAGAGGGTGATTTAGCTAATTGGATTAGAAATTGGCTGGCAGATAGAAGACAGAGGGTGGTGGTTGATGGGAGATTTTCATCGTGGAGTTCGGTGACGAGTGGTGTGCCTCAGGGGTCTGTTTTGGGGCCCCTGCTGTTTGTAATTTTTATAAATGATCTGGATGAGGGTATTGAGGGATGGATCAGTAAATTTGCAGATGATACTAAAGTTGGTGGTGTGGTAGATAGTGAAGAGGGTGTTTTAGTTTACAGAGTGACTTGGACAAGTTGCAGAGCTGGGCCGAGAGGTGGCAAATGGAGTTTAATGTGGAAAAGTGTGAGGTAATGCACTTTGGCAGGAACATAAATGTGTAGAGTATAGGGCTAATGGTAGGGCTCTTAATAGTGTTGAGGAACAGAAGGATCTTGGTGTATGTGTCAATAGATCCCTGAAAGTAGGCAGTCAAGTGGATAAAGTTGTTAAGAAGGCTTATGGAGTCTTAGCTTTTATTGGTAGGGGGATTGAATTTAGGAGCCGCAGCATCATGTTGCAGCTGTACAAAACTCTAGTGCGGCCGCACTTGGAGTATTGTGTGCAGTTCTGGTCGCCACATTATAAGAAGATGTGGAGGCATTGGAGAGGGTACAGAGGAGGTTTACTAGGATGTTGCCTGGTATGGAGGGCAGGTCCTATGAAGAGAGGTTGAAGGATTTGAGGTTGTTTTCGTTAGAAAGGAGGCGGCTAAGGGGGATCTTATTGAACATATAAGATAATTAGAGGTTTGGATAGGGTGGACAGTGATAGCCTTTTTCCTAGGATGGAAAAAGCTAGCACGAGGGGACACAACTTTAAATTAAGGGGTATGAGTTATAGGACGGATATCAGAGGTAGGTTCTTTACTCAAAGAGTGATTAGGGAGTGGAATGCCCTGCCTGCAGCTGTTGTAGATGCGCCAAGTTTGGTGGCGTTTAAGAGGTTAGTTGATAAGTATATGGATGAGAAGGGAATGTTTTAGTTAGGAGGGGCATTGCTTTTTATTTTGGTCGGCACAACATCGAGGGCCGAAGGGCCTGTTCTGTGCTGTATTGTTCTATGTTCTATGTTCTATGTTCAAATAGGAAAATGAAGAACGTTTCTCAGGCTTCATTGTTCCTTGGGGGCACTGAAGAGAGGTAGCGAATTCCGAGTGGAGAGCTGGTGTGGGTGAGTAGTGTGATTTTTCTGTACAATTTATTTATTTTTCACTAGTTTTTTTTTCAAATTTTCCGGAGGCTGGAAAGTGTCGCAAGGACACGTGGGAAGTGTAGTTTTTAAGCTTACTATAAATGGAGGCTACTGGACTCCTAGACATCCATACCTGTGCTGGGTGGTGGTGACAGAGGGTGGTGGTTGATGGGAGATATTCATCGTGGAGTTCGGTGACAAGTGGTGTACCTCAGGGGTCTGTTTTGGGGCCCCTGCTGTTTGTAATTTTTATAAATGATCTGGATGAGGGTATTGAAGGATGGATTAGTAAATTTGCAGATGACACTAAAGTCGGTGGAGTGGTAGATAGTGAAGAAGGGGTGTTATAGTTTACAGAGAGACTTGGACAAGTTGCAGAGCTGGGCCGAGAGGTGGCAAATGGAGTTTAATGTGGAAAAGTGTGAGGTAATGCACTATGGCAGGAATAATAAATGTGTAGAGTATAGGGCTAATGGTAGGATTCTTAGTAGTGATGAACAGAGGGATCTTGGTGTATATGTGCATAGATCCCTGAAAGTAGGCAGTCAAGTCGATAAGGTTGTTAAGAAGGCATATGGAGTCTTAGCTTTTATTGGTAGGGGGATTGAATTTCGGAGCCGCAACGTCATGTTGCAACTGTACAAAACTCTAGTGTGGCCGCACTTGGAGTATTGTGTGCAGTTCTGGTCCCACATTATAAGAAAGATGTGGAGGCATTGGAGAGGGTACAGAGGAGGTTTACCAGGATGTTGCCTGGTATGGAGGGCAGGTCTTATGAGAGAGGCTGAGGGATTTGAGTTGTTTTCGTTAGAAAGGACGGCGGCTAAGAGGGGACCTAAATCGAAACATATAAGATGATTAGAGGTTTAGATAGGGTGGACACAGTGAGCCTTATTTCCTAGGATGGAGAAAGCTAGCACGCAGGGGACACAGCTTTAAATTAAGGGGTGATATACGATAGGACGGATATCAGAGTAGGTTCTTTACCCAAAGGGTGGTTCGGGAGTGGAATGCCCTGATGCAGCAGTTGTAGCACCAACCTGCCGCCAAGTTTGGTGGCATTTAAGAGTTTAGTTGATAAGTATATGGAGAGAAGGGAATGGTTTAGTTTGGAGGGTCATATGCTTTTTATATTTGGGTCGGCGCAACATCGAAGCCGAAGGGCCCTGTTCTGTGATGTAATGTTCTAATGTTCTATGTTCTATGTTCCTATGGGGTGGTGTCGAGCTGCGGTTTTCTAAGGATAGGGTTAAAAAAAAAGAAAAAGAAAAAAAAAAAAAAAAAAAAAAAAAAAAGAAAAAAAAACAGGAACTGGAGATGCAGCTTGAGGATCTACGTCTCATTAGAGGTAATAGGAGATAATTGACAGGAGTTTTATCCAACAGGTGGGTCACAGCCAGGCAACGAGAAGAAGGCACATGGGTGACTATCAGGAAAAGGGGAAAACGCTCGGTGATTGGAAGAGCAAACCGGAGGGTGTCCTTCATAATAATACTTCTGCTTGAGTACTACTGGAGGGACACTCATCTGAGGGGGGGGGGGGGGGAGCCCGCAGTGCCCGCTCTCTAAACCTGAGCCATACGGCAAAAAATTTAAGGAAGAGAGAGGAAAGGCTATAATAAAATGGTACTCCACTGTGGGGGTTCAGACCAGGCTTTTTTGTGGACGCAGGCGGAGGTTCGCGGATCGTGGCTTTGTCTTCCTGCGAGCTGGGATCTGGGATGTTTTCTGACGCTTCCCATACATCCTGAAAGGGGCGAGGGGTGAGCGAACCTGAAGTTGTGGTGCATATAGGTACTGCAGACATAGGCAAGCGAAGAGGGAGGCATCCATTAAAAGGGATTATAGAAACTGGTAGGAACAGCCTGAATCAACAAGAGAAATAAATAAGAGAAAAGCGAAGGTAGTAATTTCAGGATTGCTGCCTGCGCCTCGGGAGAATGAGGAGCAGGAATCAAATGAGGTGGAGGATGAATGCATGGCTGAGGGACTGGAGCATGCGGGGCAGGGATTCAGGTTTCATAGATATGGGCACTATCTTTAGGGGCAGGTGCGACTGTACAGTAAAGGACGGGTGGCACTTGAACCCTAGGGGGAACTAATATCTTGGCAGGTAGACTAGCTTAGGGCTACTGGGGGATCTTTAAAACTAGAAAGCTGGGGGGTGGGAATATCGATGGGACGGTGAATAAGGAGGTTAGTTCCCAGGTAGGGAAGGACTGTAGGCACTCTGAGAGGGGGGTTAGAGGGTGGTGGAAAAGGGAAAATATCCTTGACTGAGGGGCTGAGTGTGTCTATTTTAATGCCAGGAGTGTAGTAAAATAAGGTAGATGAGCTTAGGGCGTGGATTGCTGCTTGGGAGTGTGATGTGGTGGCCATTACAGAGACTTGGTTGTCTCAGGGACAGGACTGGGTACTTCAGGTGCCGGGATTCAGGTGCTTCAGGAGGGACAGGGTTGGGGGCAAAAGAGGAGTGGTGTGGCACGTTGATCAGGGACAGTGTCATGGCTGTAGAGAAGGTGGAAGACGGGGAGGGATTGTCTACGGAGTTCTCTGTGGGTGGAAGTTAGGAACAGCAAAGGCTCGATAACTTTGCTGGGTGTATTCTATAGGCCGCCCAACAGCGACAGGGAACTTGAGGTGCAGATAGGGAAACAGATCCTAGACAGATGTAGGAAATAACAGGGTTGTCGTGATGGAAGATTTCAATTTCCCAAACATCGACTGGAATATCCCAAGGGTAAGGGGTTTGGATGGTGTGGAGTTTGTTAAGTGTGTTCAGGAAGGTCTCCTGACACAGTACGTGGAAAAGCCTACGAGAGGAGAGGCTGTACTTGACCTGGTGCTTGCGAATGAGCCAGGGCAGGAGTCGGATCTCACTGTAGGTGAGCATCTTGGGAATGGAGATCATAATTCTATCTCTTTCACGATAGCAATGGAAAGAGATAGGATCAGGCAGGCTAGGAAGGTGTATGTCTGGAGTAAGGGGAAATATGAAAACATTAGGCAGGTAACTGGACGCATAAACTGGAAGGAGGTGTTCTTGGGGAAGAGTACAGAAGGAAAGTGGCGGTTTTTCAAGGAATGTTTGTATAGGGCACTGCAAGACAACGTTCCGAGGAGTCAAGGAGGTTCTGGTAGGACGCGGGAACCGTGGTGCACGAAGGTAGAGGTGAACCTAGTTAGGAAGAAAAAAATGGTATATAAAAGGTTCAGAGAGCTAGGGGATGTTAGGGATCTAGAGGAGTATAAGGTGTGTAGAAGGGAACTTAAAAAGGAAATTAGGAGAGCCAGAAGGGGTCATGAGAAGGCCTTGGCAGGTAAGATTAAGGAGAATCCCAAGGCCTTCTACAAATATGTGAAAAGTAAAAAGATGAGAAGAGAAGGGATAGGGCCTATAAAAGGTGAAGGGGGAAAAGTCTGTGTGAATCCGGAAGAAATGGCAGAGGTGCTTAACGAGTACTTTGCCTCGGTACTCACGATGGAAGGTGAACTGGGAAATTGCACTGCAGGTTTGTGGCATACGGAAAAGATTGAGTATGTGGATGTTAGAAAAGAGGATGTGTTAGACCTGTTAAATTCTATCAAGATAGACAAGTCGCCGGGACCGGATGGGATGTACCCCAGGTTATTGTGGGAGGTGAGGGAAGTGGTTGCAGAGCTCCTGGCGATGATCTTTGCGTCGTCGATGGAAACGGGAGAGGTTCGGAGGATTGCGAATGTGGTCCCTATCTTTAAGAAAGGGAACAGGGATAGTCCAGGAAATTACCGACCGGTGAGTTTGACTTCAGTGGTTGGTAAGCTGATGGAGAGGCTTCTGAGGGATAAGATATATGAACATTGGGAGAAGTTTGGACTGATTAGAAATAGTCAGCATGGTTTTGTCAAGGGCAGGTCATGCCTTACGAGCCTAGTTGAGTTCTTCGAAAATATGACTGAACACATTGACGAAGGAAGGGCGGTGGACGTAGTGTACATGGACTTTAGTAAGGCGTTTGATAAGGTCCCACATGCAAAGCTTCTGGAGAAGGTGAGAGGTCATGGGATCCAAGGGGCTTTGGCCTCATGGATCCTGAACTAGCTTGCCGCCAGAAAGCAGAGAGTGGTTGTGGATGGGTCTTGTTCTACATGGAGGTCGGTAACCAGTGGAGTGCCCCAGGAATCTGTTCTGGGATCCCTGCTGTTTGTCATTTTCATAAATGACCTGGATGAGGAAGTGGAGGGATGGGTTAGCAAGTTCATCGACGTTACAAAGATCGGTGGTGTTGTGGATGGTCTGGAGGGATGCAAAAGTTGCAGCGGGACATAGACAGGATGCAAGACTGGGTGGAGAAGTGGCAGATGGACTTCAACGCAGATAAATGTGTAGTGGTCCATTTTGGCAGGAATAATGGGATGAAGGAATACAATATAAGGGGTAGGAGTCTTAGCTGTGTTGTAGAGCAGAAGGATCTCGGGGTCTGGGTCCATAGGACTCTTAAATCGGCCTCGCAGGTGTCAAGAAGGCGTACGGTGTACTGGCCTTCATTAATCGAGGAATAGAGTTTAGGAGTCAGGAGGTAATGATGCAGCTCTATAAGACTCTTGTCAGACCCCAGTGGAGTATTGTGCACAGTTCTGGTCGCCTCATTATAGGAAGGATGTAGAGGCTATTGAGAGAGTTCAGAGGAGATTTACAAGGATGCTGCCTGGATTGGGAGGCAGGCCTTATGAAGATAGGTTGGGGGAGCTGGGACTCTTCTCACTGGAGAGACGTAGGTTGAGAGGCGACCTGATAGAGGTTTATAAAATGTTGAGAGGAATAGATAGGGTGGACTCTCAGAGACTATTTCCCGAGCTGAAATGGTCACTACGAGAGGACACAGATTTAAGGTGCAGGGAAGCAAATACAAAGGAGATGTCAGGGGTAGGTTTTTCACTCAGAGGGTGGTGAGTGAATGGAACCGACTGCCGTCGGAAGTTGTTGAGGCAAACTCACTGGGGTCTTTTAAGAGACTCCTGGATGAGTATATGGAAAAGAATAGGATAGGTTTATGGATTGGTAGATGTGATTGGCGCAACTGGTGGGCCAAAGGGCCTGTTTGTGCTGTATTGTTCTATGTTCTATGTTCTACATTTCTGAAAACACAAATCTTTTGCAAGGGCCCAAACATGAAAGGTAATTCATGATCAAGCTTAAGTAAATATGATTTTGAACATACTTAGTGTGCTGGTATGTATTGGGTGAGTCAAAGATCAAGTGTTCAAGTGAAATTTGTCAGACAGGAAAGGAATTGTATCTTTTCAATTAGAAATTGTACAAATTTCCGAACTTGGCACTGATTTCATATCATAATTATTGGGGGGTGTTGTGTATGCAGTTCGGTGTGTCCCTTTAAGAGAACAGGTCAGGTGACCCAGGGCACAAATTCCACCATGAGTGGAGCTTGCTGGATCAGTTTTGTTGACTGTGCCACAGACATGGTATTTAAATAAACAGTTCCAGTTAGTTTACAGCTACTTATTTTGTGGTCTCTTTAAAGTCTATAATTAGACTTCGTACATAATAGGAAGGTGTTGAGTACATAACAGTTTGTTGCATAAGTCTTTGTAGTCTTCTGCACGTTAATAGTAAGTCTTTATTTACGAGTAACTATACACATCCAGTAAAAGAGTTCTCTCCATGTCTAGACCTTAACATGTCTCTGCTCAACACAACTCTGACTACAGGTCAAGGTTATGTGCCTTCTAACATCAATGTCTGGGCAGTACTGCACTCACTCCTACATCAACCCAATATATACCAGACTCTTATACTGCAAAAATCACTCTTCCCTCTTTTTCATAAGAACTGGGAGCAGGAGTAGGCCATCTGGTCCCTTGATCCTGCTCCGTCATTCAAAAAAAATCATGGCTGATATTTTTGTGGACTCAGCTCCATTTACCCGCCCACACACCATAACCATCAATTCCTTACTCTTCAAAGATCTATCAATTCAACAAATAGAGAGAAATTAGTATTAATGAGAAGGTTGTTTTAGAGAAATTGATAGGACAGGAGGTTGGTAAGCTTCCAGGACCTGATATCCTACATCATGAACATCATGGGTGGATCTTCCACAATTCTACAGATTCTGGAAACATTCTACGAGGTAACCTCAGTGCTTCACTGGCAAGGAATTCTACAGATTCACAACCCTTTGAGTGAACTCTGCTCCCCCTTATTTTGACGTTATGCCTCCTAGTTCTAGTTCCTTGGAGGTAATGACCATTTACAGTCCCTCTCGAACTGGGTTTTATTTTTTTACTTGTTCCAATGCCACCCAGTGTGTTTTTTGATGTTTAGTAACTAGAACAAAGAACAAAGAAAATTACAGTACAGGAACAACCCTTCAGCCCTCCAAGCCTCCACCAACTGTGTACCCGATTTAACTAAAACCCCCAACCATTCTGGGGACATATCCCTCTATTCCTATCCTATTCATGTATTTATCAAGACACCCCTTCAAAGTCACTACATATCCATTTCACTATCTCCCCCAGCAATGAGTTCCATGTAAAAAAATCTGTCTTGTATATCTTCTTTAAACCTTGCCCCTTGCAACTTAAACCTGTGACCACTATTAATTTACTTTTCCATCCTGGGAAATAGCTTCTAACTCCACTCTGTTCATGCCTCTTATAATCTTATAGACTTCTATCCAATAACCGAAAAACCTCCGTTATTCCGGTGAGAACAAATCAAGTTTCTCTAACCACTCATCATAGCTAATGCCCTCTATACCAGGCAACATCCTAGACAGCAGTGGGAAGTTGTGCATGGAGCCTGAAGAGATTGGTGAGGCACTGAATAAATATTTCTCTTCGGTATTCATGCAGAGTGCTGGAAATGTAGCTATGGAGAACACTGAGGTACAGGGTTGCAAATTGAAGTATTGTAGTAGATAGGGAGGATGTGCTAGAAATTCTCGAGGGTTTGAAGTTGGATAAGTCCCCTGGGCCGGACGGGATTTACCCTAGGATTCTCTGGGAGGCAAGAGAGGAGATTGCAGAGCCTCTGGCTCTGAATCTTCAGGTCCTCGTTGGTTACGGGTGTGGTTCCGGAGGACTGGAGGATAGCGAATGTGGTCCCATTGTTTAAGAAGGGGAAGAGAGACCTTCCAGGGAATTATAGGCCAGTGAGTCTTACTTCTGTTGTGGGCAAGGTATTGGAGAGAATTATTAGGGATAGGATTTATAGTTATTTAGAGAGAAATGAATTGATTGGGGATAGTCAGCATGGTTTCGTGAAGGGTAGGTCATGCCTTACTAACCTCATTGAGTTTTTTGAGAAAGTGACCAGAGAGGTGGATGGGGGTAAGGCGGTTGATGTAGTATATATGGACTTTAGTAAGGCGTTTGATAAGGTGGCCCATGGAAGACTTCTACAGAAAATGCAGATGTGTGGAATAGAGGGTGATTTAGCTAATTGGATTAGGAATTGGCTGGCAGATAGAAGACAGAGGGTGGTGGTTGATGGGAGATATTCATCGTGGAGTTCGGTGACGAGTGGTGTGCCTCAGGGGTCTGTTTTGAGGCCCCTGCTGTTTGTAATTTTTATAAATGATCTGGATGAGGGTATTGAGGGATGGATCAGTAAATTTGCAGATGACACTAAAGTTGGTGGAGTGGTAGATAGTGAAGAGGGGTGTTATAGTTTACAGAGTGACTTGGACAAGTTGCAGAGCTGGGCCGAGAGGTGGCAAATGGAGTTTAATGTGGAAAAGTGTGAGGTAATGCACTTTGGCAGGAACAATAAATGTGTAGAGTATAGGGCTAATGGTAGGGCTCTTAATAGTGTTGAGGAACAGAAGGATCTTGGTGTATGTGTCAATAGATCCCTGAAAGTAGGCAGTCAAGTGGATAAAGTTGTTAAGAAGGCATATGGAGTCTTAGCTTTTATTGGTAGGGGGATTGAATTTAGGAGCCGCAGCATCATGTTGCAACTGTACAAAACTCTAGTGCGGCCGCACTTGGAGTATTGTGTGCAGTTCTGGTCCCCACATTATAAGAAAGATGTGGAGGCATTGGAGAGGGTACAGAGGAGGTTTACCAGGATGTTGCCTGGTATGGAGGGCAGGTCCTATGAAGAGAGGTTGAAGGATTTGAGGTTGTTTTCGTTAGAAAGGAGGCGGCTAAGAGGGGATCTTATTGAAGCATATAAGATGATTAGAGGTTTAGATAGGGTGGACAGTGATAGCCTTTTTCCTAGGATGGAGAAAGCTAGCACGAGGGGACACAGCTTTAAATTAAGGGGTATGAGTTATAGGACGGATATCAGAGGTAGGTTCTTTACTCAAAGAGTGATTAGGGAGTGGAATGCCCTGCCTGCAGCTGTTGTAGATGCGCCAAGTTTGGTGGCGTTTAAGAGGTTAATTGATAAGTATATGGAAGAGAAGGGAATGGTTTAGTTTGGAGGGGCATTGCTTTTTATTTTGGTCGGCACAACATCGAAGGCCGAAGGGCCTGTTCTGTGCTGTAATGTTCTATGTTCTATGTTCTATGTTCTAAATCTTTTCTTTACCCTCTCCAAAGCCTCCACATCCTTTTGGTAATGTGGTGACCAGAATTGAACACTATATTCCAAGTACGGCCAAACTAACATTCTATAAAGCTGCAACATGACTTGCCAATTTTTAAACTCAATACCCTGGCTGATGAAGCAAGCATGCTATATGCCTTCTTGACTACCTTCTCCAACCGCATTGCCACTTTCAGCGACCTCTGTACATGTACACCCAGATGTCTCTGCCGATCAATACTCTGCAGGGTTCTGTATATTTCTCGTCTGTATTAGATGTTCCAAAATGCATTACCTCACATTTGACTGAATTAAACTCCATCTGCTGCCTCTCCACCCAAGTCTCCAACTCTCTGTCTTCTATGACTGAGTAAGAAGTCTCACAACACCAGGTTAAAGTCCAACAGGTTTATATGGTAGCAGAGGCCACTAGCTTTCAAAGCGCAGCTTCTTCATCAAGTCAATGGGAGTTCTATTCAATTCCCACTCACCTGATGAAGGGCAATGCTCCAAAAGCTTGTGGCGTTTTGCTACCAAATAAATCTGTTGGACTTTAACCTGGTGTTGTGAGACTTCTTGCTGTGTTTACCCCAGTCCAATGCCGGCATCTCCACACCATGATTTCTATGACTGAGCCAGTTTTATATCCATCTTGCCAGCATAACTTTGATCCAGTGTGACTTCACCTTTTGGACCAGCCTGCTGTGAGGAACCTTGTCAAAGACCTTGCTGAAACCCGAGTAGACAATATCCACTGTCTTATTCTCATCAATCATCTTCATCACTTCTTCAAAAAACTCAGTCAAGTTAGTGAGACATGGCTGCCTCTTTACAAAACCTTGTTGCCTCTCAGTAGCACGTCCACTTATTTCCAAGTGGGAGTAAATCCTGTGGCTAAGAATCCTCACTAATAATTTCCCTACCACTGGCATAAGGCTCACTGACCTGACGCAAAGTATTTATTTAATACCTTGTCAGTTTCCACTGGCTGCGCACATATATTCTCTCCCCTGTCCTTGACTGGGCCAGTCCTTTCCCTGGCTACCCTCTTGCTCTTTATATACATATTAAAAACCTTAGGTTTGTCCTTAATCCTATTGGCCAATGACTTTTTGCGACTCCCTTTAGCCCTCCTTATTCCTTGCTTAAGTTCCTTTTTACTTCCCTTGTATTCTACACTTGCTTTATGTGTTCCCAGCCTCCTAGCTTAGACAAGCCTCCCAGCTTTCCTTTCTTACCTTGACTTAGGCTCACAGTATCTCTCGTTATCCAAGGATCCTGAACTCTTGCCTTTCATCTCACCATCATGCTTGTAATTATTCTTTCCTTCCACCCCCTGCCTGGGTGCTGGCTCAAAAGCTATCACAATATTAACATTTATCCGGATTAAACTCTGTTTGCCATCTCTACTCTCCTCTATGCCTCTACTTTGTCAGAAGACAAGGAAATTTGGTATGTCAGCTATGACTCTCACCGACTTTCACAGATGCACCATAGAAAGCATTTTTTCTCGTTGTATCACAGCTTGGTATAGCTCCTGCTCTGCCCAAGACTGCAAGAAACTACAAAAGGTCATGAATGTAGCCCAATCGATCATGCAAACTTGCCTCCTATTCATTGATTCTGCCTACATTTTCCACTGCCTCGACAGAGCAGCCAGCATCATTAAGGACCCCATGCACTCCGGACATTCTCTCTTTCACTTTCTTCTGTCGGGAAATAGATACAAAAGTCTGAGATCATATACCAACTGACTCAAGAGCAGTTTCTTCCCTGCTGCCTTCAGACTTTTGAATGGAACTACCTTGCATTCAGTTGATCTTTCTCTGCACCTTAGCTACGACTATAACACTACAGTCTGCATCTCTCCTCTCCTTCTCAATGAATGGTATGTTTGTATAGTATGCAAGGAACAGTACTTTTTACTGTATACATGTGACAATTATAAATCAAATCAAATCAAATCAAACATTTTCAGTTCTGATCAGAGATCATAGAGCTAAAATGTTAATTCTGTCCCTCTGCATTTTCTATTTTTGATATAGGCATAGGTCTCATTAACTAAGCTTGCTGAGAATTTGTCAAATCCACTTTGAGTAATGCCACATTTGCATTTCATGTATCCTGGATAAAGCACACAACCTAACAGGGAAATGACTGATGCCTTTGAAGGAATTTGCAATGGGAATCATAATTTCTTTCCGATGTTCAGTAACTAACCTTCAGTCTCCTTGGGGATTGGGGAGCGGGGTTGAGGATGGGGCACTTTCAGTTCTTTCAAACTAGGAGGGATATTTCAGAACAACATTCAAAGTATGGTACAGAGCTGGAAATATTGTTTTTTATCTAAATAGAATCCAGTAAGTACAAGTTACTTCTGCTTGTAAAATCTGCTGTATCTGATGTATGGAACAATTTTTCTCTATGTTTTGAAATTATAACAAACATAATATATAGAGCAAGGGTGTTTGATAATTTAAATAAAAGCAGAAGATGCTGGAAATATTCAGGATGTATCCATGGAGAGAAAATAACGTTAATATTTCAGATCAATGACCTATCTTTCAGCTGCAAAATGTTAGCAATAGAACAGGGAAAATGTTGTTCTTGCGTTGGTTAGTACATGATCTCAGTAGGGTGTGTGGGGTGTCACGGATGGGTAGTATCTCTGGTGGGGAAAAATGCCACGTCCTTTTCAGGCGATTTGTTCATTCTTTGTCCCCACCTGGCATTCAGCTCTCTCCTGTGGTCCCCGTGGCTGTTTGCGTGCGACAGCAGCCACACCCCAGGTAACAGCTTCAACAAGTCAACTAAACCAGGTGAGGGTAGTCGACAGAACTCAACCCTCGGTGAAATAGGAAGATGTCTATCCCAGCATGTGAAAACAGACTCTGGCGGATTGAGTAGAAGAGATCAATGGAAGATCCAACGGTCAAGAAGACGGTCTCTGCAAGTTTTGTGGAACGTGAAGAGCAGGACAAGACACAGAAGACGTCCTAGTCATCCAAGGCACCTTGTCCCATCTCCAGCTGTCTTGACTCTTGTCTTGCCACTGGATCCAGATGGGAATTGGGAAGAGAGAGTGAGGCTCTAGCTGCGCAACTCTCCTTCGCTTTAAATCAAATCAAGCACTAGTCTCGACACCATCATCATCATCATCATCCTTTTGTTCAACCTTTGAAGTTCTGTGGCAATGGGCAAGCGACGATGCAGTAGGTACAGATACACTGGGACCTGTAGTCATGGACCTATACACAGGCAGCTCAGGTCAAATGGTCATTTTCTGCTGACTGAAGCAGCAGTGAAACTCAACGTTTACCTGGGCGACTGAGCAGTCCTCTTCAGGAATGCACTGCTCACTTCCTTGGAATAAGGAAGGGGCTAGAAAAAGGTGCCATAAACATTGCCTGCTTCACTACACTCTGTAAGGAGTCTCACAATATCAGGTTAAAGTCCATAAAGTTTATTTGATAGTAAACCCACAAGCTTTCAGAATACTGTTCCTTCGTCAGGTGAGTGTCAAGGCAGATGAAATACAGGGATACGCTGACAGAAACGACTTAAATGGTTCTATAGAACACTCTCTATGGACCTCAATCTCTCAGGAGTTCCTCCCTCCTGAGTACAGATGGGCTGAACACTTTGAAGCCATCCTCAACCGACTGTCATCTATTAACAATGAAGCAATAGATAGGATTCCCCAGGTCGATATCAACAGCACCGTGAATAACCCACTGATAGTAGCCGAAGTCACTGAAGTTGTCAGCCAGCTATCCCCAGGAGCAGATGCCATACCTGCAGAGATCTACAAAGCTGCTGGTTCTGTATTTATCGAGAAACTCACTGAGTTGTTCCAGTCCTTTTGGAAGCAAGGTTCCATTCCTCACGAACTTAAAGATGTTCCCATCGTACACCTCTACAAGAGGAAGAGCAATGTATCAGCATGTATGTGATGACCGCCGAGGAATCTCGCTGCTCTCCATCACAGGAAAACTCTTGCAAGAGTCCTGCTAAATCATCTGGTCACTCATCTGGAGCTGGGCCTGCTTCCAGAGTCACAGTGTGGTTTCCACAAAGGTCGTGGGACTAAGAACGTGATTTTTGCTGCATGCCAACTTCAGGAGAAGTGTCAGAAACAGAATTGCGAGCGGTACACAACCTTTGTTGACCTCGCAAAAGTTTTCGACACTGTCAGCTGACAAGACCTATGGAGGTTCATGTCAAAGTTCAGCTGGTTCCCCCCAAATTCATTCAGTTCCATGATGGCATGATGACCAGAGTACTGGATGGCAGGGAATCATTTGAGACATTCCCGGTCACTAATGGCGTCAAACAGGGCATATGAGCTCACACCCATACTATTTTCTGCCATGCTGAATGATGCCTTGCAGGACAGTGTTGCTGAAATCAGCCTCAAGCATAGAATGGATGGGAAGCTCTTCAATCTGAGGAGACTTCAAGCTATTTACAAAGTGAAGATTGTTCTCAGAGACTTCCTCTTTGCTGATGACTGGCCCTGTATGCTGGCTCAGAGCCAGAGATGCAAGTCAGTATGGACATATTTTCCACAGCTTCTGATAACTTTGGACTCACCATCAACATTAAAAAGACTGAAGTCATGCACCAGCCTGCTCCTCAAGCACTGTACACAGAACCCATAATCACAAGCAAAGGGCAGAAACTACAGGCAGTGGACTAGTTCACGTATCTTGGCAGTACCCTTTCCCAAGCAGTGACTATTGACACAGAGGTTAACTGCAGAATAGTAAAGGCAAGTTCTGCTTTTGATAGACTGCGCTGCACTGTATGGGAACATTGAGGAATCAGCCCAGCAACAAAACTGAAGGTCTACAGTGCTGTGGTACTCACTACTCTCCTATATGCCTGTGAAATGTGGACAGTGTATTGAAGGCATGCAAGACAGCTCAATCATTCCCACATGACTTGTATTTGCAGAATATTACGCATCCGTTGGCAAGACAAAATACCAGACATTGAAGTTCTCTCTACAGCAAGTCTACCATCAGTCCACACACTGCTGATGAGAGCACAGACCCGGTGGGCAGGTCATGTTGTCCGTATGCCAGATGAGCACATACCCAAGCAGCTCCTTTTTGGGAAACTCTCTGCTGGAAGATGCTCACATGGAGGGCAGAAGAAATGTTACAAAGACACACTCAAAGCCTCCCTGAAATCGCTTGACATAGACACGACCACCTGGGAAATGCTGGTACAAAACCGCCCTACCTGGCACTGTCTTATCCACAAGGGCTGTCAAGCTTACGAAACAAGGTGCATTGTTGAAGCACAACTTAAGCACGAGCTGCGGAAGTCCAGAGCCACCAGCGCAGCAACTGCAGCACCTAACACAAACCTGTCCAATATGTGCTAGGACATTCCGTGCCCGAATTGGCCTGATAAGTCATCTTTGGACACACTGCAACGAACCTCAAAATGACTAATGGTGTCGAGGTCCTCATCGATGATGATGGACGAACAACAACAATAACATGACCTCAGACTTTTTTATCTTTTTCCTAAAGGAAGAAGGTAGAAGAGATAATGTCCAGGATGCATAGGGTCCTTAATTATGCTGTCTGCTTTGCTGAGGCAGCGGGAAGTGTAGACAGAGTCAATGGATGGGAGGTTGATTTGCACGATGGATTGGGCTACATTCATGATCTTTTAGAACATAAACATAGAACACTACAGCACAAACAGGTCCTTCAGCCCATAAGTTGTGTCAATCATACCCATATCTATTCGGCCATAGAATTATCTGTAACTCCCAATCCCATTTAATCCCATGTACTCATCCAGAAATCTTTTAAAAATACCAGCGAGTTCGCCTCCATCACCACCGATGGCAGCTGATTCCATTTACTCACCACCCTCTGAGTGAAAAACTTACCTCTAACATCTCTGTACTTGCTGCCCAGCAAGTAGTTTGTAGTTCCTTGCGATCTTGGGCAGAGCAAAAGCCACACCAAGCTGTGATACGTAGAGGCATTGGTGGACTTTTTTAAATATAGTGTCAGCATGAGAGGACCAGGACAGGTTGTTGGTGATTTGGACACCTAAAAACTTGAAGGTCTCAACACTTTCTACTTCGTCCACATTGATGTAGACAGGGGCGTGTCCTCCTTCACACTTCCAGAAGTTGATGACAATCTCCTTCATTTTGTTGACATCGAGGGAGAGATTATTTTTGCCACACCAGTACAAGATTCTCTAGCTCATACCTATACTCTACCTCATCATTGTCTGAGGTCTGACCCACTGTGCTGGTATCGTCAGCAAACTTGAAAATCGAAATGGATGGGAATTTGGCCGCACAGTCATAAGCATACAAGAAACAGATCCTAGAGAGATGTAGTAATAACACAGTTGTCGTGATGGGAGATTTTAATTTCCCAAACACGGACTGGAATATCCCTAGGATAAAGGGTTTGGATGGGAAGGATTTTGTTAGGTGTGTTCAGGAGAGTTTCCTGACACAGTACATGGATAAGCCTATGAGAGGTTAAGCTGTACTTGACTTGGTGCTGGCTAATGAACCAGGACAGGTGTCGGATCTCTCGGTGGGAGAGCATCTCGGGAATGGTGACCATAATTCTATCTCTTTCACGATAGCATTGGAAAGAGATAGGATAGGAAGGTGTTTATCTGGAGTAGGGGGAAATATGAAATCATCAGGCAGAAAACTGGACAAGTAAACTGGAAGGAGATGTTCTTGGGGAAAAGTACTGAAGGAAGGTGGCTGATTTTCAAGGAATGTTTGTCTGGCACTCTGCACAACAACATTCCAGCGAGACAAAGTAGTTTTGGTAGATCACAGGAACCGTGGTACACAAAGGTTGTGATGAATTTAGTCAGGAAAAAAAGAAAGGTGTACAAAAGGTTCGGAGAACTGGGAGATGTAAAGCATCTATGGTTTGTAGAAAAGAGCTTAAAAATGAAATTAGGTCAGCCAGAAGGGGTCATGAGAAGGTCTTGGCGGGTAAGATTAAGGAGAATCCCAAGGCGTTCTATAAACATGTGAAGGGTAAAAGAATAAGTGAAGGGATTAGACATTTAAAAGGTGAAGGGGGAAAAGTTTGTATAGAACCGGAAGAAATGGCCGAGGTGCTTAATGAATATTTGCTCAGTATTCACGGTGGAAAGTGATCTGGGGGGTCGTATGCAAGTTTGCAGCAGACTGAAAAGATTGAATATGTGGATGTTAAGAAAGGATGTGTTGAAACTTTTAAATTCTATCAAGATAGACAAGTCACCGGGACTGGATGGGATGTACCCCAGTTACAGTGGGAGGCAAGGGAAGTGATTGCAGTCCCCTGGTGATGATCTTTGCACCGTCAATGGAGATGGGAGAGGTTCCAGAGGACTGCAGGATTGCAGATGTATTTCCTATTTTCAAGTAAGGGAACAGGGATAGCCCGAGAAATTACCGACCAGTGAGTTTGACCTCAGTGGTTGATAAGTTGATGGAAAGGATCCTGAGGGACAGGATTTATGAGCATTTAGAGAAGTTTAGCTTGATCAGAATTAATCAACATGGCTTTGTCAAGGGCAGGTTGTGCCTTACGAGCCTAATAAAGTTCTTTGAAAATATGACTGAACACATTGATGAAGGAAGAGCAGTGGATGTCATTTACATGGATTTCAGCAAGGTATTTGATAAGGTCCCCCAAGCAAGATTTCTTGAGAAGGTGAGAGGCCATGGGATCCAAGGGCTTTGGCCTTGTGGATCCAGAACTGGCTTGCCTGCAGAAGGCAGAGAGTGGTTGCGGATGGGTCTTTTTCTGCATGGAGATTGTCACAAGTGGGGTGCCCCAGGGATCTGTTCTAGGACCCTTGCTGTTTGTTATTTTCATAAATGACCTGGATGAGGAAGTGGAAGGATGGGTTAGTAAGTTTGTCGACGATACAAAGGTCAGTGGTGTTGTGGATAGTCTGGAAGGGCGTCAGAAGTTGCAGCAAGACATAGATATAAATGGGTGGAGAAGTGGCAGATGAACTTCAACGCAGATAAAGATGTAGTGGTCCATTTTGGCAGGACCATTGGGATGAAGGAGTGCAATATCAAGGGTAGGAGTCTTAGCAGTGTTGAGGAGCAAAAGGATTTTGGGTCCAGGTCCATAGGACTCTTAAATTGGCCTTGCAGGTGGAGGATGTGGTCAAGAAGGCATATGGTGTACTGGCCTTCATTAATCGAGGGATTGAGTTTAGAAGTTGGGAGGTAATGCTGCAACTTTATAAGACCCTTGTCAGACCTCATTTGGAGTACCGTATGCAGTTCTGGTCACCTCACTGTAGGAAGGATGTGGAAGCTATTGAGAGGGTGCAGAGGAGATTTACAAGGATGTTGTCTGGATTGGGAGACATGCCTTATGAAGATAGGTTGAGAGAGCTAGGTCTCTTCTCCCTGGAGAGACGAAGGTTGACAGGCAACCTGATAGAGGTTTATAAAATGTTGAGAGGAATAGATAGGGTGGATTCTCGGAGGCTATTTCCCAGAGCTGAAATGGTGGTTACTGAGGACACAGATTTAAGATGCTGGAGGGCAAGTACAGAGGAGACGTTAGGGCTAAGTTTTTCACTCAGAGGGTGGTGAGTGAATGGAATCGGCTGCTGTCAGTGGTGGTGGAGGTGAACTCGCTGGAGTCCTTTAAAAGACTTCTGGAAGAGTACATGGGATTAAATGGGATTGGGAGTTACAAGTAATTCTATGGCCTAATAGGTATGGGTATTTTCGGTGCAACTTGTGGGCTGAAGGGCCTGTTTGTGCTGTAGTGTTCTATGTTCTAAGTATAGTAGGGGGCTGAGAACACAGCCTCGTGGGGCACCAGTGTTGAGGATGATGGTGGAGGCAGTGTTGTTGCTTATCCTTACTGATTGTGGTCTGTGAGTCAGGAAGTTTAGGATCCAGTCATGAAGGGAGGTGCCAAAGTCACGGAGTTTGGAAATGAATTTCATGGGAATAATAGTACTGAAAGCTGAACTGTAGTCAATAAATAGGAGTCTGACATTGGTGTCCTTGTTATCTAGGTATCTCAGTGTTAAGTGCAGGGCCACGGAAATGGTGTCTGCTGTGGACCTTTTGCAGTGGTAAGCAAACTATATTGGATCCAGATCGTCTGGGAGGCTGGAATTGATTCGTGCCATGACTAACCTTTGGAAGCACTTCATAATGATGGTTGTCAGAGCCACCGGCTGATAGTCATTAAGGCACACTGTTTGGTTTTTCTTAGGTACTGGGATGATGGTCAGGATTTCGGATTGTTGCAAAGATAGGTTGGAGATGTCTGTGAATACCTCTGTCAGTCGATCCACGCAGGATCTGAGTGCATGTCCAGATACCTCATCCGGGCCAATTGCTTTCATGGGTTGACCTTCAAGAAAGCTGCTCTGACATGTGCAGTGGAGAACTCAGATACAGGTTATCCAGGGTGGAGATAGTTTTATTCTGGTAGGTGAGACTTTGGACAGCCCTTGCCCCAGTTGAAGATTTTAAGTGGCCAATTATGTTAATAAAGACTGTTTCTCATCCAGCCTCAAATTTCAGGTTGGGGAAGGGAAGATGGAGATAGGTTCTGGGGCATGGGGAAAGCTAAAACATAAATCTGGTACAGACTTTGGTTAGGAAGGAGAGGAGGCACCTGTGGCAGCAATCCTCTTTTAACACCAATACTCCCTTGAGGGTCCAGTGACCAAAAGGTCTCCTTTCTAACCCTGGACTCTTTGCTATCTCTTTCTTCTTGCTCCCTGCCACCCTGGTTTTCCCGTCCTTCCACCCTGAAACCTGAGGACTGCTATCCAATCTGATTGGCTGGCAGCTCTCTAAGGCAGGACTTCCTTTCAGGTGAAATCCCACCCATGGCTAGTTAATGCTTCTCAAAGTATGAAATCGTTGCAAGACAGACAGTGTCATTGGGAGATGAGTTCCCCACCGTCGTCTTCTCACCGGGACGAGAAACCCCACCATCTTAAAGATCCTAACTTGCATTGAATTTTAATTTCTAACTGTAGCACCATCTCACCCACCTCCCCCTGCTTCCTGAGGAAGCACTGACCAGAGAATAGAATCATACAATCCCTACAGTGCAGAAGGCGGCCATTCATTAGAGCTATGATGTTGTTCTCCTTCCTCCACTTCTATTTGGGAAGGCAAGAGTTTCTCAGGTGTCCAACAGCAGGACTTCAAAATTGGAAGTTTTTTGTGAAGGAAGGCACAGTGGTTAGCACTGCTGCCTCACAGTTCCAGGGACCCACGTTCAATTCCGGCCTTGGGTGACTGTGTTTCTGTGTGCGTTTCCTTCCGGTGCTCCAGTTTCTTCCCACAGTCCAAAGATGTGCGGGTTAGGTGGATTAGGCTGCCCCTTAGTGTTCAAGGATGCCTCGGTTAGATGGATTGGCCATGATAAATGTGTGGGGTAATGCAGAGAGGCCTAAGTAAGATCCTCTATCAGAAAATTGGTGCAGACTCAATGAGCCAAATGACCCACTTATGCACTGTAGGGGTTCTATGATTCTGTGATTAATTAGTGAGACAGGCTGGTGCAGTGATGGATGGGATACAACTGTCTGCACAGGAAAACCAATAAGGAATTTCATTACACCAGGTTAAAGACCCACAGGTTTATTTGGAATCACAAGCTTTGGGAACACTGTTCCTTCATCAGCCTTTCGTGTCTTCCTGCTTCATTATATCATCCAGCAAGCCTTAAACACCACATTGATGATATACCACCATCACAAACCAAGCCTGTCATTAAAATTGAACTTTATTTGATTTCAAAACCAGTTATTTTGCATGAAAAGCCAATTCGAAGCCTGTTCTAATAGACGCTGTGGCTGACCAGAATATATTCATAACTCTACTTTCATCTAAACGATATATTACAAAATGGCAAACTGCATCCTGAATAACTTGCTCTGACAAGATGTTGGTGCTCCCTATGATTTGTGTCTGAGAACAATCCAATGGGAATTTGTAAAGCATGACATTATTGCCAATGTCACAAAATAAAATTGGATTAATATAAAGTGCTTCTGACAGGAAAAGAATGAAATTATTGCTGAATGGGCCAAGACGTGTGGCAGAGACAAACTTTGCACCATGCTTATAATTTTAATATGAAAATAAATGACTTGTTCTGAAATTACTGTGGGACCACAATGACTGGAGGGGGAAAATAATGTGCTGGTGCCAAGCTATTTACCACCTATTTAGCAACTAGCAAAATGCTGTGTGCCTGACAAAAAGATTTAACAGCATTTTATCAATATTTAATAAAAATGGAACACTGACCATCAACATGCAAATAGCTATTGTCAGCCTCCCCTTGCCTGGTCATTTTTATGACACTGAACTAACATTAAGCTTAATGTATTATTTATTTCTAGTATTTATTTGTCTCTGAGTTTCATAAATCTTTTCTTCAGCTGAATTGCAAAAATTAAATTGAATTAATATTTGAGCAGCAGCTGAGTATTTGCTACAGAATTGGGGAGTTTTGGATTTCCATTGAGAATCGATGTGGTAGGGAGACAGGAATGCTCCATCTGCTGCCCAATTGTTGCCACAGCAACATTTCCAACTCCAGCAGAAAATGCTGGAAAATCTCAGTAGGTCTGACAGCGTCTGTGGAGAGAGAATAGAGCCAACGTTTCAACTCAAAATGACCCTTCATCAAAACTGACTGAGTTTTGACGCAAAGTCACCTAGATTCAAAATGTTGGCTCTATTGTTTTCCCACGGATGCTGTCAAATCTGCTGAGATTTTCCAGAATTTTCTGTCTTTTCAAGTTCCAGCATCTGCAGTATTGTTATGATTTTAAACCCATCCACTGATTTTTATTCTTATTCATTCAGGGGACATCTGCATCATTGGCTGGCCCACATTTATTGCCCATCCTTAGTTGCCCTTGGAGGGCAGTTAAGGTTCAACCACATTGCTGAGGTTCTGGAGTCCAGATGACAGATGACCCCTTCTAAAATGCTCGTCACCACCCCGGCCCAGGTACGGACGCACTGAAGAGCATTGGTGAACAAGATGGGCTTTTCTGACAATTAACAATGGTTTCATGGTCATCAGTAGATTCTTAATTCTAGATATATTTTACTGAATTCAAATTCCACATCTGCCTTGGTGGGATTCAAACCCAAGGATATTAGTTGAGTTTCTGGATTAATAGTCTATTGTAATACCACTAAGCTATTGCCTCCCCTAATGACTAAATAAAACAGTCTAGGCCAACCAGAGTGACACAGTTTATCTGGGAATGGGTGTGTAATATTAAAAAAACTGAGAGTGAAAAAACAAGAGCAAGGGAATGCATTTTAGAAAAAGATAAAAACTCATCAGAAAAACAAATTATTTTAAACCAACTAAATAAATTCAAGGTGCCATCTTCACATGCTGAATTATTGTGCCAAGATTGGCCAAGTTTGGAAATGATAATGACAGTGGGCTATTAATACATGACCAGCCACACACAAAGTATCAAAAATCAAATGAGAAATGGTTCAAAGTCTTGTAGAGTCTTCTGTTTCTGTCAAACCTGCTTGGGCAGTCATAGCTATGGCACTCATACTGAAAGTTAATGGAGCAGAGAACTGTAGGAACCACAATAAAATGTTGACAGAGTTGTATCCTTTTCACTGCAGGTAAACTGCCACACAGTTGTTGATATTTATTATCTTATCAAGCAGAGGCAGACAACCATGCAAACTGAATTCCAAGTTTGTTATTCAGAAACCTTAATGGATCAAAGCTCAATATTACTTGAGGTGATCACAATATTCAAATTTGTGTACTATTGCTCCTGCCTAGCTCCGCTTAGAATGTGTCCTGTGTGTCTGTAGAATTGTGGCTGGACACAGTGAAACTTTTAGCATTGCGATTCAGCATGGATAGAACATAGAATACAGAACATAGAACACTACAGCATAAACAGGCCTTTTGGCCCACAAGTTGCACCGATGATGCCTATACCTTCAAGGCCATAGATATATCTGTAATTCCCAATTCCATTTAATCCCATGTACTTATCCAGAAGTCTTTTAAAAGACACCAGCGAGTTTGCCTCTGTCACCAACGACAGCCGATTCCATTCGTTCAGCACCCTCTGAGTGAAAAACTTACCCCTAACATTTCCTTTGGACTTGTTGCCCAGCACCTTAAATCTGTGCCCTCTCGTAGCAATTATTTCAGCCCTGGGAAATAGCCTCCAAGAATCCACCCCATCTATTCTTCTCAACATTTTATAAACCTCTATCAGGTCACCTCTCAACCTTGGTCTCTCCAGGGAGAAGAGACCTAGCTCCCTCAATCTATCTTTATAGGGCATGCCTCCCAATCCAGACAACATCCTTGTAAATCTCCTCTGCACCCTCTCAATAGCTTCCACATCCTTCGTGTAGTGAGGTGACCAGAACTGCACACAGTACTCCAAGTGGGGTCTGACAAGAGTCTTGTAAAGTTGCCACATTACCTCCTGACTCCTAAACTCAATCCCTCGATTAATGAAGGCTGGTACACCATATGCCTCCTTGACCACATCCTCCACCTGCGAGGCTGATTTAAGAGTGCTATGGACCTGGACCCCAAGATCGTTCTGCTCCTCAACGCTGCTAAGACTCCTAACCTTGATATTGTACTCTTTCATCCCATTGGTCCTGCCAAAATGGACTACTACACATTTATCTGCATTGAAGTCCATCTGCCACTTCTCCGCCCAGTCTTGCATCCTATCTATGTCTTGCTGCAACTTCTGACATCTCTCCAGACTATCCAGAACACCACCAACCTTCGTATCATCAGCGAACTTACTAATCCATCCTTCCACTTCCTCATCCAGGTCATTTATGAAAATGATAAACAGCAAGGGTCCTAAAACAAATCCCTGGGTACTCCACTGGTGACTGATCTCCATGCAGAAAAAGACCCATTCACAACCACTCTCTGCCTTCTGCAGGCAAGCTAGTTCTACATCCACAAGGCTAAAGCCCCTTGGATTCCACGCCCTCTCACCTTCTCAAGAAGCCTTGCATGGGGGACCTTATCAAACACCTTGCTGAAATCCATGTAGTCATGCCTTACTAACCTCATTGAGTTTTTTGAGAAAGTGACCAGAGAGGTGGATGGGGGTAAGGCGGTTGATGTAGTATATATGGACTTTAGTAAGGCGTTTGATAAGGTGGCCCATGGTAGACTTCTACAGAAAATGAAGATGTGTGGAATAGAGGGTGATTTAGCTAATTGGATTAGGAATTGGCTGGCAGATAGAAGACAGAGGGTGGTGGTTGATGGGAGATATTCATCGTGGAGTTCGGTGACGAGTGGTGTGCCTCAGGGGTCTGTTTTGGGGCCCCTGCTGTTTGTAATTTTTATAAATGATCTGGATGAGGGTATTGAGGGATGGATCAGTAAATTTGCAGATGACACTAAAGTCGGTGGAGTGGTAGATAGTGAAGAGGGGTGTTATAGTTTACAGAGTGACTTGGACAAGTTGCAGAGCTGGGCCGAGAGGTGGCAAATGGAGTTTAATGTGGAAAAGTGTGAGGTAATGCACTTTGGCAGGAACAATAAATGTGTAGAGTATAGGGCTAATGGTAGGGCTCTTAATAGTGTTGAGGAACAGAAGGATCTTGGTGTATGTGTCAATAGATCCCTGAAAGTAGGCAGTCAAGTGGATAAAGTTGTTAAGAAGGCATATGGAGTCTTAGCTTTTATTGGTAGGGGGATTGAATTTAGGAGCCGCAGCATCATGTTGCAACTGTACAAAACTCTAGTGCGGCCGCACTTGGAGTATTGTGTGCAGTTCTGGTCCCCACATTATAAGAAAGATGTGGAGGCATTGGAGAGGGTACAGAGGAGGTTTACCAGGATGTTGCCTGGTATGGAGGGCAGGTCTTATGAAGAGAGGCTGAGGGATTTGAGGTTGTTTTCGTTAGAAAGGAGGCGGCTAAGAGGGGACCTTATTGAAACATATAAGATGATTAGAGGTTTAGATAGGGTGGACAGTGATAGCCTTTTTCCTAGGATGGAGAAAGCTAGCACGAGGGGACACAGCTTTAAATTAAGGGGTATGAGTTATAGGACGGATATCAGAGGTAGGTTCTTTACTCAAAGAGTGATTAGGGAGTGGAATGCCCTGCCTGCAGCTGTTGTAGATGCGCCAAGTTTGGTGGCGTTTAAGAGGTTAATTGATAAGTATATGGAAGAGAAGGGAATGGTTTAGTTTGGAGGGGCATTGCTTTTTATTTTGGTCGGCACAACATCGAAGGCCGAATGGCCTGTTCTGTGCTGTAATGTTCTATGTTCTATGTTCTATGTAGACTACATCCACCGCTTTTCCTTCGTCAATGTGTTCAGTCACATTTTCAAAGAACTCCACTAGGCTCAGAAGGCACAACCTGCCCTTGACAAAGCCGTGTTGACTATTTCTGATCAAGCTAAACTTCTCTAAATGTCATAAATCCTGTTCCTCAGGATCCATTCCATCAACTTACCAACCAATGAGGTCAAACTCACCGGTTGGTAATTTCCCGGGCTATCCCTGTTCCCTTCCTTGAAAATAGAAACCACATCTGCAATCCTCCAGTCCTCCGGAACTTCTCCCGTTTCCATTGACGATGCAAAGATCATCGCCAGGGCTCTGCAATCACTTGCCTCACCTCCCACAGTAACCTGGGGTACATCCCATCAGATCCCGGTGACTTATCTTTCTTGATAGAATTTAAAAGTTCCAACACATCCTCTTTCTTAATATCCACGTAGTCAATATTTTTCAGTCTGCTGCAAACTTGCAGTACAACCTCCCAGATCACTTTCCACTGTGAATACCAAGGCAAAGTGCTCATTAAGCACCTCTGCCATTTCTTCCAGTGTCACACAGACATTTCCCCCTTCACCTTAAAGGTCCAATCCCTTCACTTTTCATCCTTTTACTCTTTACATATTTGTAGAATGCCTTGGGATTCTCCTTAATCCTACCCACCAAGGCCTTCTGGCTCTACTAATTTCCTTTTTAAGATCATTTCTACAAGCCTTATACTCCTCTAGATCCTCAACATCCCCTTTTCACTGAACCTTTCGTACACCTTTCTTTTCTTCCTGACTAGGTTCATCACAACCTTTGTGCATCAAGGTTTCTGCGACCTACCAAAACCTCCTTGTCTCACCGGAACGTTGTCGTGTAGAGGGCCAGACAAACATTCCTTGAAAACCCGCCATCTTCCTTCAATACTTTTCCCCAAGAACACCTCCTTCCAGTTTATTCGTCCAATTTTCTGCCTGATGATTTCACACTTCTCTCTATTCCAGATAAACACCTTCCTAGCCTGCCTGACCTGATCTCTTTCCAATGCTATCATGAAGGAGATAGAATTATGATCACCATTTCTGAGATGCTCTCCCACCAAGAGAAGCAACACCTGTCCTGGTTCATTAGCCAGCACCAGGTCAAGTACAGCGTCTCCTCTCGTAGGCTTATCCTACAATGTCGGAGGTCCTGTCCTCAGGCTACATTCCAGTCTCTTTACAAAAAAAATGCATATATTCTTAATTTCAACACAGCAAACCCCATGCTTATTCAAGTACTGTCTTTGTGATTGAGCGTTCACATTCTCCCAATGTGTGGATTTCTGTGTGTGGGGGTGCAGGGTGATGGGGTGGGGGTGTGCTCCCACAGTGGAAAGGTTAGGTGGATTGGCCATGGTAAATTGCCTTTTAGTGTCAGGGGGACTAACATGGGGTTAGGGAAATGGAGTCTAGGGTTGTTATTGGTTGTTGTTAGGATGAATGATCTCCATTTGCACTATAGGGATTCTATGATTCCATCTTCAGACAGAACTCCTCTGCCAAGCTGAAGGACTGCCAGCCATAGAGACTTTAAAAATTTACTAGGTAAATGGCAGAGCACTGCATTAACAACCAACTAGTGTATAAACTAATTCGCAGTCTGTATCCCTTGACAGTTAAATAGCAAAGTAACAAATGTCAGGGAATGACTATCACCAGAAAGAGAGAATCTAACCATTTCTCCTTGACACTTAATGGCATTACCATTGCTGAATCCTCTAAGAGCAACATCCCGGGGATTGTGATTAAACAGAAGCTGAACTGGACAAGTCATATAAATATTAAGGGCAGATCAGAGGATAGGAATAACTCACCTTCTGACTCCCTGAAGCCTGTCCACCATCTAAAAGGCACAAATCAGGAGTGCTATGGAATATTTTCCACTTACCTGGATGAGTGAAGCTTCAACAATAGTCAAGAAGCTGGACACCATTCAGGATAAAGTAGCCTGCATGATTGGCATCCCATCTGCCACCTTCAACATTCACTCCATTCGCCATTGACATACAGTGGCAGCAATTGTACCATCTACAAGATGCCCAAGGTTCTTTTGGTGGCAGCTTCCAAATTTGCTACCTTTACTTTCTTGAAGGAGAAAGGCAGTAGATGCATAGGAACACCATCACCTGTAGGTTTCCCTCCAAGTCACACACTGTCCTGATCTGGCGCTTTATCACTGTTCTTTCATCTTCATTTGATCAAAATTTTTGAACTCCTTCCCTCTTAGTACTGTTGGTATTGCTACAGCAGATGGACTGCAGCAATCCAAGAAGGCAGTTCATCACCACCTTCTCGAGGGCAATTAGGAAAAGTGATAAATGCTGGCCTTGCCAACGACACCCACATTCCATGAATATGGGGATTTCCCAGTGGCATGAAATAATTTTTAATTGCCTGTGACTAAAATGCATCAGGAAATTCAAATAAAATAAACTTCCAAAATTATTTTGAGGGAGAAGTTTTTTTGTTACTGATAGTGATAATGTTAGAAATGTTGTCTTTTGTTCTTTGAAAAAATGAATATATATCAGGACATCAATCTAGCAATCTTTACTAAAAATGATTTTCCATGCTGCATGTTTATATATTTACATTATAAAAATAGTGTTTTAAATAGATTGACAATTCATAGAATCATAGAAACCCTACAGTACAGAAAGAGGTCATTTGGCCCATCCAGTCTGCACTGACCACAATCCCACCTAGGCCCTATCCCAATATTCCTACATATTTATCTGCTAATCCCTCTAATCTATGCATCTCAGGACAATAAGGAGCATGGTCAATCAACCTAACCCGTATATCTTTGGATTATGGGAGGAAACTGGAGCACCTGGAGAAAACCCACACAGGCATGAGGAGAATGTGAAAAATCCACATAGACAGTGACCGGGAATCGTCCCTGGAGCTGTGAAGCAGCAGTGCCACCCACTGTGGTACCATGCCTTCCATTAAAATTTTAAAATTTAAATATGTGTATTTTCTAAATAGAAACTCAAAGGTAAAGATAGAAGATTGACCTAATGAAAGCTCTGAGATGACGGAAAAGACCTCAATGGATTGAATATTTATAAAATAATAGCTAATTACTGAACAGGTTTTCATTGTTCAAGTCTTTTAACAAGAGAAACAGCACTGAACAATAGTAACATGACAAAGTCAGCATATCTTGTTCAAATGTATAATATATTTAATAAACCTTGTGTCTTAAGCAAGCTTTTGGTACTTTCTTTTGGTGGATCGCAGTGTATAAGTCAATCTGGCGCAAAAACTGATTCCATTTCTTCAGCACCAAAATCTATGTTTAGGCCTATGGTCAATATATAAGTTGACCTCTCCCGTTCCTGGTAAGAAATGCAGTGTGAGATTCTGTGGCCTCTCCTCAGCATTTTTCTCAGCAGTAGGTGTGCTGTTTACTGGCGGAGGGATATTCTGGTCCCGCTGCTGTCAATGGGAATATCCATGGAAGCCACTCCACGCTGCCAGGAAACTCGCAGCAGTGAATGCGCCACCAGAGGGACCAGAGAATCCTGCCAGCGAAAACAGCCAGCAAATTTCAGCCTCTATATATCCATGAGGAGTCGGCCTCAATTTTTCACCTCAGAAATATATGCTTTAATCACCATACAAGCCAGTGTAATTTGTCAAGCAGGCAATACAACCCATGTTGCCAAGTGCATTGGCACTGGAAGACATACCCATACAGAGAACAGATTGCACATGGCAATCATTCAACAGAAAAAGGTCCTCCCTCAAAAGGGATGAATTACAAAATAGGTTTCCAGCTAAAAGTCATAAACTTCCCTAACTCGTCAAATAATTCTGCTGCAGCAAGGGAATTCAGTGTCAGTAAAAAACTGGTGTGAAAATGAAAGAGAAGGAGTCAGCCCTGATCAAGGTGCCCAAGAACAAATGCATCGTGAGAACTGTGAGCAGCCACTGGCCTGATCTTGAGAAGCATGTATCAGAATGGGCCCTTGAAAATCATCAGAATGGTTAAATCATCACCAGAAATGCAGTGCATACATAAGCAGGGAAGTAGGCCAAATAAAATCTGGCAAAGATTTTGAAACAACAGCTAAGTAGTGTAACTGCTTCACGAAATGAAAATATCGCATGTTGCAACAGAAAACCAACGTCATTTAGACCCCACCAAAGGACATTAATGCCTCGATGATTCTGAAACCAAAAGCACCAAATTTGATCCAGAGTGGGATTCTTATGGTGATGCTACAATGTGGCTCAGAATGGATTTATGAGCTCCTTATGCCAGGTGTTAAAGATAATTGATTTGATGGTTTTAAAATACTTAAATAGTGGTTAAAGGCATCCTTGTAGAATTAATTCATTCAATAAAATGTGTCACATTGATCTAATCTGAATTACCAGTTGTCGTGTCTCTTTTTTATACATTTCTAAATGGCAACTGCCTGCACCAACACTGGCAGTTCACAATTTATGTTCAGCATACAAGTCAACCTTCATTTTTGGTACTATTTTCTGAGGCTTCAAAGGTTGATTTAAATAACACAACCTAGGATGAATTAATGTCTACGTAAAGTTTATTTATTAGTTTCGCAAGTAGGCTTACCTTAACACTGCAATGAAGTTTTACTGTGAAAATCCCCAAATCTCTACACACCAGCACCTGTTTGGGTACACTGAGGGAGAATTTAGCATGGCCAATACACCAAACCAGCATGTCTTTCTGGTTGGGAGAAACCAGAGCACCTGAAGGAAACCTATACAGGAGGAAAATGTGCAGACTCTGCACAGAAAGTGATCCAAGCCAGGAATTGAACCCAGAGAAATGTACTTAGTAACTCTCAATAGTGATTTTCATCTTTCCTTTGCTTTACTGAACACTCAGTTTACATCAGTACAATTAACTTTATGAAATATTCAGTTCAACTTTTCAAAAGTTACAAGTTGATTCCATCCCATCTTGAAGGCTTTCTGTTCCCGTTTGAATGGTAGTTTCTAATTACTCATTCCAGTTTGTGCATCGAATTCCAACTACTGTGTTTACATATAAAAATTTAAGTTGATTCAATGAATTGGCTTCAAGCTAAAATGTAACCACAAAAACTCATAACTTGAACAGATAATGAATGCAGTTCATGGCTGAAAAGGCAGAACATGTAGATCATGTCAGTTTAGAAATACCACTTGCAAATTTTAATTATGCCTTTTAAATAATTAGCATGATTTCCATCTTCTGCACTGTTTGGTCTATTGAATAAGATTGATTACAATCTAGAATTCATTTTCTAACTACTTAAGGAAGTTTCTTGTACTTGTGGATAATATATTAAGGATTGCATTCAGAACAGGGGGCAGGGAGCGAATTTTCCTGATCCACCCACCATGGGAATCATTTTGGGCAGAGGCTGGACTATAGAAACGTAGAAACTGGAAGCAGGAGTAGGCCATTTGGCCCTTTGAGCCTGCTCTGCCATTCATTTTGATCATGGCTGACTATCAAATTCAATATCACAATTGCCCCTTCTTCACGTATCCCTTGATCCCTTTAGTACCAAGAGCTAGATCTAATTTCTTCTTGAAATCAGGAAATGTTTTAGCCTCAACTACATTCTGTAGTAATGAATTCCACACATTCACCACCCTCTGGGTGAAGAAATTTCTCCTCACCTCAGTTCTATCCTCAAACTGTGTCCCCCTAATTCTGGACCAGGCAAAGATCCATTGATCTTGGGTAGGATTTGCCACTTTTGGGGCAAATGTGGCTGGAAAACCCCATCAATAATACTTGAAGCAACAGATTCTTCAAAGGAAACTGTTGGTGGTTTATGAATTTTATAGATCAGGTCCTTGGGATTCTGTTTTAAAATGCACATTTGCAAGAAAATGTGTGCTTCACAAGTTACTTGGTAAATAATAAGACAAAAACACAAACATGTCAGAAAAAGCGCAAACTCATCCAAATTTTTCACAGGACTAGGGAATTTACTGCACTCATGACATTTATGTAATAGAGACTGTTCCCATAAAGGTGATGGAAGACATTAAAGGGAGCTGTGCAATTGCTACTGGGATTGCCGCTTCAGTAACCAGAACTGCATTAAATTAACAAAAATTCTTCAGAGAGGAGAGAAATGCCATATCATTACACAGCACAACAAATAAAGTATACACCCTAGGTAGCCATCATTGGAGATGAAGGAAAAAAGGTCTCAGACGCAAATGATTAAAAGACAAAAAGGATGCTTAAAATGACAGGCAAAAATGAGCAACATTTTTCTTAATCTTCAATAAGACTACAGATGTGAGGGCAGAAGAAGGCCATTCAGCCCATCAGTTATGTTCTGCCATTCAATGAGACCATGACTGATCTGTAGTGATAATCCTCAGCTCCACTTTCCCACCTTCTCCCCTTCCCCTTAATTCCCTCACTGTCTGTCTCAGACTTGAACATACTTAAGGACTTGGAGATTCAGCTATAGTCCTCACAGTGGAAATGTTGTTGACTGGTTAGAATCATAGAGAATCATAGATAAACTGCAGCACAAACAGGCCCTTCAGCCCACAAGTTGTGCTGATCTTATCTCTTCCTATTAGGTTTACCTCTAACCCTCAATCTTATTAAGTCCCATGTACTTATCCAGAAGTCTCTTAAAAGATGCTAATAAATTTGCCTCCACCACCACCAACAGCAGCCAATTCCACTTACCCACCACCCTCTGAGTGAAAAACTTACCCCTGGCATCTCCTCTGTACTTACTCCCAGCACCTTAAACCTGTGTCCTCTCGTGGCAGTCATTTCAGCTCTGGGGAAAAGCTTCTGAGAATCCATCCATTCAATACCTCTCAACATCTTATATACTTCGCTCAGATCCCCTCTCATCCTTCGTCTCTGTAAGGAGAAAAGATCAAGCTTTCTCGACCTATCCACATAAGGCATGCCACCCAATCCAGGTAATATCCTTCTAAATCTCCTCTTCACCCTTTCAATGGCTTCCACATCCTTCCTCTAATGGGGAGACCAGAACTGAGCATAGTACTTCCAAGTGGGGTCTGACCAGGGTCTTATACAGCTGCAGCATTATCTCCTGACTCCCAAACTCAATTCCTCAGTTGATAAAGGCCAGTTCACCATATGCCTTCTTAACCACATTCTCTACCTGCAAAGCCAATTTGAGAGTCTTGTGAACCTGGACCCCAAGATCCTTCTGATCTTCCATTCTGCTAAAAGTCTTATCCTTAATATTATATTTCTTCATCCCATTTGACCTGTCAAAATGGACCACTACACGTTTATCTGTGTTGAAATCCATCTGCCATTTCTCCACCCAGTCTTGATTCCTATCTATGTCTCGCTGCAACTTCTGACATCCCTCCAAACTATCCACAACACTTCGACCTTCATGTCATCGGCAAACTTACCACCCTATCCCACCACTTCCTCATCCAGGTCATTTATTAAAATCAGCAAGGGTCCCAGAACAGATCCCTGAGGCACTCCATTGGTGACCGACCTCCACGCAGAAAAAGAGATATCTACAACCACTCTTTGCCTTCTGTGGGCAAGCCAGCTCTGGATCCACAAAGCAACGTCCCCTTGGATCCCATAACCTCTCACTTTCTCAATAAACCTTGCATGGGGGACCTTATCGAACACTTTGCTGAAGCCCATATAAACCACATCTAGGTGGCAAGGTAGCACAGTGGTTAGCACTGCTGCTTCATAGCTCCAGGGTCCTGGGTTCAATTCCCACCTCGGGTCACTGTCTGTGTGGAGTTTGCACATTCTCCTTGCGTCTGTGTGGGTTTCCTCCAGGTGCTTCGGTTTCCTCCCATAGTCCAAAGATGTGCAGGTTAGATTGATTGGCCATGCTAAGAAATTGCCGCTTAGTGTCCAGGGATGCGTAAGTTAAAGAGATTAGTGGGTATAACATGTAGGGATATGGGGGTATGGCCTGAGTGGGATTATGTTCGGTACAGACTCAATGTGCCGAAGGGCCCCTTTCTGCACTGTAGTGTTCTATGTTCTATGATTCATCGTTCTTCCTTTGTCGATGTGTTCAGTCACATTTTCAAAAAAAAACTCAACCAGGCTCGCAAGACGCGATCTGTCTTTAACAAAGTTATGCTGGCTACTTTTGAACATATCATACTTCTCTAAATGTTCATAAGTCCTGTCTCTTAGGATCTTTTCCACCAACTTACCAACCACTGAGGATAGACTCACTGGTCGATAATTTCTTGGGAACCACATCTGCAACCCTCCAATCCTGCGGAATCTCCCCCGTCTCCATCGATGATGCAAAGGTCATTGCCAGAGGCTCTGCAATCTCTTCCCTCACCTCTCACAGCAACCTGGGGTACATCCCATCCAGTCCCGGCAAATTATGTGTCTTGATGCCATTCAAAAGCTCCAACACATCCTCTTTCTTAATGACCACATACTCAAGCTTTTCAGTCTGCTGCAAACCTGCACTACAATCACCAAGATCTTTTTCCATCATGAATATCAAAGTAAAGTATTCATTGAGCACCTCTGCTATTTCTACCGGTTCTGTACAAACTTTCCCACTGTCACATTTTATAGGTCCTAAAATGTAAATCGGTTTGCTGATAGAAAGCAGTCATTGAACTGGATGATAGATTATTATCGACCAAAACTAGGTTTAAGTAGGAATTCTCAAACTCAATCATTTTCTTTCCACAACAATTAGTATTTTGGATTAAACTAGCACAGTTTAACAATGGCACATATGTGGTAAAGATTCTGAAGCTGTCAACGTCCACTGTTGTTACATGGGTCAGCAACTTCAAGAATATGCGCATAGGCCGTTCTACACTGCTTCAGAGGGTTCACACTTTGACTCTGTATCATCAATGCTAATAATTATAGAATCTCAAGAGTGCAGAATGAAGCCATTCAGCCCATTGATTCTGCACCAACAACAATCCCACCCAGGTCCTAACCCCATGTATTTATCCTCCTAATTGACCTGACACTAAGGGGCAATTTAACAAGGCCAATCTATCAAACCCGCTCATCTTTCAGACTGCGGGAAGAAACCCATGTAGACACAAGGAGATCGTGCAAACTCCACAAAGTCAGAATTGAGTCCGGGTCCTTGCCACTGTGAGGCAGCAGTGCCACCTCAGCAGTGGCACTACTGTGCCACCGTGCCACCCTTAGGATATATATATATATATATATATATTTGGAAGTCAATGATACAACCCACAACAGCCAAACTGAAGCTTGTATAATGGTATGCTGACATTGAAATGCAACTATGGCAAGTTTGTATGGAAACTGCAAATGAACAGAAGCAGAACACCAATAGTAGGATTACTGGTGTGTGAAATTCAATATTTAATCCGAGTCTAGAATTGAGTTGATTTTTTTTAGCTAAATTATTGAAGAATTGAACGCTGACAGAAATAAATAATTTTAGTTTCCCTGGGTGCTGTGGTTTACTTGGGGTCAGGTGTTTACTGAGTGACTGCAAAATCTGACAGATGTACTGAATGTCACACAAGTAACAAGTATGTTCATTTCTGCCCTTAGAAGCTTTGTCAGTCATGTACAAATGAAAGGAAAGTCACTACACTTTTAATGGTGCAACAGTAAGCTAATGGCTGTTTTGCTGTAGTATAAATGTTTAGAAAAATTGGAAACTCTAAGATTGAGAAATCAGATCTGTCAACATGGTAGTATTGTAAATTGGCACATCTATTAATTAGTTTTCCAAACTGATTGTCAAATATCTCATTAAGCAAGTGACACAGATAAAAGAGATCATTACTACTAATGGCAAGCAGATTACATAGTTTAAAGACGTGAACTATTTAACTCCAAGCCACTACCCATTACCCTCAATCTATTCAGTCCAGAATTTGTGGGAATGATCGGATTTAATTCTGTAAACTTTCTGTGATATAGTAGATCGGCCCAAAACTTAAAGGGAACTATACCAGAGAGAAATGTTGATTTGATCCAATTTGTCTCAGTTAAGTTGAATATGCTTCATGATGAGTACAGAGAGTAAAAACTTTGATCCCTTTATTCAATGTCGAGCAATTCTCCTCAGTTTGAAGTTTTCAAGTGCTGTGCCCAAAACTCACAGTGAAAGCTCACAATCATCCTCCACTCCTGACAACATAAAAGCTAATGTAGAAAAGCCAGGAACTTCTTATATTCTAATACATCCACCATAACATCCCCTGATTTCTGCTGACATTCTCCCTTTACCCCCTCCTTAATACAAACACTTTCTACCAACACCCTTATTCATAAAATCTCCGTCTTTGATTTTGTTTGAGTTTTATGGAGAAGCTGGATAGACTGGGACTTTTTTCTCCAGAGCATGGGAATGATCTTATAGCAGTCTGTAAAATAATGAGGGGCATAGATCAGCTAGATAGTCAATATTTTTTCACAAAGGTAGGGGAGTCTAAAACTAAAACTAAACTTATGTTTAAGGTGAGAAGGGATAGACTCAAAAGGGTCCAGGGGGGCAATTTTTTTCACACAGAGGGTGATGAGTGTCTGGAATAGTTGCCAGTTTAAGCAGGTACAATTTTAAAAGGTATTTAGACAATTACATAGGTAAGATGAGTACAAGATGTGCCAAATTTGGGCAATTGGAATGAGCTTAGTGGTTATAAAAAGGGGCAATATGGACGAGTTGGGCAGAAGGATCTGTTTCCATACTGTAAATCTCTACGACTATTTTTGGGATTATGTTAATGTTCTGTACAATGGTGTGTGTGTGTGTGTGTGTGTGTGTGTGTGTGTGTGTGTGTGTGTGTGTGTGTGTGTGTGTGTGTGTGTGTGTGTGTGTGTGTGTGTGTGTGTGTGTGTGTGTGAGAGAGAGAGAGAGTCTGGGATTAATTAGACTGGAGGAAGGTTACTAGAGGCAGCTTATCTGTGAGAACTAAGAGAAAAAAAGTTATGTTCATTCATTTGTAATGAGGGGTTATGGCATATTTGAGTTATAAATAAATAGGTTTGGTGTAAAGTTTGAATTATAAGTGGAGATTTGCCTTTTCAGCTGTTCAATTTCAAAGGGAAGTTTCTAAGTGACAAGGAATTTTTATAACTTACAAAGATTTCTTGGGGAAGCAGGGAAGGTATATTAAATTCAGTTAACTGAAAATATGAATCAGATTTATATTTGGAGAAGTTGAGTTCAAAGAGATGCTTCAGGACAATGGATTCTGAAATACAAGAGAAAAAAGACATTTAAGAAAAGGGTTTGACTATATCGTGGCAGCTGTGTGAGGAAATGTTCCAAGAACCAGAAGAAATAGCTCTCTGTCTGTTTCTTTCTCTCTCTGGAATTGAAGACTAGGATCTGCCAGAAAATAGGCTACTTTCTCTACTTAAAAGCAAATTATTGCGAATGCTGGAATCTGAAACCAAAAGAGAAAATGCTGGAAAATCTCAGCAGGTCTGGCAGCATCTGTAAGGACAGGTTTCAAATATAGATGACCCTTTGTCAAAGTTTATCAAAGCTGAGGTTTTCCAGTGTTTTCTCTTTTGGTTTCTCTTTCTCTGCTGCGTGAAGGTAAATCTTTCACTGGAAGATGTTGTATGAAAGTCAGAAAACAGGTGTCTTTCTGTATCTGTTCAGAGGGTTAAAGGGCTGGAAATCTAGCATCCTCGTGAGCAAATTGGTTCTGAAGAGGGTTGCATGTTTATGGGGATATTTCTTCAGTTGGAACTATAGAGATAAACTGTTGTTTTATTAAGTATACTTGTTCATGTTTAAATATTTTAATTATAGAAGTTATGCTAATTTTTTGCTATATTCTAACAGTGTTCTTAAATAAAGTTTGTTTTAATAAAAACTACCTAGTGGTCAATCAAATCATACCTGGAGCAAAACACCTTATGCTCACCAAAGTGGCGAAATCAAATATGGTTGGGGTTGAGGTTAACTTTATAACATACCTTGGAGTTTCTGATTTGATTCCTAACATAACCATAAATACACTTGCTATAAAATGTGTTTACAACTCTTGAAGCTTTCAGAGATTCAGCTGAAAGAGAGTTCTCAGCAGCCGTCTGCAAATGTTCCTCCGTACTTCTGCAGAACTGCACTCCAAACTGCCAAAAGCTCCTTTCTCTCTGCACAGACCCAGTTCTGCCCATTATCATGTGACTCTGTTAAATCAACTTCACAAGGGATCTTTTGGTATACACAAAAGCTCAGTCGCCTTATGAAAATAGCAATGTCTTGCGATGCTCTTGCTCTTGAGGGAGTGCAACGAAAGTTTACCAGGCTGATTCTGGGGATGGCAGGACATGTGTGAGAAGGGATTGACAAGGTTAGGATTGTTTTCACTGGAGTTCAGACGAATAAGGGAGGATCTCATAAAGACTTATAATATTTTTACAGGACTAGACGGGGTAGATGCAGGTGGGTTGTTACTGATGGTAGGGATACAGTCTGAGCTTCAGGTAAACCATTTAGAATGGAGGCGAGGAGACATTTCTTCACCCAAAGAGTGGTGAGCCCTGTGCAATTCATTACCACAGGAAGTAATTGATACTAAAACATTAAATGTATTCAAGACGTAGCTAGATATAACATTTGGGGTGAATGGGATCAAAGGTTACTGGGAGAAAGCAGAATTAAGCTATTGAGTTCCACGATCAGCCATGATCGTAATGAATGGGGGAGCAGGCTCGAAGGACCTATTAGCCTTCTCCTGCTCCAATCTTCTATGTTTCTATGTTTAGCCAAAATGAGTAACTAATTTGCTTTTACATTACGGAGCTGAATGTTTTCCAAACACAGTGGCTGCCTGCAGACCAATTCTGAAATTGTAACCACTCCCCATAAAATAGAAAAAAACAATATGCATATATATATTTACAAGGAAATTAGAAGCAGGAGTAAGCAATTTGGCTCTTCAAACCTGTTCCACCATTCATTTTGATCATGGCTGATCATCGAATTCAATATGTTGTTCTCCCCTTTCCGCCTTCCCCCCCCCATATCCTTTAGCCCCAAGAGCTATAATCTAATTTCTTCTTGAAATTAGATAACTTTTTGGCCTCAACTACTTTCTGTGGTAGTGAATTCCACACATTCACCACCCTCTCGTTCATTCACCCCAAAAATTTACATTAATTGCATAGAATCATAGAAACTCTACAGTACAGAAAGAAGCCATTTGGCCCATGGAGTCTGCACTGATCACAGTCCCCCCCGAGTCGTACCCCCTTATCCATACATACTTCACCCACTAATCCCTCTAATCTACACATCTCAGGACACTAAGAAGCAATTTTAGTACAGCCAATCAATCTAACCCGCACAACTTTGGACTATGGGAGGAAACTGGAGCACCCGGAGAAAACCCAAACAAGGAGAATTGCAAACTCACACAGAGACCAAGCCAGGAATCGAATCCAGGTCCCTGGAGCTGTGAAGCAGCAGTGCTAACCACTGTGCTACCGTGCCACCACATATGTATCACTACAACACTGGGAAAGAGCTGCTGACAGCCATGAGATCTGGAGGCTAATTTCTTGGAAGGACACTGGAAGCGGGGGAGGGGGGGGGTGGTGTTGTAGAAACAAAAAGCTCAGCTTGCTGAAAGGGGTCAGAATACAGCTCCACTCTTATTCTACAGGGAATGTGGCAAAGACTATATTGCCGACTGGAGTTAAACAAAGAACAAAACATCACGGGAAACAGGCCCTTCGGCCCAACGAGCCCGCGCCGCCACCCTGATGTTCCCACCTCTACCCACGATCCCTGTCTATGTTTATAGATCTATGGATTAAAAACCAAATTTGAGACAATTTAGGGAGAATTTGTTTTGCCAATTAGCCTAAGAGCACATCTTTGGGATGTGGGAGAAAACCGGAGCACCCGGAGAAAACCCACGCAAGCACGGGGAGAATGCGCAAACTCCCACAGACACAGGCCCAAATCCATGTATCTGCACAGCACAGCGATAGTCACTGAGCTGTCGTGTTGCCCATCAGATGGTCCAGGTTAAGCATACACTAACGACGTGAAGCAGTAGGATACTCTCGTGTGTATGCCCCTTGTTAGACAACAAGGTGGACCAAAGCACCTGTAGGATAAAAAGTTCCTGAGCCCCACCAGCAATGCTTAAGAAGGATGGCCATTATGGTTTAAATCATTGTCTGAAGGAATGGAAACTGGCCCTCATTATTTTGTAGGATAGCTTTGACTTGCTCTTTAGTTTTTGTAAAAGATATAAACAGACGTTGTTCTAATTCTATCAGGTGACCCTTGTCAATCACATTGTTCCAGGTGCTTTGTTGACTGTGGATTCTCTTTTAAGTTTATTAGTATGAATGTAGACTTACATTAACATTGCAATGAAGTTACTGTGAAAATCCCCTAGTCGCTACATTCCAGTCGTTCTTTGGGTACACTGAGGGAGAATTTAGCATGGCCAATGCATCTAACCAGCATGTCTTTCAGACTGTGGGAGGAAAGCATTTGATAAGGTCCCCCATGGAAGACTACTGCAGAAAATGCAAATGCATGGGATTGAGGATGATTTAGCAATTTGGATTAGGAATTGGCTAGCTGACAGAAGACAGAGGGTGGTAGTTGATGGGATATATTCAACCTGGCGTTCAGTTATAAGTGGTGTACCTCAGGGACCTATTTTGGGGTCACTGCTGTTTGTTATTTTTATAGATGACCTGGATGAGGGTGTAGAGGGATGGGTTAGTAAACTTGCCGATGACACCAAAGTCGGAGCAGTTGTAGACAGTGAGAATGGATGTAACAGCTTGCAGAGGGACATAGATAAGCTAGAGAGCTGGGCCAAGAGGTGGCAAATGGAGTTTAATGTGGAAAAGTGTGAGGTGATTCATTTTGGTAAGAGTAATATGAGTACAGAATATAGGGCTAATGGTCGGATTCTTAGTAGTGTAGATGAGCAGAGAGATCTCGGTGTGTAGGTGCATAGATCCCTGAAAGTTGGTACTCAAGTTGATAAGGTTGTTAAGAAGGCGTACAGTGTGTTAGCTTTTATTAGTAGACGGATTGAATTTTTGAGCCAAAACGTCCTGTTGCAACTGGACAAAACTCTGGTGCGACTGCACTTGGAGTATTGTGTATAGTTTTGGTCGCCACATTATAAGAAAGATGTGGAGGCATTGGAAAGGGTGCAGAGGAGGTTTACCAGGATGTTGCCTGGTATGATGGGTAGGTCTTATGAGGAAAGGCTAAGGGACTTGAGGTCATTTTCATTGGACAGAAGAAGGCTAAGTGGTGACCTAATTGAGACATATAAGATGATCAGAGGGTTAAATAGGGTGGACAGTGAGAGCCTTTTTCCTCAGATGGAGATGGATAACATGAGGAGACATAGCTTTAAATTAAGGAGTGGTAATTATAGTACAGACTTTAGAGGTGGATTCTTTACTGAGAGGGTAGTAAGGGCATGAAATGCCCAGACTGCAGTAGTTGTGGGCTTGCCAAGTTTAAGGGCATTCAAATGGTCAGTGGATAGGCATATGGATAGCATTGGAATAGTTTAGGTTAGAGAGTTATTAGATTGGTTCCATCGGTCGGCGCAACATCGAGGGCCGAAGGGCCTGTACTGCGCTGTAATGTTCTATGTTCTATAAAAGTAGAGCACCCGGAGGAAACCCACGCAGAGAGAACAGACAGACTCCACCAGAGACCTGCGTCCCTGGTGCTGTGAGGTAGCAGTGCTAACTATTGTGCCACTGTGCAGCTTCCAATTTGAGGAAAACTTTGCCTCGTCCAATGTAAATGCTTTTGGACTGGTTGAGGAAAAATGAATATTTAACACACTGAGATCTGGTTCAAAAACAAGGGTGTTTCAATGTTACACTCTGGATACTGTACTTCACTTGTAAATATAGGACAATGGGATTCAACTTTGACTAAAAATAGGAAAACCGGTTCAGTTAAATGAGTGGCTGACACTAAAGAGATAGAGGTGTTAGATCTGTGTTTGTGACAAATCATCCCTCACTAGGAGCTTTTCCCTTGGCAAATCCAAACCCAGGTCATCGATCTGTAGACTGAGATCGTCAGAAGCTATTTACTTGTCATCTCAAATTCTAATGATGATTTTTTAAGAAAATTACAACTTTAGCTGAGTTCAGAATATTCTGCAATGCTGCTATGCCTGGCAATGATGATATTTTTACACAATGGGATTCCTGAATTTGTCATGCTGATGTTAGACGTTGCTCAAATTTAACACTTAGAAGCATTGTGATGAAAGTTATGATAACTAAAGAGTGTAAATGTGAAAGTTGGACTGAGTTCTTTGTGAACAGATAGATATCTATATTGACCTTAGGCTGACACAGAAATGGAGTTTGCTTTCAAAATCCTCTTGAAGGCTGGAATTTTACCTACCTCACCGCATCGGGCACAAATGGCGACGAGCCAGGAAAACTATGTGTAAAGCTAAAAACCTGCTTTGGGCCTGGCTCCCAACCGTTTGTGATATTCCTGGTCCATTTTGAGTGGTGTGAACCACTTAGCAGCCATTTTGAATGTGAGGCTTATTAGCATAAGATTGACCAAAGATGTGGGGGGGTGAGGTGAATTGGCTGTGCTAAATTGCCTCTTAGTGTCCCAGGATGAGCGTAGGTTAGAGGGATTAGTGGGGTAAATATGTAGGGATGGAGGAATTGGGCCTAGGTGTGATTGTTGTCAATGCAGATTTGATGGGCTGAATGACCTCTTTGTGCACTGTAGGGTTTCTTTGATTTCTGTGATTCTATGATTAAATATCATTCCTGAACTCAGACACACAATATCCCTCCTCCTGTACATATCCCACCTCTCTGGTACGATATCATGGTGGAGCCAGTTGATACAGGTTTTTAAAAACCTGGGCCGAGAGGTGGCAAATGGAGTTTAATGTGGAAAAGTGTGAGGTAATGCACTATGGCAGAAATAATAAATGTGTAGAGTATAGGGCTAATGGTAGGATTCTTAGTAGTCTTGATGAACAGAGGGATCTTGGTGTGAATGTGCATAGATCCCTGAAAGTAGGCAGTCAGGTCGAGAAGGTTGTTAGGAAGGCATATGGAGTCTTGGCTTTTATTGGTAGAGGGATTGAATTTCGGAGCCGCAACGTCATGTTGCAACTGTACAAAACTCTAGTGCGGCCGCACTTGGAGTATTGTGTGCAGTTCTGGTCCCCGCATAATAAGAAAGATGTGGAGGCATTGGAGAGGGTACAGAGGAGGTTTACCAGGATGTTGCCTGGTATGGAGGGCAGGTCTTATGAGGAGAGGCTGAGGGATTTGAGGTGTTTTCGTTAGAAAGGAGGCGGCTAAGAGGGGACCTGATCGAAACATATAAGATGATTAGAGGTTTAGATAGGGTGGACAGTGATAGCCTTTTTGCTAGGATGGAAAAAGCTAGCACGAGGGGACACAGCTTTAAATTAAGGGGTGATAGTTATAGGACGGATATCAGAGGCAGGTTCTTTACCCAAAGGTTGGTTCGGGAGTGGAATGCCCTGCCTGCAGCGGTTGTAGATGCGCCAAGTTTGGTGGCGTTTAAGAGGTTAGTTGATAAGCATATGGAAGAGAAGGGAATGGTTTAGTTTGGAGGGCATTGCTTTTTATATTGGTCGGCGCAACATCGAAGGCCGAAGGGCCTGTTCTGTGCTGTAATGTTCTATGTTCTAAAAGTGTGGCTGAAGCACAGCAGTACTGAAGGGAGTGAGGAGGTGAGT
The DNA here is from genome assembly GCA_024679065.1 of Sphyrna mokarran. Classification (NCBI taxonomy): domain Eukaryota; kingdom Metazoa; phylum Chordata; class Chondrichthyes; order Carcharhiniformes; family Carcharhinidae; genus Sphyrna; species Sphyrna mokarran. The sequence continues at coordinate 31,924,921 of JAGIQG010000023.1, read as the reverse complement.
ACTGCTGAGCAATAACTCTGGGATGCAATGGTGGGAGATGTTGGATTGTGATCCTGGAAACCCACCATTGTCTGTGCCATGGTGTGTGAGTCCTCACTGTTGGCCCTGTGAATCTGGAACAAGCTCTGGAGCCTCTTATCAATAGCCTACTTAGGCTGGATCAAGTTCTGATATCTCTCCACTATGACTGGGCCGTGTTCTCAAAGCTCACAGATATGGCCCTCTATACCTGGGGCATGCTCCCATAGCCCTCAGCCATGGTCCTCAATGAGTCAGCCATGCCTTGGACTTTGCTACCCATGGTGACCATTTACTGCCCCGAGTTTTGCACCACAATTATCACCCTGGCAGTTTGGGCCCATGCAATGTCAGCACCATTTCTGTTGCCTGAAGATTATAGGACTCCTCCAAAAAGCCTCGCAGTTGCTAAAATGTTGCTACACCCCATCTTGCAATTCCCACCTCTGCCGCTCTCCCACAGCTTCTGGAGAACTAATTGCAGCAGCTTGGCAGCTGGCTGGGGAATCAGCTGTCTCCATGGTTCTGGGAAACAGGTGCATGGAGGCATACCAGTCAGAACTGCTGCTTCACAGCACCAAGGACCTAGGTTCAGTTCCTGGCTTGGGTCACTGTCTGTGTGGAGTTTGCACATTCTCCTTGTGTCTGTGTGGGTTTCCTCCGAGTGCTCCAGTTTCCTCCCACAGTCCGAGAGACATGCTGGTTAGGTGCATTGACCTGAACGGGCACCGGAGTGTGGCGACTAGGGGAATTTCACAGTAACTTCATTGCAGTGTTAATGTAAGACTTACTTGTGACTAATAAATAAGCTTTAAACTTTAAAAGACTTCAGATTCCCCAAGTCCTTGGACATTCCCACCTCTATCTGATGTGTATCTATGGCTGTGTGTGGTGTTGACTAGAGAGTGTCCCAGAAGCCTCACCACTCATATATCTCACCGAGGACATTATATCTGTGCTGGAGGATGGTGTGGGCAATGTGTGTGCCAATTGGTTGGTGTTTTCCTATGAGGTGTCAATGAGGGTCACAGATGGGACACCATCTACTGAGAGCCCAGCGTCATCAGGTTGTGCTCCTGCAAATGAAGCCACGTGGCTCAGTGCTAGGGAGGGACAAGTATCTGCCCAGCTTGCAACGCACTTGAGAAAGGTCATTAAAATGAAGGTTTTGTAGTTTCTCACTTCTGTGGCGCACTGCGACCAGACCATCAGTCACGGCTCTCTCATTCCATCGCTTGCTCTTCGAAGGGTATCAGGAGACGCAATTCAGCAATTCCACTACTGGTCTTCTCGCACTTCTTTCAAGTATGTGACATCTTATCTTGCAGTAACAAAAGGAGGTGTTTGAAAGCCTGATAGATGCAAGGTTGCAGGGTAAGGAGAGAGGCCTAGAAGGGGAGGGTGACAGATAGCATATTTTGGCTCTGTGCCTTGGCAAGTTGGGGCTGTGGCGGGGTGGGGGGGAGGTGCCAGAGGGTTTAAGGACAAGGTGAGCCAAGTGCTGAACTGCCATGGGATCTTTGGGGACAGGTCAGAAGATACAGGAAGGGGGCGTGGCATTGGAAGGTGGACTCTCAACCTTGTTGCCCAAACAAGGTGATTCATTTTCTTTCTGCACTGGCCACCAGTTCTCTGTGTCAGTGCTGGGCACTGACAGCAGTCGCCACCCAAGCCACATTGCTGACCCAGCCCCTGGGTCATCTGGCCTCTCAGGGAACAAGATGGCCCAGCTCTCCTCCATGGGTCTAGCAGTTGCCTTAACTCTGCTCCCTTAAAGTTAGGGCCATGCTGTGTGGCTCGATCTTTCTATGATGACTGACTGTGAGTGCCTTGTTAGTGTTCAAGTGAAGCTCGCTGTGATTAATGGCCACTTGGGCTGAGTCATGCAGCTGGAGACCCCACGATGCTGTGTTCAATGTGATGGCCCTTTCAATGCACTGAGTGTCAAAACATCTCGATATTGGGTGAGCCTGAGACTGGCATGGACGACTCCTGTTTTCTCGGCATTTTGATACAGGTGCGCTGAGCTGGTAAGGTCATGTGTGAAACAAAACAATTGGGCTGTTTATTAGATTTTCACCACATGCAGAGTTATCAGCCCTGTTTTGCTGGTGGGGTTGGCTTTGCACCCTTTAGAACATAGAACATAGAACATTATAGCGCAGAACAGGCCCTTCGGCCTTCGATGTTGCACCGACCAATTAGGAACAAGCAGTGACCCTCTAACCTAAACCATTCCCCTTTCATCCATAAACTTATCTACTAACCTCTTAAACACATCCAAACTTGGCGCATCTACAACTGACACAGGCAAGGCATTCCATAACTTTACCACCCTCTGGGTAAAGAACCTACCTCTGACATCTGTCCTAAAACCACCACCCCTTAATTTAAAGCTATGTCCCCTCCTGCTAGCTTTCTCCATCCTAGGAAAAAGGCTATCACTGTCCACCCTATCTAAACCTCTAATCATCTTATATGTCTCAATAAGGTCTCCTCTTAGTCGCCTTCTTTCTAACAAAAACAACCTCAAATCCCTCAGCCTCTCTTCATAAGACCTGCCCTCCATACCAGGCAACATCCTGGTAAACCTCCTCTGTCCCTCTCCAATGCCTCCACATCTTTCTTATAATGTGGGGACCAGAACTGCACACAATACTCCAAGTGCGGCCGCACTAGAGTTTGTACAGTTGCAACATGACGTTGCGGCTCCGAAATTCAATCCCCCTACAATAAAAGCTAAGACTCCGTATGCCTTCTTAACAACCTTATCGACTTGATTGCCAACTTTCAGGGATCTATGCACATATACACCAAGATCTCTCTGTTCATCAACACTATTAAGAGTCCTACCATTAGCCCTATACTCTACACATTTGTTATTCCTGCCAAAGTGCATTACCTCACACTTTTCCACATTAAACTCCATTTTCCACCTCTCAGCCCAGCTCTGCAACTTGTCCAAGTCTTTCTGCAAACTAGAACACCCCTCTTCACTACCTAACACTTCTCCGACTTTGGTGTCATCCGCAAATTTACTAGTCCATCCTTCAATACCCTCATCCAGATCATTTATAAAAATTACAAACAGCAGGGGCCCCAAAAAAGATCCCTGAGGTACACCACTTGTAACCGAACTCCACGATGAATATCTCCCATCAACCACCACCCTCTGTCTTCTATCTGCTAGCCAATTCCTAATCCAATTAGCTAAATCACCCTCTATCCCATACATCTGCATTTTCTGCAGGAGCCTTCCATGGGACACCTTATCGAACGCCTTACTAAAGTCCATATATACCACATCAACTGCCTTACCCCCATCCACCTCTTTGGTCACTTTTTCAAAAAACTCAATAAGGTTAGTAAGGCACGACCTACCCTTCACAAAACCATGCTGACTATCCCCAATCAATATTTAATATAATTTAATATAATAAAACATCCCAAGGTGATTCACAGGAGAAATATCAGACAAAATCTGATTAATTGTGAAATGAAATTGTTTTGAAATTGATTATTAGAACATAGAACATAGAACATAGAACAATACAGCACAGAACAGGCCCTTCGGCCTTCGATGTTGTGCCGACCAAAATAAAAAGCAATGCCCCTCCTAACTAAACCATTCCCTTCTCATCCATATACTTATCAACGAACCTCTTAAACGCCACCAAACTTGGCGCATCTACAACAGCTGCAGGCAGGGCATTCCACTCCCTAAGCACTCTTTGAGTAAAGAACCTACCTCTGATATCCGTCCTATAACTCATACCCCTTAATTTAAAGCTGTGTCCCCTCGTGCTAGCTTTCTCCATCCTAGGAAAAGGCTATCACTGTCCACCCTATCTAAACCTCTAATCATCTTATATGCTTCAATAAGATCCCCTCTTAGCCGCCTCCTTTCTAACGAAAACAACCTCAAATCCTTCAACCTCTCTTCATAGACCTGCCCTCCATACCAGGCAACATCCTGGTAAACCTCCTCTGTACCCTCTCCAATGCCTCCACATCTTTCGTATAATGTGGTGACCAGAACTGCACACAATACTCCAAGTGCGGCCGCACTAGAGTTTTGTACAGTTGCAACATGACGCTGCGGCTCCTAAATTCAATCCCCCTACCAATAAAAGCTAAGACTCCATATGCCTTCTTAACAACTTTATCCACTTGACTGTCTACTTTCAGGGATCTATTGACACATACACCAAGATCCTTCTGTTCCTCAACACTATTAAGAGCCCTATACTCTACACATTTATTGTTCCTGCCAAAGTGCATTACCTCACACTTTTCCACATTAAACTCCATTTGACACCTCTCGGCCCAGCTCTGCAACTTGTCCAAGTCACTCTGTAAACTATAACACCCCTCTTCACTATCTACCACTCCACCAACTTTAGTGTCATCTGCAAATTACTGATCCATCCCTCAATACCCTCATCCAGATCATTTATAAAAATTACAAACAGCAGGGGCCCCAAAACAGACCCCTGAGGCACACCACTTGTCACCAAACTCCACGATGAATATCTCCCATCAACACCACCCTCTGTCTTCTATCTGCCAGCCAATTCCTAATCCAATTAGCTAAATCACCCTCTATTCCACACATCGGCATTTTCTGTAGAAGTCTTCCATGGGCCACCTTATCAAACGCCTTACTAAAGTCCATATATACTACATCAACCGCCTTACCCCCATCCACCTCTGGTCACTTTCTCAAAAAACTCAATGAGGTTAGTAAGGCATGACCTACCCTTCACGAAACCATGCTGACTATCCACAATCAATTCATTTCTCTCTAAATAACTATAAATCCTATCCCTAATAATTCTCTCCAATACTTCGCCCACAACAGAAGTAAGACTCACCGGCCTATAATTCCCCGGAAAGTCTCTCTTCCCTTTCTTGAACAATGGGACCACATTCGCTATCCTCCAGTCTTCTGGAACCATACCCGTAACCAACGACGACCTGAAGATCAGAGCCAGAGGCTCTGCAATCGCCTCTCTTGCCTCCCAAAGAATCCTAGGGTAAATCCCGTCCGGCCCAGGGGACTTATCCAACTTCAAACCCTCAAGAATATCTAGCACATCCTCCCTATCTACTTCAATACTTTCCAGTTTGCAACCCGGTACCTCAGTGTTCTCCACAACTACATTTACATCTCCCTGCGTGAATACCGAAGAGAAATATTTGTTCAGTGTCTCTCCAATCTCTTTAGACTGCATGCAAACTTCCCACTGCTGTCTATGACTGGCCCTAATCTTGCCCTAACCAATCTTCTATTCTTAACATATCTAAAGAAAGCTTTAGGATTCTCCTTAATCCTATCATCCAAAGTCTTCTCGTGTCCCCTCTTAGCTCTCCTCAACTCACTCTTTAGCTCCCTCCTGGCTAATCTATAGCTATCCATTGCACTAACTGAGCCTTCAAGCCTCATCCTGACATAAGCCTCCTTTTTTTTCTTAACCAGCAAATCAACTTTTTTCGTACACCAAGGCTCTCTTACTCGACCATTTCCTCCCTGCCTGACAGGGACATACTTATCAAGGACTCGCAGCAGCTGCTCCTTGAATAAGCACCACATTCCAGATGTTCCCAGTCCCTGTAGTTCCCTAGTCCAATCTATGCACCCTAATTCTCTCCTGATGGCCTCAGGTCTTAGGACCTGGATTCGAATCTCACCATGGCAGGTGTGACACTGAATTAAATAAAAATCTGGAATTGACTGAGAAACCATTGTCAATCATCATAAAACTGGAATATCGACTCGACTGGAATATCCCAAGGGTAAGGGGTTTGGATGGGGAAGAGTTTGTTAGGTGTGTTCAGGAGGGTTTCCTGACACAGCACGTGGACAAGCCTACGAGAGGAGAGGCTGTACTGGACCTAGTACTAGCTAATGAACCAGGACAGGTGATGGATCTCTCGGTAGGAGAGCATCTTGGGGATGGAGATCATAATTCTATCTCCTTCACTCTTGCATTGGAAAAGGATAGGATCAGGCAGGCTAGGAAGGTGTTTGTCTGGAATAAGGGGAAATATGAAGACATCAGGCAGATGTTGGGGCGAATAAACTGGAAGGAGGTGTTCTTGGGGAAAAGCACAGAAGGAAGGTGGCAGATATTCAAGGAATGCTTGTCTGGAGCTCTGCATGACAATGTTCCGGTGAGACAAGGAGGTTTTGGTAGGACGTGGGAACCGTGGTGCACGAAGGCTGTGGTGAACCTAGTCAGGAAGAAAAGAAAGGTGTATAAAAGGTTCAAAGAGCTAGGAGATGTTGGGGATCTAGAGAAGTATAAGGCTTATAGAAGAGAGCTTAAAAAGGAAATTAGGAGAGCCAGAAGGGGTCATGAGAAGGCCTTGGCTGGTAGGATTAAGGAGAATCCCAAGGCCTTCTACAAATATGTGAAAAGTAAAAGGATGAGAAGAGAAGGGATAGGACCTATAAAAGGTGAAGGGGGAAAAGTCTGTATGGAACCGGAAGAAATGGCAGAGGTGCTTAATGAGTACTTTGCCTCAGTATTCACGGTGGAAAGTGATCTGGGAGGATGCACTACAAGTTTGCGGCAGACTGAAAAGATTGAGTATGTAGATATTAAGGAAGCAGATGTGTCAGAACTTTTAAATGCTGTCAAGATAGACAAGTCTCCGGGACCAGATGGGATGTACCCCAGGTTATTGTGGGAAGTGAGGGATGTCATTGCAGAGCCCCTGGCGATGATCTTTGCGTCGTCGATGGAGACGGGAGAGGTTCCGGAGGATTGGAGGATTGCGGATGTGGTCCCTATTTTCAAGAAAGGGAACAGGGATAGTCCTGGAAATTACCGACCGGTGAGTCTGACCTCAGTGGTTGGTAAGCTGATGGAGAGGCTTCTGAGGGACAAGATTTACGAGCATTTGGAGAAGTTTAGGTTGATTAGAAATAGTCAGTATGGTTTTGTAAAAGGCAGGTCGTGCCTTACGAGCTTAATTGAGTTCTTCGAAAATGTGACTGAACACATTGACGAAGGAAGAGCAGTGGACGTGGTGTACATGGACTTCAGCAAGGCATTTGACAAGGTCCCACATGCAAGACTTCTTGAGAAGGTGAGAGGCCATGGGATCCAAGGGGCTTTGGCCTTGTGGATCCAGAACTGGCTTGCCTGCAGAAGGCAGAGGGTGGTTGTGGATGGCTCTTTTTCTGCATGGAGGTCGGTCACCAGTGGAGTGCCCCAGGGATCTGTTCTAGGACCCTTGCTGTTTGTCATTTTCATAAATGACCTGGATGAGGAAGTGGAGGGATGGGTGAGTAAGTTCGCCGATGACACGAAGGTCGGTGGTGTTGTGGATGGTCTGGAGGGATGTCAGAAGTTGCAGCATGACATCGACAGGATGCAAGACTGGGCGGAGAAGTGGCAGATGGACTTCAACGCGGATAAATGTGTTGTGGTCCATTTTGGCAGATCCAACGGGATGAATGAGTACACTATCAAAGGTAGGAGTCTTAGCTGTGTGGAAGAGCAGAGGGATCTTGGGGTCCAGGTCCATAAGACTCTCAAATCGGCCTCCCAGGTGGAGGATGTGGTTAAGAAAGCTTATGGTGTACTGGCCTTCATTCATCGAGGGATTGAGTTCAGGAGTCAGGAGGTAATGCTGCAGCTTTATAGGACCCTTGTCAGACCACACTTGGAGTACTGTGCGCAGTTCTGGTCGCCTCACTATAGGAAGGACATGGAAGCTATTGAAAGGGTGCAGAGGAGATTTACAAGGATGTTGCCTGGATTGGGAGGCATGCCTTATGAAGACAGGTTGAGGGAGCTGGGACTGTTCTCCCTGGAGAGACGAAGGTTGAGAGGTGACCTGATAGAGGTTTACAAGATGTTGAGAGGAATAGATGGGGTGGACTCTCAGAGACTATTTCCCAGGGCTGAAATGGTCACGACGAGAGGGCACAGATTTAAGGTGCAAGGAAGCAAGTACAGAGGGGATGCTAGGGGAAAGTTTTTCACTCAGAGGGTGGTGAGTGAATGGAATCGGCTGCCGTCGGTGGTGGTCGAGGCGAACTCGCTGGGGTCTTTTAAAAGACTTCTGGATGAGTATATGGGATCCAATGGGATTGGGGGTTATAGATAGGTCTATGGCTGGGTAGGTTTTTGATGTGTTCGGCACAACTTGTGGGCCGAAGGGCCTGTTTGTGCTGTAGTGTTCTATGTTCTATGTTCTATGTTCTAAAACCCCATCTAGCTCATTGATGCCCTTTAGGGAAGGAAATCTGCAGTCCTTACCTGGTTTGGCTGACATGTGACTCACAGCAATGTGGTTGACACTTAATTGCCATCAGGGATGGATGATAAATGCTGGCCCAGCCAGCCATCCCACCACCCATGAATGAATAAAATAAAAATGCCCCCAAGCAATTTTGGGGATGGGATGGTGACTCACTCACAAGCGGTAGGCAATTGGCAAAGGTCATTAAGAGGCTAATCAAGACCTGGGATGAGAGGACAATAGGAATTTTCCATTTGACTGACCCCCATTGGGAGCATGGCCGCTGCCTAAATGTAGTGACAGAGGAGAGTCAGCATTTGAGAATGACTGAGATCAGCTTCCACAATTGTGGCCCCACAGTTCTGGCCACATTTTAGTTCTAAACAGTTTGAAAAGTGCTGTGACAGCTGAGATGGAGGCATCTTCTATCTCTCTCGAATGCAACAGCAAGCTATGCATCCTCCTGGAAGAACTGTTATTGGTGAATGGTCCTTTGTCTACTAATTAGCCAATCAAGACAAAATCGATTTGTGACATGGTCCAAATCATGACACAATATTGGTCCTGAATCATAGAGCCATAGAATCCCAATACTGCAGAAAGAGGCCATTCAGCCCATTGAGTAGGTACCAACTCTTACCAAGGCTTACACCGCAACCCCATGTATTTTCCACACTAATTCCCCTAATCTACACATTTTGGAACAGTAAGGGCCAATTTACCATGGCCAATCCACCTAACCCATACAGCTTTGCACTGTGGGAGGAAACTGGAACACCCAAAGAAAACCACACAGTCATGGGGAGAATGTGCAAACTCCATACAGACGGTGACCCAAGGGCAGAATTGAACCTGAGTCCCTGCTGCTGTGAGCCAATAGTTCTAACTACTGTGCCACTGTGAACATCAGGATCTGACCAAAAATCAAAATCCTCCCCATGGTTGCGATCTGGTGACAACTCTACTTATGTCAAATTAACTGTTTTCAGAGCTCTGTTTCTGCATATTTTTCAAGAAAAGTTTCAATTAGATCCCAAACAGAGAAGTTTTATAAAAGTGGGGAAGTACTGGGACAAAAAACAAAACCGACTGAGCCATTGAGTGTTCAGAATTTCAAATTTTAAAGAGGATCTCTATTCATTTATTTGTGTTAATGTAAGTGGGCTTACATTAACACTGCAAGAAGTTACTGAGAAAATCCTCTAGTCACCACACTCCAGCACCTGTTTGGATACACTGAGGGAGAATTTAGCATATCTTTTGGACTGAGGAGGGAAACCAGAGCACTCAAAGGAAACTCATGCAGACATGGGGAGAACATACAGACTCTGTACCCCTGTCCCTGGCGCTGTGAGGCAACAGTGCTAACTACAGTGTCTCTATGCTATGGACTTGCAAGAAACTGCCAGCTGATTACAATACAAATTTGATTAATTATTCCTGCATAATATGCTGTCTAGCATCTGGGAAAGAATCACAAATGAGGATTGAAAAAAACAGGCTCATCTGCAAATTGATTAAAACCTGATAGGAATAGTAACATTTTGCATTAATTCTAAATGTATTCTTTTGCCATTAAAAAAATTTGAAAAACGTGCTGACATTACAGCCTGGCTTTCAAAAAGTGGGTCGTCTGCTGTGACTTGAAAAGAACCAATTTATTACTTCAAAGGAAATGACAGCCTTTCATTCCCACAGAGAGAAAAAAAACATATGTAAAGTTTTGAAGATTTAATGGCAGAATGTGCCATTCCAAACAGTAAAATATATGTAGAACAGGAAAAGCTTATCACATTAAGTTGATCTTCATTTCCTGGTTATAGCACGGGGAACAGTTTTTTGATGATATCTTTTAACATAGAACATAGAACATAGAACACTACAGCACAAACAGGCCCTTCGGCCCACAAGTTGTGCCGAACACATCAAAACCTACCCAGCCATAGACCTATCTATAACCCCCAATCCATTGGATCCCATATACTCATCCAGAAGTCTTTTAAAAGACCCCAGCGAGTTCGCCTCAACCACCACCGACGGCAGCCAATTCCATTCACTCACCACCCTCTGAGTGAAAAACGTTCCCCTAGTATCCCCTCTGTACTTGCTTCCCTGCACCTTAAATCTGTGCCCTCTCGTTGCGACCATTTCAGCCCTGGGAAATAGTCTCTGAGAGTCCACCCTATCTAATCCTCTCAACATCTTGTAAACCTCTATCAGGTCGCCTCTCAACCTTTGTCTCTCCAGGGAGAACAGTCCCAGCTCCCTCAACCTGTATTCATAAGGCATGCCTCCCAATCCAGGCAACATCCTTGTAAATCTCCTCTGCACCCTTTCAATAGCTTCCACGTCCTTCCTATAGTGAGGCGACCAGAACTGCGCACAGTACTCCAAGTGTGGTCTGACAGGGTCCTATAAAGCTGCAGCATTACCTCCTGACTCCTGAACTCAATCCCTCGATGAATGAAGGCCAGTACACCGTAAGCTTTCTTAACCACATCCTCCACCTGGGAGGTCGATTTGAGAGTCTTATGGACCCTGACCCCAAGATCCCTCTGCTCTTCCACACAGCTAAGACTCCTACCTTTGATAGTGTACTCATTCACCCCGTTGGATCTGCCAAAATGGACCACAACACATTTATCCGCGTTGAAGTCCATCTGCCACTTCTCCGCCCAGTCTTGCATCCTGTCGATGTCCTGCTGCAACTTCTGACATCCCTCCAGACCATCCACAACACCACCAACCTTTGTGTCATCAGCGAACTTACTCACCCATCCCTCCACTTCCTCATCCAGGTCATTTATGAAAATGACAAACAGCAAGGGTCCTAAAACAGATCCCTGGGGCACTCCACTGGTGACCGACCTCCATGCAGAAAAAGAGCCATCCACAACCACCCTCTGCCTTCTGCATGCAAGCCAGTTCTGGATCCACAAGGCCAAAGCCCCTTGGATCCCATGGCCTCTCACCTTCTCAAGAAGTCTTGCATGTGGGACCTTGTCAAATGCCTTGCTGAAGTCCATGTACACCACATTAGGAAAATTGCTTAAATCAGCATTCTGCAATTAAATTAGGAAATCTTCAGGAGTGTCGAAATACAAAGCAAATGATTGAAAATTCTGATTCAGAACATGTGCATTGTCAAACTCATGTGATAATTGCACATTAGAAACTGCAGGCTGTATCGCAATTACATCTAGACATCTTCAGCCTATATTGGCCGAATACGCTTTCAATCAAAGTCCTCTACTGTTTTGAAGAATGAATGGATTTACTATCCTGTACACTGCTGGAGACGTGCCTGGAACTTCCTCAAGGTGACTTGTGCTATTTTTGGTTTATTTAATAAATCCACTTTCAGAAAGTGAAGGCCCTATCTCAGAAACAAATTGAAGTTTGATGGCTTCACAGACTTTAGCAGCATTGGAGCTGATATGATGCAGTTCAGCAAGGCTGGTATTGACCCCTCCCCATCAAAATGTAATCATGACTGAGCGGTCACTGTGAATCTTATAAAAATAAATAATTTTTAATCATTTAAAGCTATTATGATTTTCTGTACTCATTGTAAAAGCAAAAAGCTTATCTTGAGATGTCAGCTTAAATCAGCAGATTCCATTCTGCAATTATTTATTTTATGTAACACAAACTGTGTATTCAGCATGGCCAGACTCTTGACCTTCAATGAATAATGGATTCCAAATGTGCTTTTGCTGTAAAAATGTTAGAATATACAAAGTGCAGCAAGACACCAACTGCAGCCCTATGGAATCCTTACAGTGCAGAGGGAGGCCATTCAGCCCATCAAGTCTGCACTGACCATAATCCTATCCAGGTCCTATCCCTGTGGCCCCATATATTTATCCTGCGAACCCCTGTGACACTAAGGGTCAATTTAACATGGCTAATCAACCTGATCCGCATATCTGTGGCGTGGCAGAGGAAACCAGAGCGCCTGGAGAAAACCCACACAGACATGGGGAGAATGTGCAAATTCCATACAGACTGTCACCCAAGTCTGGATTTGAACCTGAGTCCCTAGAGTGTGAGGCAGCAGTGCTAACTGCTGTGTCACTATGCTGCCCCTTTATTGCGCTTCAAAGAAGGACCGATTCAGAGAATGTGTTTTCAAGTAACGTATCATTTCCGTAGGGTCTCTGTATACTTCATCCATTTTTAGAGGGATTTCGTGTTTGTTCACCTCTCTCAAACAACTCTTATGCAAAATCACAAGGAATTCGTTTGCAGGTGCAGCAGGTAATTCAGAAGGCAAACAGAATTTTGTCCTTCATTGCTAGAGGGATGGAGTTTAAAAACAGTGAGATTATGTTGTAGCTGTATAAGGTGCTGGTGAGGCCACACCTGGAGTACTGTGTACAGTTTTGGTCTCCTCACTTGAGAAATGATATACTGACACTGGAGGGTGCAGAGGAGATTCACGAGGTTGATTTGGAGTTGAGAGGGTTGGCTTATGAGGAGAGACTGAGTAAATTGGGGCTATACTTACTGGAACTCAGAAGAATGAGGGGAGATATTATAAAAACATATAAGATTCTGAAGGGAATAGATAAGATCGAAGTAGGGAAGTTGTTTCCACTGATGGGTGAAACTAGAACATGGCCTCAAAATAAGAAGAAGCAAATTTAGGACTGAGTTGAGGAGGAACTTCTTCACACAAAGGAATCATAGAAACCCTACAGTGCAGAAAGAGGCCCTTCGGCCCATCGAGTCCACACCGAACACAATCCTACTCAGGCCCAATTCCCATATCCCTACATATTATACCCACTAATCCTTCTAACCTCCACTATCCTGGACACTAAGGGGCAATTTGTTAGCACGGCCAATCAACCTAACCTGCGCATCTTTGGACTGTGGGAGGAAACCAGAGCACCCAGAGGAAACCCATGCAGACACGAGGAGAATGTGCAAACTCCATACGGACAGTGACCCGAGCCGGGAATCGAACCCAGGACCCTGGAGCTGTGAAGCAGCAGTGCTAACCCACTGTACTACTGTGCTGCTCCATGGTACTGGACCAAGGATGGGCATTACATTTAGACACTGGATTGTGGATAAAGCATCGTTGCACATCTTATTAAGTCCTTTTAGAATCAGAGAATCCTACATTACAGAGGAAGGCCATTCGGCCCATTGAACAATGTGCACCAATCCCACCCAGGCCCTATCCCCACAACTGCAAGCATTTACCCAAGCTAGTCCCCTTGACACTGAGGGTCAATTTATCATGGCCAATCCACCTAACCTGGACTGTGGGAGGAAACCGGAGCACTGGAGCAAACCCACGCAGACACGGGGAGAATGTGCAGACTCCACACTGGGAATCGAACCCAGGTCCCTGGCGCTGTGAGGCAATACTGCTAACCACTGTGCCGCCGGTAAACACCCAGATCACCCAGCTAAACTTGATGAAGACATACGTATTCATCATCCAGATGTTTCCTTCTTGCATACACAACACTTTGGCAGCATCATCGGACATTAGAACATAAGAACATAAGAAATATGAGCAGGAGTAGGCCATCTAGCCCTTTGAGCATACCCCGCCATTAACAAGATCATGGCTGATCTGAAGTGGATCAGTTCCATTTTCCCGCTTTCTCCCCATAATCCTTAATTCCCTTGTCTATCAGAAACCTATCTACCCGTGACTTAAATATATTTAGTGAGGTAGCCTCCACCACTTCAATGGGCAGAGAATTCCAGAGACTCACCACACTTGGTCTAACCTCCAGTTGCAACACTCCCATTTTGCGGTGATTCTGGGATATTACATTTTAAACCGGTTGCAATGATGTAACCTGGGACATGAGTGTACAAAGGGTTGTGAATCTGTGGAATTCCTGTCCAATAAGACAGTTGAGGCTACCTCGCTGAATGTTTTTAAGTCAAGGGTAGATAAATTTTTGAATAATAAAGGAATTGAGGGTTATGGCAAGCAGCTGGGTAAGTGAAGCTGAGTCCATAAAACGATCAGCCACAATCTTACTGAACGGCGGAGCAGGCTCGAGGGGCCAGATCGCTTATTCCCTCTCCTAATTCTTATGTTCTTAATTTTCTGCTTGGACGAATTCCTCATTGAAAGTCTGAAATTAGCATCTGCCCAGTGAAAAATGGGTGACCTTGGCTGGTTTTCTGGGGTCAGGCTCATTTGAATTTCGACTGCATTTCGAGACTTGGACAAGTTGCAGAGCTGGGCCGAGAGGTGGCAAATGGAGTTTAATGTGGAAAAGTGTGAGGTAATGCACTATGGCAGGAATAATAAATGTGTAGAGTATAGGGCTAATGGTAGGATTCTAAGTAGTCTTGATGAACAGAGGGATCTTGGTGTGTATGTGCATAGATCCCTGAAAGTAGGCAGTCAAGTCGAGAAGGTTGTTAAGAAGGCATATGGAGTCTTAGCTTTCATTGGTAGGGGGATTGAATTTCGGAGCCGCAACGTCATGTTGCAACTGTAAAAAACTCTAGTGCGGCCGCACTTGGAGTATTGTGTGCAGTTCTGGTCCCCACATTATAAGAAAGATGTGGAGGCCTTGGAGAGGGTACAGGGGAGGTTTACCAGGATGTTGCCTGGTATGGAGGGCAGGTCTTATGAGGAGAGGCTGAGGGATTTGAGGTTGTGTTCGTTAGAAAGGAGGAGGCTAAGAGGGGACCTGATCGAAACATATAAGATGATTAGAGGTTTAGATAGGGTGGACAGTGATAGCCTTTTTCCTATGATGGAGAAAGCTAGCACGAGGGGACACAGCTTTAAATTAAGGGGTATGAGTTATAGGACGGATATCAGAGGTAGGTTCTTTACTCAAAGAGTGATTAGGGAGTGGAATGCCCTGCCTGCAGCTGTTGTAGATGCGCCAATTTTGGTGGCGTTTAAGAGGTTAGTTGATAAGTATATGGAAGAGAAGGGAATGTTTTAGTTTGGAGGGGCATTGCTTTTTATATTGGTCGGCGCAACATTGAAGGCCGAAGGGCCTGTTCTGTGCTGTAATGTTCTATGTTCTATCTATGTTCTATGCATTATGCATTTGACAGGGTTGAACATGCCGAAGTTTGTGTTAATAGAACATAGAACATAGAACATTACAGCACAGAACAGGCCCTTCGGCCTTCGATGTTGTGCCAACCAAAATAAAAAGCAATGCCCCTCCAAACTAAACTATTCCCTTCTCTTCCATATACTTATCAATTAACCTCTTAAACGCCACCAAACTTGGCGCATCTACAACAGCTGCAGGCAGGCATTCCACTCCCTAATCACTCTTTGAGTAAAGAACCTACCTCTGATATCCGTCCTATAACTCATCCCCCTTAATTTAAAGCTGTGTCCCCTCGTGCTAGCTTTCTCCATCCTAGGAAAAAGGCTATCACTGTCCACCCTATCCAAACCTCTAATCATCTTATATGCTTCAATAAGATTCCCCCTTAGCCGCCTCCTTTCTAACGAAAACAACCTCAAATCCTTCAACCTCTCTTCATAGGACCTGCCCTCATACCAGGCAACATCCTGGTAAACCTCCTCTGTACCCTCTCCAATGCCTCCACATCTTTCTTATAATGTGGCGACCAGAACTGCACACAATACTCCAAGTGCGGCCGCACTAGAGTTTTGTACAGCTGCAACATGATGCTGCGGCTCCTAAATTCAATCCCCCTACCAATAAAGGCTAAGACTCCATAAGCCTTCTTAACAACTTTATCCACTTGACTGCCTACTTTCAGGGATCTATTGACACATACACCAAGATCCTTCTGTTCCTCAACACTATTACAAGCCCTACCATTAGCCCTATACTCTACACATTTATTGTTCCTGCCAAAGTGCATTACCTCACACTTTTCCACATTAAACTCCATTTGCCACCTCTCGGCCCCGCTCTGCAACTTGTCCAAGTCACTCTGTAAACTAAAACACCCCTCTTCACTATCTACCACACCACCAACTTTAGTATCATCTGCAAATTTACTGACCCATCGCTCAATACCCTCATCCAGATCATTTATAAAAATTACAAACAGCAGGGGCCCCAAAACAGACCCCTGAGGCACACCACTCGTCACCGAACTCCACGATGAATATCTCCCATCCACCACCACCCTCTGTCTTCTATCTGCTAGCCAATTCCTAATCCAATTAGCTAAATCACCCTCTATTCCACACATCTGCATTTTCTGTATAAGTCTTCCATGGGCCACCTTATCAAACGCCTTACTAAAGTCCATATATACTACATCAACCGCCTTACCCCCATCCACCTCTTGGTCACTTTCTCAAAAAACTCAATGAGGTTAGTAAGGCATGACCTACCCTTCACGAAACCATGCTGACTATCCCCAATCAATTCATTTCTCTCTAAATAACTATAAATCCTATCCCTAATAATTCTCTCCAATACCTTGCCCACAACAGAAGTAAAACTCACTGGCCTATAATTCCCTGGAAGGTCTCTCTTTCCCTTCTTAAACAATGGGACCACATTCGCTATCCTCCAGTCCTCCGGAACCACACCCGTAACCAACGAGGACCTGAAGATCAGAGCCAGAGGCTCTGCAATCTCCTCTCTTGCCTCCCAGAGAATCCTAGGGTAAATCCCGTCCTGCCCAGGGGACTTATCCAACTTCAAACCCTCGAGAATTTCTAGCACATCCTCCCTATCTACTACAATACTTCCCAATTTGCAACGCTGTACCTCAGTGTTCTCCATAGCTACATTTCCAGCACTCTGCGTGAATACCGAAGAGAAATATTTATTCAGTGCCTCACCAATCTCTTCAGGCTCCACGCACAACTTCCCACTGCTGTCTATGACTGTTCTTCCGTAGGAAGTAAATTGTTTAGATTTTTTAAAAAAACAAACACAAGAAGTTTACACAAGAAAACAAACACTTAGAATAATCTGTATGGTTTCCTGATAGATTCTTGTGGATGTTTGCCCTTCTACAAAATTTGCCGATCTAAGTGAAGAATAGTAGACAAGACATGAAGCAGTAATGATCTTCCGGAACGGAAGCAAATTAACATTGACAGGATGCAGCCAGGGCCATGAAGACTGACACTGTGACCTTACGCATTCCAATTAAATGCTGCAAAAAGTTAATTGACCTTGAATTGATATATTATTGTCACATGTATTGGGATGAAGTGAAAAGTATTGGTTCTTGTTTGTTGTGCAGACAAAACACACTGTTCATAGACCACATAGGGGAGAAGCAAAGGCGAGAATGCGGAATATTGTGTTGTAATTACCGATAGGGTAGGATAAAGGTCAGCTTAACAAATGGTAGCACCACTCAAAAGTCTGATGGCAGTAGGGAAGAGTCTGTTGGTGTGTGTTTTCAGATTTTCATATCTGTTTCCTGGTGGAAGAGAATATGTCCGGGATACATGAGGTTCTTGATTATGCTGGCTGCTTTTCCAAGACGGAGTCAATGGATGGGAGGCTGGTTTGTGTGATGAACTGGATTGCATTCCAACTTTTTGTAATTTCTTGCAGTCTTGGTCAGAGCAGGAGACATACCAAGCATGCTTTCTATGTTGCATTTGTAAAAATTAGTGCGAGTCATAGTGGGCATGCCAAATTTCCTTAGGCTTCTGCGAAAGTAGAGGTGTTGGTGGGCTTTCTTAACTACAGCATCAGCATGGAGGGACAGGACTTTAGCAGAAAGCATTCATGTTCATTGATTGTGATAGTGAAAGCTAGCCTGAGTTTCTGGGGAGTCACCCAGAAGCCTGGCATTCTTGGTAAAAGAATAACTGTTTGATGGTAACGGTATTTTGGAAACTGCCAGCTAATTAGACACTGGTTCAAATAATCATAATAATCATGAACTTGGAGAAAGTATTTCTGCTGAGTGCTAACACCACTATGGATGCATCTTGAGCACCCAATCACATTAGGGGCAGCAAGATGGCACAGTGGTTAGCACTGCTACTTCAGCACTACGGATTTGGGTTCAATTTTTGACTGGAGTCAAAAATTGCACATTCTCCCCATGTCTGCATGGGTTTTCTCCAGGTTCTCAGGTATCGTCCCACAGTCCAAAGATGTGTGGATTAGGGAGATTGGCAATTCTAAAATTGCCCCTTAGTGTCAGAGATACTAGCTAGGATAAATGCATCGGGTTATGGGGATGGGGTCTAAGTGGGATTCTGGTCGCTACAGACTTAAAATGCTGAATCCTTCTGCATGCACGATTTTATGATCCATGGTCTAAGGCTGGGTGGTGTCACCACATGCTCACCTATAATTAATAGCAAACTAAAAATGAATTAAAACTCTTCTGGAAATCTTTGGGCCACATCCCAGTTTGTGCTCTTGAAATGCTGATACATCTTTACTCCTGCTATTTACCAATCTCTTCGAGGCAGTGTTAAATGATTTTGACCAGGATTCTCCAGATATTTTTGCTCCACCGCTGCTGCAAGCGACGACAGAGGATTTGTCACTCAGCCAAATCTCCATTCAGTGCAGCAGGACCAGAGAATCTCGTTGGCATTAACGGCTAGATAGTCCTGCCCTGAGTTTGAACCTAGCAATCCTGTAGTTATGGCCATGTAGTCCCCAAGTGTCATATGCCACTACACCAGTAGGTAGCAATATTACACCACATTCTCACTACAATGCAAAGCATCATGTTTCTTACGAATAGAAGATAACTTTACATGATTGTGTATGCACCCAGTACATCAGCAACATAGACCTGACATTGGGCTGAATTTTCAAACCTAGAGGCAGATAAGCACAAAATTTCACCCTGCCGGTCCATCCTAACCCTGGGTCATTTTCTAAGTGCCAGAATGGGGGTCAAATTAATAACTATTGCCTGCATGCAGTTGATTATACAATTGTGGTACGTTAGTGGCCCACTGAATGTTCTAGTTCACCTCTGTGGCCAGCAATGTGGGAAGGAAGCTAGGTGGTAGACTGAGGGTGAAGGGGGTCATACTTCAACAGAATATTAGACCCTCATTATCTCCTTGGCCATAGGCTGTGGCCGTAATTGAAGAATTTATGAAATGCTGTAAATGTGGTTCAAGATGGGGGAGGTGCCTCTCTCTCTCTCTATAACACGAAAAACTGTTACTTCTCCCAAGCTGGAAGGCCACATTTTGCTCCCTCAGACATGGAATATCTTTATTTGGGCTGTAAGCCCGCAACGTGGAGAATAACTAGACTAAGTTACTGGGTGACATTTTTTTCTCAAATGTGAACAAATGTGCATGGTCGAGGATGCTGATTTGACCCTGCAGTCAAGATCCTGATCTAAAATCCAAAATTCTGCCCATGGAGTCAGAGATGAGGACAGGGGGCAACATTTTGGCTAGAATGGTCAAAGCAGATACTGGCTGGGTTATTACAAAACACCAGTTTGATCTTGGATTTGCAATGCAATTTTCAGGCTCATTAATAGTTATCATGATGTAAAAGCCCCTGCAGTTGCTGAAACTGACAACTTCGGGTTTAGCACTTGAATGCTGATTCGACAAAAGGGACTGGATTTGGTGCTATTGTGGCAGCATCCACTGGGCCCAGAAGTCATCAGGAATCTGGCACCAGCCTGTGGGAGCTGGCTGAATCCGATTACATGGTGGCAAGATGTTGGACGTGGATGACAAGGACTGGTTTTAATACTGGTATGCCCGCATGACCTGAAGGCCCTGCAATAGCTGATGCCACTTAAAGGTCAGCCAGCCCTGTGTTAGAGTTAGAAATCAGGCCTTTTAACTTTCCAGTATCCAAATTGCTGCCTCTGAAGGAAGAAGATTCCTTCACTCTGACACATTATCCATCCTGTCCTTCTTCGCCCTCAAGCTCTGGAGGAGATGCTCTCTCTGAACTGTGACACATCACAGAAGGCTAAGAGATAACTTAATTGAGACATATAAAATGATCAGAGGATTAGATAGGGTGGATAGTAAGAGCCTTTTTCCTCGGATGGAGATGGATAGCACGAGGCAACATAGCTTTAAATTAAGGAGTGGTAGTTATAGGACAGATGCTAGAGGTGGGTTCTTTACTCAGAGGGTAGTAAGGGCGTGGAATCCCTGCCTACAGCAGTTGTGGACTTGTCAAGTTTAAGGGCGTTCAAATGGTCAGTGGACAGGCATATGGATAGCATTGGAATAGTTTAGGATAGAGGATCATAAAATTGGTTCCATTGGTTGGCGCAACATCGAGGGTCGAAGGGCCTGTACTGTGCTGTAATGTTCTATGTTCTACATCAGACTTCATTTGATTCAGTGGTATCAACCAGAAAGGGCATGAAACTGGTTTCCATAAATGTTAACATATTGAAATATGATTATCAGAGTTGATGTTGTAGCGTTCACACATGAATACCCTGTATATTACCCCTCTCTTCCAGCGGCATGACAATATGCTGGCTCAAATCACTCCCAATTTTTACAAATGAAAATCAGTCCTGATGAATATGCTGAGAGTGTACAGTAACGTTATCTCTGCCCCACCCCCACCCACCCCTCCCATCCTACCCCTGCAGACTCCCACTTGTCTCCCTTGTGTCATAGCTTTATCCCACTCTGGTTCTGCCCCCACTCTGGCTTTACCCCACTTGGTTGCCCTGGCACAATTTTGGCGGACACAATAAGAAGTCTGACAACACCAGGTTTAAGTCCAACCAATTGTCACATCATGACAATTTTGGTGCCCAATGGGTAGTGCCAAAGTACCAGGCAGGTAACGATAGTTTTCACCAGCAAAACAGGGCCAATATGACCAGAGGAAGTGAGAAACTGAGCGTGTTTCTCATTTTTCACCTCCTGCCCAATCTTACCACCTTGCCTCACCAAAAGTCGGGCGGGACAAAGTTGTAAGATCACACCCCTCATGTTTCCGAAATTTACTCATTGACACTTGAGTAGGAAAAATATGCATTTGTGACCCCTGAATGGAGTGAAAAGCATTAGACAACCCTGTCCTTGTGTATTTAAGGCCAACTCATTGCCCTTGGCCCAATCCTCCAACTCAGTCACCTTGATTCTGACAGTGGAGGCAGCAGCAGCTCTGGCCCCCGCCCCCGTCCCCCCCCCCCCCCCCCCCCCCCCCCCCCCCCCCCCCCCCCCCACTAACTCCTCACCCTCCTGTGGAAAACCAGAGTTTGCCTCGTACATTTGATTCCTGATGTTCTGTTGGATTTCCGCTGGAGTTAGAGCAGAAATAGCTCGAGCGTCCATGTAGATTTGGCACCAATGTTCTTTAATAGGGCAACACTTATTGCTTGTATTTCCTTACCTCAATCAGACTCAAACAATTGTAACATCCTTGGCTGTAAGTTACTGCAAGGGCAAAAACTAAAGATTTCTGAACCCATATGCAAAAAAAGTCTACAGGTTGCCAAGCAACAGAATGCATGGAAACAGGATTCCTTCTGCTGCAAACGTGAATTTGCAATTTGAGAGAAATTTCACACCACTAAGACCGACTCTTTTATTCTCACTCAGTCTTTTATTTTATCTTTTTACTATTTCTATTGTCCTCTTTAAAAACAGAATTCTACATGTCTATGAACATTTCTCTTTTATATTATTTCCTGTTTCTTTATTTCCTCGATAAATGATCCAGTGATTTTTAGTGCTGTCCTTTGCTATCAGCGATATACGCTTATTGTTCCTTTCTCTCAGTTCTAGCCACTTTTTATTCACATGTAATTGAAGTATTTTTTCCTATGGATTATATTTAATGTTTAATGAATCCACCATTACCTTTTATATTATGTATATTTTAAAATTCATGCTGCTTGTTTTACTCAATATGTTGGGTATGGCACACATATTATGCAATGGAAGTGTATCATCACTTGTGAGGCAGGAAATGTGGCTTCCCAGGTCCAACACAGGAAACAGCCATTATTGCCATGCATAACTCTGCTTGAGGCCTCCAATGTAGTAGACTGCCCTGAAACCATGCTTGAAGTTTACTTTTTAGTGTTATAAGTAGGCTTTCATTCATGCTGCAATGAAGTTACTGTAAAAATCCCCTAGTTGTCACACTCCAGTAGCTGTTCTGGTACACAGGGAGAATTTAAAATGACCAATGCACTTAACCAGCATATCTTTCAGACTGTGGGTGGAAACCAGAGCACCCGGAAGAAACCCATGCAGATACAGGAAGAATGTACAGACTCTGCATGCTCAGTGACCCAACTCCGGAATCAAACCCAGGTCCTGAGTGCTGTGAGGCAGCAGTTCTAACCACTGTACCACCGTAACTCCCTATGCTGGCTACATTTAAGAAAACATGATCTACATGTGACCAACAAACAGGCTTTAAAGAGGACTGGTGGAGAATGTCATTCAAAAGACAAGTTAAAAAAGCAATTACTTACATTAGAGTTCTGAGGAGTAGGAACATTCCTGTGGTTCCATTCCAATGCTGACTATCATTCTTGTTCTCCTGACTCCCAAACTGAAGATACTCAAAACAGATAGGAAAAGAACAATTCATTCATGAAATCAACCCCATGCTAAATTATCTACACTATTTTCACTGACTCTACCCACCCCACCATTCTCCATTATATACTCCTCTCCCACCAGCCAGTCAGCCTATATCTTGGGAGATGTAAAAAAAAGGTTATAAAAGAAAATTCTAGGCCAATATAGACAATAAATGACTTTGAAGTATCTATCTCTAACCCTTCAACTTCCAAGAGTCCAGTGACTGGGGATGCTGTCTCTCAATAACCCATCTAACTTTCATACAACATCAGGCACTGTTACTGGTTCATTTAGCTCCATTTTAAACATTTGCAGTGAATGCACATAAACTATATGAGTTGCAGCCCATTATCACTCATTGAAAAGAAATATCTACCAAGCACTATGCTTAGGTAACTTATGATCCAATACTTCAAGCAATTTCTTCTCCATTCCTAGAGTTTACCCAATATCCGTACAGCTTCAAAAATAATTAATAGAACTAAAACAAATTTTGAAAATTGAATTATGCTATGGCCATTAAATATTGGTTTTGTATTAGTAATGATAGAACATAGAACATTACAGCGCAGAACAGGCCCTTTGGCCTTCAATGTTGTGCCAACCAATTAGGAAAAAGCAATGACTCTCTAACCTAAACCATTCCCTTTTCATCCATAAACTTATCTACTAACCTCTTAACGCCACCAAACTTGGCGCATCTACAACTGACGCAGGCAAGGCATTCCATACCCTTACCACCCTCTGTGTAAAGAACCTACCTCTGACATCTGTCCTAAAACCACCACCCCTTAATTTAAAGCTATTTCCCCTCGTGCTAGCTTTCTCCATCCTAGGAAAAAGGCTATCACTGTCCACCCTATCTAAACCTCTAATCATCTTATATGTTTCAATAAGGTCTCCTCTTAGCCGCCTTCTTTCTAACGAAAACAACCTCAAATCCTCAGCCTCTCTTCATAAGACCTGCCCTCCATACCAGGCAACATCCTGGTAAACCTCCTCTGTACCCTCTCCAATGCCTCCACATCTTTCTTATAACACGGGGACCAGAACTGCACACAATACTCCAAGTGCGGCCGCACTAGAGTTTTGTACAGTGGCAACATGACGTTGCGGCTCCGAAATTCAATCCCCCTACCAATAAAAGCTAAGACTCCGTATGCCTTCTTAACAACCTTATCGACTTGATTGCCATCTTTCAGGGATCTATGCACACATACACCAAGATCCCTCTGTTCATCAACACTATTAAGAGTCCTACCATTAGCCCTATACTCTACACAATTGTTATTCCTGCCAAAGTGAATTACCTCACACTTTTCCACATTAAACTCCATTTGCCACCTCTCGGCCCAGCTCTGCAACTTGTCCAAGTCTCTCTGCAAACTATAACAACCCTCTTCACTATCTACCACTCCTCCGACTTTGGTGTCATCCGCAAATTTACTAATCCATCCTTCAATACCCTCATCCAGATCATTTATAAAAATTACAAACAGCAGGGGCCCAAAACAGATCCCTGAGGTACACCACTTGTAACCGAACTCCATGATGAATAATTTCCATCAACCACTACCCTCTGTCTTCTATCAGCTAGCCAATTCCTAATCCAATTAGCTAAATCACCCTCAATCCCGTACATCTGCATTTTCTGCAGAAGCCTTCCATGGGCCACCTTATCGAACGCCTTACTAAAGTCCATATATACCACATCAACTGCCTTAACCCCATCCACCTCTTTGGTCACTTTTTCAAAAAACTCAATAAGGTTAATAAGGCATGACCTACCCTTCACAAAACCATGCTGACTATCCCCAATCAATTCATTTCTCTCTAAATAACTATAAATCCTATCTCTAATAATTCTCTCCAATACTTTGCCACAACAGAAGTAAGACTCACTGGCCTATAATTCCCCGGAAAGTCTCTCTTCCCCTTCTTGAACAATGGGACCACATTCGCTATCCTCCAGTCTTCCGGCACGATACGCGTAACCAACGACGACCTGAAGATCAGAGCCAGAGGCTCTGCAATCGCCTCTCTCGCCTCCCAGAGAATCCTAGGGTAAATCCTGTCAGGCCTAGGGGACTTATCTAACTTCAGACCAATGGACAGCTCATCATGGGTAATCCACCTACCCTGCACATCTTTGAACTATGTGAGGAAACTGCAGCACTCAGAGGAAACCTATGTAGACAAGGGGAGAACTTGCAAACTCCACACAGAGTTGCATCTGAGTCCCTAGTGCTGCGAGGCAGCAGTGCTAACCACTGTGCTGCCAAAATGAGCCATCAGAGTCCTGTCTAGTGTGCTCTAGGCTGCTGACTGGGACATTGCATTTATGTCTCTGGATGGTGCCCTGGAAATACCTGAAGGCAAAAGAGTCAAAGGCAAGTAGCGACTTTTACAATTAAAGATAAACATGGGCACCAGATTTAACATGGTTCAAATCTTCTTCTAGGAGACTTAAGAGGCTTGTCGCTACCATAACTTGAACCACCCAAGCCATACAAATGAATAATAAAAAAGAGGGAAAGGAGGAAGTAAAGATCCTAAGGATGTGCCTCTCATATGTTAATATGCTCATACACTACCAAAGATGATTGAATTGATAAATGGCATGATTAGCATCTACAGAGCACAGGTTAGAGTGGATTTAACAAAACAGATCATTGAACATGAATCACAACTTTACCAGAATTATTGCACGACTTCTGATATGACAGCTTATTGTATTTCTAAACCAATTACTATTATTCTGACCCATTATGACCTTTAAATGCGAGCCAGTTTATAACAAAAAATTGCTGTTGCATTTCCATAATTTTAATGGCTCTTGTCTGCAGAGTGAGATCATCGTACAGTTTTCTCGTGGAATAAAGTGGATGAAAATAGAGAAGTGAGTAAATTGGTGCCAAATCCTGATTGTTATCATAAATATATGCTTATTGACTCCCACTAATCAATGAATGGTGGGGCCCAGTACAGGTTGGTCTGGTGTTATTCTTACAGCATTATTGAGATGCATGGTTTTATACAAGTTAACATTGTCATAAGATATTTTGCAGGCTCTGTTTGCCACATCATTGATTTACATTGCCCCAACACAAATTTATCTATTGAAAATCATATTTGTCTTGAAATATCTGCTTCTCTCACCACAGATTCTACCAGATCTGTTGAGTGTTTTGAACATTTTCTGGTTTTATTTCTTTACGTTGAGCTTGGCATTCAGGCTGCAACAAAAAGCCCACAAAGTAATTCTCAAACTTCATGCTCTTTTGCAGTGATATTGGGCAGATCATGTCTGCCCCCTGGAGAGTAAAGATGTCTCGTAGAAGGACCAATTTACATTGCTCTAGGAGCATTTTGAAGCAGACTTTTAGCAAACCTCCAATTTCTTGACTTAAAACAACTTAATGAATGGCCGTTACACATTGATATCTTACCTTAATGCCATTATTAAAGCTTCTTCAGTCCTTGATGCTACCATTATCACCCCCTTTGTCTATTGTCCATTACTTCTTTGCCAATCTTTTCTGAGCTCTGGCCTATCCCTGATCCTTTATTCTCCTCTCACTTCCTCCGCTCCCGTCTCCAACTATGATGCGGAGATGTCAGTGTTGGACTGGGATGGGCACAGTAACAATTGTCACAACATTAGGTTAAAATCCAACAGGTTTATTTGGAATCACGGGCTTTTGGAGTGCTGCTCATTCACCAGGTGTCCACTCACCTGGTATCATGAGACTTCTTACTGTCCCCAACCATATAATGGGATTAGCATAGATAAGTGCTTGATGACTGGTGCAACGTTTCTATCCCTCACCAGTTTTTTAGAAAACTCAAATCATTAATGTTGTTTCTCTCTCCAGAGGTGCTGCCAGACATGCTGAGTTTATCCAGCATTTTCTGGTTTTATTTGAGATTTCCAATAGCTGCAGTATTTAGCTTTAATTGTGTTATTAACGAAGGGCTAGTCTTTGCACTTCTAATCAGCCTCCTGTTGTTATAAAAATATGTAACTGCTGACTGGCCTCACTGATGGGCTAGATTCATTATTAATCACCTCTATTAAATATCCCTTAACCTCCTCTGCTCCAAAGGGTAGGCAGTGGTGTAGTGGCATCGTCACTCGATTACTAATCCAGATTTCCAGGGTTATGCTCTGGGTACTCAGGTTCAGATTGACCACATCAGATAGTGAAACTTGAATTCACTAAAAACCTGTTGATTGTCGTAAAAATCCATCTGGTTCACTAATGTCTTTAGGGAAGGAAATCTGATGTCCTTACCTGGTCTGGCCCACATGTGACACCTAATTCACAGCAGTGTGGTTGTGAAGGATATTGTTGCACTAGAAGGAGTTTTCTTTTCCCCCCAAGATAGTGTGGTGACTTCTTGCAAGCTGTGCCCAGCATACCTTAGAATTCTATCTTTTACTTTCATTCTACGCTTTTAAAACTTCATTCTAACTCCTTTGAACTCTCTAACAAATTGTTTTTATTCAATTTCTTACAGACATGGCAATCTTTAGGATCCCAAAGACACCTGACCTAACTGATCTGCGGTTGACCCGGACCAATTGCCCATGTGAGCAGCAGCCGGCCCTGTAGTCCCAGGGTCGGGAATTCCTCCACACTGGATCCAGAAATCAGGAATTGCCCTAGAAGCCTGGGCCTACACTTGGAAGACCCCAGAACCCAGGAAAATGCCATTGGAGCTGGGACTTCTACTCTGCTGGTCCTCAACAACCAGACATGCATCTCTGAAGCTGGAGCCCGCTCCCACCCAACCCCCACCCCCTCTGACCTTGAGAGTTGTGACGTCCTGTAAGCACTCCTTCCACTCCCCCCTTCTACAGTCACCCCACACTCCTAAAAATAAACTCTTGCAGCCTAATAATCACTAACACTGCTTTTTCAAATTTACTTGTATATCTAGAGATCTTCAGACCTCTAAGGAAGACTCTGACCTGGCAGTGACTCAGTGGAACCCAATACATGAACTCATCCGTGACATCAGCCCCAGGGCATTATCCACTTATTGGCCTTCAACCCATTGACACCGGATTGTGGTCTAGATAACAACGACCAGTGAAGCTAAGGTACAGCCCCACAGCAATCCGGAATACCCGACCGCACAGACCACAATTCTACACAAGAATTGCAAGCAAGGCAACAAATCCTCCATCCACACACCGACCAGAGCGAAGAACCTCATTGGATACAAACATATCCTTAACATTGCAAACCAGTCTCACTATCTCTCAGGCTTGAAAAGAAGTAGATACTTCAGGAAGTGTGATACTTCAGGCCTGCAGGTCAGAGAGAAACAACACAGTCCCCAAGGTACCCTCTGCCCAGCTTACTGCTTGCAGATGTCCAGTCTCTGGAAAAGGAGCTAGGTGAACTTATTACACAGCAGTCCCTCAGTTCTGTTTGGAAAGTAAGTCTGGATCTATGTTTCACGGAGATATGGCTCATTCCTGCTTCACAGGACAGTGCCCTACAACCAGAGGGCTTCTCAATCCATCAAATGGACTGTATAGTGGCCTAAGGCAAGGCTAGGTAATGTGAGGTATGCATCCAAATCAACACCTCGTGGTTGATTGGAAATAGCTGGTGCCCATCCCAGTCTAACGTTGGCATCTCCACATCATAGTTGGGGACGGGGGTGGACATAGCAACACTGGCTCCCTGATGCTAAAATATCACCCGTAATGCTTGGAACTCGCTGCTGGGGAGGTAGTGGAAGCATATTCTTACGGGGCGCAAGACAAGTACATAAATAGGATGGGGATGGAGGGATACGGACGCTGAAAGTGTAGGAAATTTTAGTTCAGTCAGCAACACAGTCAGTGCAGGCTGGAGGGCCAAATGACCTGTTCCTGTGCTGTAATTTTCTTTGTTCTATCTGCTTCAGAAGATCATAGATGATCCCATATCTATGAAAAACAAGCAACATGCCTTAACGACTATTGGCCCATGGCTCTGACATCCATTATTATAAGAACATAAAACTAGGAACAGAAGTTGGCCATCTGACCTCTCGAGCCTGTTCCACCATTCAATAAGATCATGACTGATCTTTTTGTGGACTCAGCTCCACTCACCTGCCCACTCACCATAACCCTAAATTCCTTTGCTGTTCAAAACTTTATCCTTGCCTTAAAAACATTCAATGAGGTAACCTCAACAGCTTCACTGGGCAGGGAATTCCACAGATTCACAACCCTTTGTCTGAAGAAGTTCCTCCTCAACTCAGTCCTAAATCTGCTTCCCCTTATTTTGACGTTATGCTCCCTAGTTCTAGTTTCACCCACCAGTGGGAACAACCTCTCTGCTTCTATCTTGCCCATTCCCTTCATAATCTTGTATGTTTCTATAAGATCGCCCCTCATTCTTCTGAATTCCGAGTATAGTCCCAGTCTACTCAGTCTCTCCTCATAAGCCAACCCTCTCAACTCCAGAATCTACCAGTGAAACTCCTCTGTATTCCCTTCAGTACCTGTATATCCTTTCTCAAGTAAGGAGACCAAAACTATACAATACTCTAGATGTGGCCTCACCAGCACCTTATACAGTTGCAACATAATCTTGCTGTTTTTAAACTCTATCTGTCTAGCAATGAAGGACAAAATTCCATTTGCCTTCTTAATTACCTTCTGCATCTGCAAACCAACTCCTTGAGATTCCTGCACGAGGACACCCACTTCCCTCTGCACAGCAGCATGCTGCAATTTTTTACCATGTAAATAATAGTCCATTTTGCTGTTATTCCTACCAAAATGAATCAATTATGAAATGCTTCAAAAGGCTAGTCATGGCATGAATCTGTTCCAACCTCCCGGGATACCTGGATCCACTACAGTTTGCCCAAAAAGAAGCACAACAGGTTCACAGCCGATGCCATCTCCCTGGTCCTGCACTTAAGGTAGATTGGGCAGATAGATGGCAAATGGAATTTAATCCAGATAAATGCGAGGTGATGCATTTTGGCCAGAATAATGTAGAGGGGAGTTATAGGATAAAAGGTAAAACTATCCGGAGTATAGAGATGCAGAGAAACCTGGGGGTGCAGGTTCACAAGTCTCTGAAGGTGTCAGTACAGGTGGAGAAAGTGGTAAAAAAAAAAGTGTATGGTATGTTAGCCTTCATAGGAAGGGGTATAGAATACAAGAGTAGGAGTCTGATGTTGCAGGCGTATAAAACGTTGGTTAGGCCTCATCTGGAGTACTGCGTCCAGTTCTGGTCGCCGTACTACAGGAAGGATGTAGAGGCCTTGGAGAGAGTGCAGAGGAGATTTACCAGGATGCTGCCTGGTATGGAAGGGCTGTCTTACGAGGAAAGATTGAAAACACTGGGATGGTTTTCTCTTGAAAGATGTCGGCTGAGAGGGGATCTTTTAGCGGTATATAAGATTATGAGGGGTATAGATAGAGTAAATGGTGGTAAGCTTTTTCCACCATTAGAAATGGATAGAACGAGGGGTCATGGGCTCAGGGTGAGGGGGGCTATGTATAAGACGAATATTAGAGGCCAGTTTTTCACACAAAGGGTAGTGGGGGTGTGGAATGCACTGCCGAGTAAGGTGGTGGGAGCAGGCACGCTAGGGTTGTTTAAGGGTCTCTTGGACAGCCACATGAGCGGTCTGCAGTTAGAGGGATATAGCAGGACTGTTTGAATATCGGGAGGACCAAATAGTAGTAGACTATCTTTTAGTTTTGTCTCGGGAATGTCTTAGTTTTTTTTAGCATGTTTAATTAAGTCTTATTTGTTTCCGCAGGCAATTCGGTCCACCTTGTTGACCAACAAGGGGCATGCATGCGGCATGTCGTGCGAGAGCTGCTCTTGGAGGTTGCTTCAGGAGTTGCCTAGTGCTTCACGTCGTCAGTGTATGCTTAAACTGGACCATCTGATGGGCAACATGACAGCTCAGAGACTATCGCTGTTGCTGTGCTGACACATGGATTTGGGCCTGTGTCTGCGGGAGTTTGCGCATTCTCCCCGTGGTTGTGTGGGTTTCCTCCGGGTGCTCCGGTTTCCTCCCACATCCCAAAAATGTGCTCTTAGGCTGATTGGGTATCAAATTGTCCCTATATTGGTCCCTATATGGGAATCTTCAATAATAGGCATAGCCTAAAGTCATGGATATGTCATTAAGACGTTAGGATGGCGGCGTGGGCTCGTTGGGCCGAAGGGCCTGTTTCCCGTGCTGTGTTGCTCTTTGTTCTTTGTTCTTTGTAACCCCGGAGCATCTAGATAACAAAGACATCAATATCAAACTTCTATTGATTGCCTGCAGCTCAGCCCTCAACACCAATATTCCTGTGAAACTCATCACCAAACTTTGTGTTCTGGGCTTGAGCTCCTCCCTCTGTGACTGGGTCCTGAATTTACTAATTCACAGACCACAATCAGTAAGGATAGGAAACAATACCTCCTCCATGATCATCCTCAACACCAGTGCCCCACAAGGCTGCATTCTCAGCCTCCAACTATATTCCTTATACACCTATGATTGTGTGACCAAATTCCCCTCCAATTCAATGTTCAAGTTTGCTGACAACATCACCATAATGGGTGAGATTGCAAACAATGACGAGACAGAGTACAGGAATGAAATAGGGAATCTGGTGAACTGGTGCGGTGACAATAATTTCTCCTGAAATGTCAACAAAATGAAGTCATTACTTCAGGAAGCGTAAAGGAGAACATGCCCTTCTACATCAATGGGGATGAAATAGAAAGGGTTGAAACACTCTGAGTTTTTAGGTGTCCAGATGACCAAAAACCTGTCCTGGTCCCTCCATGCTGAGACTATAGTTAAGAAAGCCTACCAACACTTCTATCTTCTCAGATTAAGGAAATTTGGCCTGTCAGCTTTGATCTCACTAACTTTTACTGAAGCACCATAGAAAACATTCTATGCTTGGGATCACAACTTGGTATGGCTCCTGCTCTGCGCAAGGAACTACAAAATGTCATGAACAAAACCCAATTCATTACGCAAATTAGCCTCCCATCCATTGATTCTGTCTACACTTCCCACTGTCTTGGCAAAGCAGCCAGCATAATTAAGGACTCCATGCACCATGGACATTCTCTCTTCCATCTCCTTCTGTCAGGAAAAAAAATACAGAAGTCTGAGTTCACATACTAACTGACTCAAGAACAGCTTGTTCCCTACTGCTGTCAGACTTTTAAATGAACTTATCTTGCATTAAGTTGATCTTTCTCTACACTCTAGTTATGACTATAACACCACGTTCTGCATTACCTAGCTTCCTTCTCTATGAACGGTACGCTTTGTCTGTATAGCGTGCAAGCAACAATACTTTTCATTATAAATACATGTGATAATAATAAATCAAATTAAATCAAATCAAGGCATGCAAAGGGAATTCATCAGGTAAGAGTCTGGACTGGAGGGTTTCAGCTATCAAGAGAGGTTATTTGGCTGAGGTTATTTTTCTTAGAGCAGAGAACGCTGACGGGGGGACCTGATTGAGGTGTATAAAATTATAAGGGACATAAAATCTCTCATAAGAAACGTTTCCCCTTTGCAGAAAGGTCAATAACCAGGGGGCACAGATTTAAAGTAAGGGGCAGGAAATTTAGAGGGGATTTGAGGAAAAATCTTGATGGGAATGTGGAACTCACTGTCTGAAAGGATGGTAGAGACGGGAACCTGCGCAACATTTATTAAGCGTTTACATGAACACTTGAAATGCCATAGCATACAAAGCTACAAACCAAGTGCTGGAAAATGGGATAAGCATAGATAATGATGGCTGGTGCAAACGTGATAAACCGAAGGGTCTCTTTTTGTGCTGCAAAATTTTAAAACAAAGAAGAACAAAACAGCACGGGAAATGGGCCCTTCGGCCCAATGAGTCCGTGCCGCCACCCTGATGTTCCCACCTCTACCCGTGATCCCTGTCTATGTTTATAGATCTATGGATTAAAAACCAAATTTGAGACAATATAGGGAGAATTTGTTTTGCCAACTAGCCTAAGAGCACATCTTCGGGATGTGGGAGGAAACCGGAGCTCCCGGAGAAAATCACGCAAGCACGGGGAGAATGCGCAAACTCCCACAGACACAGGCCCAAATCCATGTATCTGCACAGCACAGCGATAGTCACTGAACTGTCGTGTTGCCCATCAGATGGTTCAGGTCAAGCGTACACTAACGATGTGAAGCACTAGGATACTTTCGAAAAAAATCCAAGAGCAGCCCTCTCACGACCCATCGCGTGTATGCCCCTTGTTAGACAACAAGGTAGACCAAAGCACCTGTAGGATAAAAACAAGTACATCAATATCATCATCTATTTAGACACTTCCCAGAGACTCCCAAGGCTCATGATCCCTATTTTAAATCAGTTTTCTATACCCCTCCATTCCCATTCTGTTCATGTGCCCATCTAAGTATTTCTTAAATAACTCCAGAGTACCTGCCTCCACCACTTTACTTGGCAGCGCATTCCATATCCCCATCACCCTCTGTGTGAAAAAACTACCTCTAGCATCCAAGTTATACCTTACCCCCCTCACCCTAAGCCTGTGACCCCTCGTGCTATTTGAGTCCATCCTAGGAAAAAGCTTAACCCTGTTTACTCTATCTATACCCCTCATAATCTTGTACACCTCTATTAGATCTCCTCTAAGTCTACGTTTTTCTAAGGAAAACAGCCTCAATTTGCCTAACCTCTCCTTATAACTCAGACCTTCCATACCAGGCAGCATCCTGGTAAACCTCCTCTGCACTCTCTGCAGAGTTTCCACGCTTTGCTAGCACGAGGGGACACAGCTTTAAATTAAGGGGTATGAGTTATAGGACGGATATCAGAGGTAGGTTCTTTACTCAAAGAGTGATTAGGGAGTGGAATGCCCTGCCTGAAGCTGTTGTAGATGTGCCAAGTTTGATGGCGTTTAAGAGGTTAATTGATAAGTATATGGAAGAGAAGAGAATGGTTTAGTTTGGAGGGGCATTGCTTTTTATTTTGGTCGGCACAACATCGAAGGCCGAAGGGCCTGTTCTGTGCTGTATTGTTCTATGTTCTATGTTCTATGTCCTTCCGGTAGTAAGGCGACCAGAACTGGATACAGAACTGGATTCCAAATGAGGTCTAACCAATGTTTTATACAACTGCAACATTAAAGGCCAGCTCTTGTACTCTATACCCCTTCCTATAAATTCTAGCTTTCTTCACAACCTTCTCCACTTGCTCTGCCACCTTCAGAGACTTGTTCCCCTGCACCCTAGGTCCCTCTGCATTTCTATACTCTTAATAGGTTTATCCTTTATCATATACCTCCCCCCTACATTCTTTCTCCCGAAATGCATCACCTCACATTTATCAGGCTTGAATTCCATCTGCCATCTATCTGCCCAAGCTACTAGCCTATCTATGTCCTGCAGCATCGCCTGACAGTGCTCCTCACTATCCGCAAGTCCAGCTATCTTTGTATCGTCTGCAAACTTGCTAATCACTCCCTCTTCCAAGTCATTTATATATATTACAAATAGAAGAGGTCCCAGTACCGAGCCCTGTGGCACACCACTAGTGACTGACCTCCAGCTAGAAAATCACCCTTCCACTATTACTCTCTGTCTCCCTATTACCAAGCCAGTTACTTATCCATCTAGCTACCTGTCCTTGTATCCCATGAGCCTTGACCTTCTCAACTAACCTCCCATGACGGACTTTGTCAAACGCCTTACTAAAATCCATATAGACGACATCAACGGCTCGCCCTTCATCCACCGTTTTCGTCACCTCCTCAAAAAATTCTACCAGATTTGTAAGGCACAACCTCCCCTTAACAAATCCATGCTGCGTATCCCTAATCAGATCACAATGCTCTAAGTGCCTATACATCCTATCTCTAAGAATCCCCTCCAACAGCTTCCCTACCACTGATGTCAAACTCACTGGCCTATAATTTCCAGGGTTATCCCTACTACCCTTTTTAAACAACGGTACAACATTAGCTATTCTCCAGTCCTCTGGTACCTCACCTGTGTCCAAGGAAGAGACAAAGATTTGCGTCAGAGGCCTAGCAATTTCACCTCGCACCTCCCTAAGCAGCCTGGGATAAATGCCATCAGGCCCTGGAGATTTATCAGTTTTAATGCTACCTAGAAGCTCTAACACTTCCTCCCTCGGTATGGATATTTCCCTCAACTGGTCCACAGTTCCCTCAGAGACAGGAGCTGTCAACAAGCCCCTCTCCTTCGTGAATACTGACGCAAAGTATTCATTCAGGATCTCCGCCATTCCCTCTGGCTCTAAGCACAGTTCCCCTCCTCTGTCCCTAAGAGGTCCGATTTTTCCTCTAACCACCCTTTTATTCCTAACATAGGAGAAAAAAGCCTTTGGATTTTCCTTAATCCTATCCGCCAAAATCAGTTGAATCTTAAAACTCAGTTCAAGTTCAATAAACACTAGCCCAGCTAGTGATGCTAACATCCCATGAAAGAATCAAACAAATTTTCTTTTAGTCTTTCTGAAAACCTTTACCCCAATGATTATTTTGTTCCAAAGGTCAGTTATGATTTCTACTCCACTTCAATATATAGTTAAGAAGTATATCTTGGATGTTTGCAGATCGTCCCTGTGTGGTCCAGCCTTAAGGTGATTCAAGCTTTATCTCTTAAAATAATTTACACGTGCATCTCAGATCTAAAACCTTTACAAGGACAACGTGCTATTTTTGGAATAATTCTTGGCTGCCTTTATGTGGTATCCTTGTGGCTATTTGATAGCAAATGATTAGGTTAAAAGGAACATTGAAAAATTCCATTGCTATAGTATATTTAATTATCTTTTACTCAGCTAATTTTTAACTGAAATGTGCAACTTTGGTGTTCGTGTACAGCCAATATTCTAATTAATATTTCATAAAACAATTAACAATACTCCAGCGTATCGCTAATCTGTTCTGAGTTGTCTAATTTTTGTGGTACAACAGTAGAGAGTTGGCAATTAGCCTCAAGGTTTGAAGGGAAGCTTGATGTCAGATTCCTGGTCCTAACCAGTAAATTCAGTTGGAAAATAGATTAGCACGAAGATTTAAGATGGTGTCCTAGCAAAGAATCTCACCTTGAAAGAAATATTTTATGTTCTGAATACACACATTCCTCTATTTTCTCTACAGCTAATTACTGCCTTCCTGTTATTGAGCTACCCACAGATGCATAGAAGTGGCCAATGGAAAATACTCCCTTCTCCAAATGGTCAGCAGCCATCTTACTTCTACTCAGCACTTCACTGCTCAACAACAGGAACTCAGCACGGCACTGCTGCAGATTATTTTCAATACTGACATTTTATTAACGTCATTTAAATGTGTAGCAGGTGGCAGAGTGCAGGGAGTAGAAACAGGAATTGAGTGAGCCATTACTGTGCCTTTCTGGAATGTATTTTCTCATAATCATGTTCTCTGCAGTTATTTTAAGAGGGCTTGGCCTTCTTATTTGTTGCTATATTGATGTCTTTTGTGGTTGCTGTAGCAGGATAATTTCAGCAGTGTTTATTTTTAATCTGGGCCTAATGCAATGTCCTGGAGTTATATGACCCTTATGAATTGTCTGGTTTACGATTGATTGAAAGAGCAAGATTAGGTGATTCCTTCATGGGAAGACCTAGAGTTACTTTCAATTTGGTTAGGAGCTATTTGGAATCCAGGCTAAAAAGTGTTTTGTCTCTCTTGCTGGTAATGGGGCGGCATGGTAATACAGTGGTTAGCACCGCTGAATTTACAGTTCAGGGATCTGGGTTCGATTCCCGGCTCAGGTCACTGTCTGTGTGGAGTTTGCATATTCTCCTCATGTCTGCGTGGGTTTCCTCCAGGTGCTGCAGTGTTCTCCCACAGTTCAAATATGTGTGGGTTAGATTGATTGGCCATGCTAAAATTGCCCCTTAGTGAACTGAGATGCTTAGGTTAGAGGGATTAGTGGATAAAATATGCAGGGATATGGGAGTAGGGCCTGGGTGGGATTATGGTCGAAGGGCCTCCTTCTGCACTGTAGGGATCTCTGATTCTATGAATAGTAATGTAAGTTCTGCTAGATTGTGGGCAGTGTGTTTCTGTCTCACTCTCTGGTATTGGAAATTTAGCTTTTGGGGGCTGGCTAACTAATAACTAGAGGCAAGGAGTGCCTCGATCTCTTGAAGCACACCAAAAGTTCCAGGGTCGGAAAACCTCAGTGCTTTCAACTCACAATCCAAAGGGGTAAACCACAGAGTGTGTTGCAAAGCTGCAAACTCAGCATTGCATGAACATGCTTATTTTCTGTGCCAAACCTGGAAGGGCTGTACATTTGTAAGAATATTTGGAACAGCTGTTAAAAGATTATATAACATCATGATCATTTTTTGTTTGTAATTGATAAAAATTATTGCTAATTATATGTCTATATTCTTAAACTTTGATAAAAGTTCCTGAGTGAGTGATTTGAAGCATACCTAGAGTCAAACATCTTATGCTTACCCATACAAAAATTTGAAGTACGAAACTTATGTTCTGGACTGACTTCATAAAACACCTAGGTGTTTCTGATCTGGATCGTAACACCATCCTTATTGAATTAACTTGCTGCAACTATACCGCTGCTCCTTCTCCTCTGCCAGTTCAGGTTGAAGATTCACGTGATATTAGGTTTTACAATCACTTATTACCTTATTCCAGGAGATTAAGACAAGCCTTACGTCTTTCTACAGTGATAGATAAACCTAGTTGCAAAACATAGGGATAACATGTGACTCTGCAGCACAAGTGGGGAGCCTAATTACTGACAAGTTTAATCCTACAATCATTGCATCAAACTAATCAACTCATGAAAGGGTAACTTGACAAGAGACACTTAACAATCATACCTGAATGGATTACGTGCTCGTCACACATACAACACCAGGTCTCACTTAATTATTCTATCCTGTCCACAGGAAGAATGAAGAGGAGTTGAACCAATGTGCCTGATCTATCATCCTGTTTAGTCATGGGCGTGGTTAGAAAATATGGGTTAATGTGAATCCACTTGTCAAGTGGAAACCAATAAGAGGGGGTGAAACACTGACTTTATTACACCATATATGGATCGGAGAGCAAAATCATACACGGTATAAAAAATAAGATTGCACCAAATCCAATCGATTTCCTAATGGATGAGTTAGATCAAAACTGCATTTGACAAGGCTGAATAGCAATTTCATTTGTGAACACATTGCTATCCTGCATGAGGCAATCTGTTTCAAAACCAAAGTGGTAATAAATCAACTACATAACTGTTAAAAGTCTTGCTGGTGAGAGTCACCTGGGTGAAAAAAACATATTCTTAGTAGTGTTGATGCTAACAGTAGACAGACCTATGGCAATCCATTATAGGATCCCTATAGTGCATCAGGAGACCATTCAGCTCATCTAGTTTGCACTGACTCTCTACCAGACAATCTTACCCAAGCCCTATTTACAAAATCTCTCGCATGTACCCTGTTAATTTCTCTATCCTACACATCTTGGGACACTAAGGGATAATTTAACATGGCCAATCAACCTAAGTTGCTCATCTTTGGAGTGGGGCATCCAGACGAAACCCTCACAGACACTGGGAGAATGTGTAAACTCTATGCAGTCACCCACAGCTGGAATTGTATCTGGGTCCCTGGCACTGTAAGGCAGCACTAACAACTGCTAACCACTGAGCATCCTTATCATCTTCTATCTTTAAATATACTCTATGTATTTTAAATTAAATTATGGAGTTTAATGTGGAAAAGTGTGAGGTAATGCACTTTGGCAGGAATAATAAATGTGTAGAGTATAGGGCTAATGGTAGGATTCTTAATAGTGTTGATGAACAGAGGGATCTTGGTGTATTTGTGCATATATCCCTGAAAGTAGGCAGTCAAGTCGATAAGGTTGTTAAGAAGGCATATGGAGTCTTAGCTTTTATTGGTAGGGGATTGAATTTCGGAGCCGCAACGTCATGTTGCAACTGTACAAAACTCTAGTGCGGCTGCACTTGGAGTATTGTGTGCAGTTCTGGTCCCGCATTATAAGAAAGATGTGGAGGCATTGGAGAGGGTACAGAGGAGGTTTACCAGGATGTTGCCTGGTAGGGAGGGCAGGTCTTATGAAGAGAGGCTGAGGGATTTGAGGTTGTTTTCGTTAGAGAGGAGGCGGCTAAGAGGATACCTTATCGAAGCATATAAGATGATTAGAGGTTTAGATAGGGTGGACAGTGATAGCCTTTTTCCTAGGATGGAGAAAGCTAGCACGAGGGGACACAGCTTTAAATTAAGGGGTGATAGTTATAGGACGGATATCAGAGGTAGGTTCTTTACCAGAGGGTGGTTAGGGAGTGGAATGCCCTGCCTGCGGCAGTTGTAGATGCGCCAAGTTTGGTGGCGTTTAAGAGGTTTGTTGATAAGTTTATGGAAGAGAAGGGAATGGTTTAGTTTGGAGGGTCATTGCTTTTTATAATGGTCGGCGCAACATCGAAGGCCGAAGGGCCTGTTCTGCGCTGTAATGTTCTATGTTCTATTTTGACAAATAGATGCACAAAACAAGATGAAAGCATTACGCATTCATTCACTAATACTGAATTATTGGAAATAATTCCTCATAGGAAAAATATGAGGAGCATTTACAAATTAATGTTCATGTTATGGGCACAATGTCTCAAAACTGGCAATCTGGGGCCCAAGGCTCAGTTGGATTTCAGATCTTACTAAAATTTTAGCCAGACAATTTGAGCATAGATGCATTGGGTCAAGCCAGGTTGGGTGGGCTCAAGCACTTGGAGAGCAGGAATAAGCATTGTCAAACAGCAAAGGTAAAAACTAATACAGTGCCACACTACACGAATGCAGTGCCTCGCTGAATTGTCCAGGAAAGAGTTTTTAAAAAAGTCAATGAAAACTGATGCATGGCACATTATATAAATGTCCAGTATTTGGACATCAGCATTTAAGATGCTGTACTGTATTTAATTTCAGGCTTTGCAGTGGCACAATGTTGGGCTGATTGTCGATCATGAGATGAATTGTATTCCATTTAATTTCGCATTTTATCTTGTGTTCTTATTAATCATATTTGGGACTATCAGGTTTGAAGGATTGGTACTTTGAGAGAGAAAGAATTGTCCACAAGTTCAGTGCTTCTTAATTTTTAAAGAAGGCAACAAGCAGTGAGAAAATATGAAGTATTTGCTGGCTGTAGCAACCACGTATTTACAATAGGAGTAGGATTTTACAGTTGTGCTCGCCTCAAGACAGGAAATACCCAGCTGAGGTCAATGGATCTCTGCATAGTCCTGTACCATCTGCTACAATTCCCATAGCAGGCGATACAGGAAAATTCCGCCCCAAGCGCAGCTCAGCAATGATAAAAGTAAGGTTTCACACAACAATTTATAATAATTTATACTGATTTCCTAACGAACCATACAATTCATCCATTCACATTTTTATGTCTATCCTTATGATATATATAAAAAAATGTGAATATCCCAATTCATTTTCCAATAGGCATTAGAAAAACAACAGACAGCTATGTAGCATCACTTTAATGGACAGAAGGTTAGACAGATGATAATTTTGTTGTCGAAGAAACATGCTTCAGGTTGGTATTCAGCCGAGAGCAAAAGTTTACTCTGGCACAGAGTACAGAATCCATTAGTTTCTTTGAAAGACTACAGACACTTTAAATGATTGCTGTCGCTGACATTGCCTATTTACATTGTATACATTAGAATGTACAAAATATAAAGCGAGTTTACAAAGAACTGCTTTGCAAAACTTGTTCATAAAAAGTAACTGAAAACAGAGCACCTAGGCAAACATAATAACATGCTGACATGGGGAGTCTATGACTTCACAGTTTAGTAAACATGATAATGTTAATGCTTTTAAATTCTAGCAATCCAACTTAATGGTATATAAACAAGACCATTCAGCAATCTGTATTGGCTGTGTTGCTCCACTTCCATTTCTCAGGGCATAGAAGAAGAACATGTGCAAAACCATTTTATGATCTGACACAGATGTATTTCTGGGATTAGAGAAACACATATTTAATTCCAATGCAGTTAATCAAATCAGCTTACATTTTAGAGGACACTTCTAAATTTGGAAGCAACAGTTCACAAATATTTGTTTAACCATTATATGCACTTGCAGCAGAAATCTTTTACTTGAGTTAATTTATCAGATAAAATTCAGGTTTTTTAAATAAACTTGAACATGTACAGGTATAAAATTATAATTGAATGATTTAGTGATTAACTGGACAATTTGAGAAACAGTATCCTTTTGGTTTTGTCTACATAGAATTTCAAAACTATTAAAATATGAACGCCTTTCCAGTCCTTTCAAAAATATTTCTAATTATTTTTTGGATTTCGACACATTGTTTTAAGGCTGAGGCAATACAGGAGGAATTGCATAGAGTTCTGGATACTCATTTTACTAATGTATAACCATTACTCCAAAATCTATGTAAGACAAAAAAAGGATGTTGCACCAAAGAACTGTGCAATGCTAACTGCGTGCATTTCCAATATTGGTTGAAAATGGGTAAATGTCTGGAGATACTTTGTTGGGTTTTTCAACTTTACGGGCAATATATTCAATTAGCGATTATTCTCAGACTTAAAATCACCCGGACAAAATGGCCATTCCAGCGATCCATTTGGATGCGATGAAAGCAAAAGGGAAATGCCTCCACTGATTTGATTAATTCCTTAAACATTTGCTTAAAAATTCCAAGAGTTTATCAAAGCGAAGTTTTCTTAGCAATCTAATGAGACAGGATTCCTGGAGCTGACCTTTAAACTGCCAATAGAAATTGTTGCATAGCCTCTCACAATAAATCATTGCTTCTGTTTAGCACATTAATCCACACACACTATCAGAAATAACCATCAGAAGCACATCACATCGGCTTGATTGAAAGTGATAGTCCAAACTCTATACTTACAGAAAAACCTCTTCAAATATATCCTACAACTCCAAAAAACATGACACAAGAGAAACCTGTAAAAAATTCTATACTGTAAAAGGCAGTTTTCTTTTAATTACTTAACCAGTAACTGTGCAAATACCCTGATAATAAATTCAGAGTAACTGTTCACCTCTACATTTGTATAAAGAACAATTTGAATTATAAAAGTAACACAAGTGAAATTAAAGAGCTTAACTTCATTAATAACATTTCTAGTTACATTGAATAACATTTGGAAAAAAAATTAAATAGCAAAATATTAAGATGCCATGACATATTATCATGCTTAACAGATAGTTACTGTTTATATGATTTCAGCTTTCCTTAAATTTTTGCTCAATTGTCTTCTTATACATAACCACAAAAGGAACACCCGCTGGTCCACAACTGCTCAGTTATAAATTATTTATAGTGCATCCATCAAGCACACACTCTAAATATCACAGATACCTTCTGGTATTGAAAGATATCAATTAAGAAAATAATGAAGTTACTTGCATGTAATAGGGCCTTGATATACTCATCTCTATCAACTGCCATAATCTTGTTTCAATGGTTCTCATTCACACAAGGTCATATGCATCAAGAAGAAACATTTGAGAAAGAGAATTTTTGAAATGCAGGAAATGCAAGTTATTCATTTATAACTTTTTAGGGTAACACGAGACCATTGCTAATGAGCTATTCCATACTGCATATTTACACAGTTGACTAGGATTAAACATTTCATTTTTTTTTGGTTGCTGCCGTGTATATTTACATGAAGAAACAAGCACCAAATATATGTTTATATAATTGAATAATGTGGCACAATGGTGAACACGTCATCTGCGTTTTTTATTTTTTTGCTTTTATAAGAAGTTTCAAGTTGCCCTGGCAACAAACATTATAAACTGGTGCAGATATGTTTCACGTGAATGATGTTTGAAGTTAACTTCTGGAGTACTCTCAAAGTTTAAAGATTCTTCATTAGATAAATTACGTTTTCATTCTGCAAGTTTTTGTTTAAAAAATAGTACCCTTTGTTAATAATATGATCAAAAATTTTAAGAGAGACTGCCAGTAGATTCAACCATTGGAAATCTTATTTTGATTATTTTTAAATATTTAGCCACCTTTGAACCAAAGCTGCTCATGAATTGTGATGTTTTCACACTGAAGTGTTTGAGAGTTACTGGTGAATTTCAATTTAGTGACCAGTCCTAGCAATGTATTGAGTCAGAATCTCTACAGTGCAGAAAGAGGCCATTCAGCCAACAGAGCCTGCACTGACAACAATCGTACCCAGGCCCTATTCCTGTAGCCCCACCTTGCTAATCTCCCTGACACTAAGGAGCAATTTAGCATGGCCAATCAATCTAACCTGCACAAATTTAGATTATGGAAGGAAAATGGAGAAGCTGGAGTAAAAACATGCAGGTACGGGGAGAACATACAAACTCCATACAGACATTGACCCAAGCCCAGAATTGAACCCAAGTCCCTGGAGCTACAGGCAGCAGTGCTAACCACTGTGCCACCATGCCATACTCTTTACTTAAAGGGCCATGTAGTCACAAGTAGTAAAGGACGAACAATCACAAATAAAAAAACTAAAAGGTTAAACACAAATGGTAAAAGTTTGTGGGAAACTGGAATCACATGTAGGTCAGACCACATAGGGAATACAAAGGCTTCCTTTCATTGAAGGATGTTAAAAAGTTAATTGGGTATTTATAATATGTATTAAAAAAAACTTCTCATGGCAATTTTATTGTGCTAGCCATAAATAGATATCTAAAAATTAATTTTAGACATTTAACATGGTGGGATACGAACTCATGACCTCCATGTTTATCATTTCCATAACTACAATGGTATAGATGCTGCAAATTATTAGTACTGATGAGATTATAGCCACTTAGGCCACCCTAATTTAGTTCAGAAGATTGCCACAATTTTTTCATTTAGAATTTGAAGGAGGTGCCAATTCTACATGGATAGCTATGTGAATATGATGCTAAATATCATAGTGCTGAACTGTGCATGATTTTTTCAACACAGTGAAATCCTGATACAAAAATGCACGTGATTGCATATTTTTCTGAAGATTACTTTTGGTTGTGACCTACTTGATTGCTATTTTCAGAATATATAGAATAAAATATATAGGCCGGAATTCTCCAGCCATTCACACCGGCAGGATTCTCCAGTCCCACTGACAACACATCCATGCCCGTGGATTTCTTGTGGTGGAACCAGACAATACTGTCACTAACTAACAACATGCCACCTTCCACTTGTGGGAAACCTGTGACTGGGAGGCCGGAGAATCTTGCCTGTATTTGTTAAAAAGATTCAGTTATCAAACATCCTGTTATGTGCAGCACGTGACATTTAATTCCATTGACTCCAATGTGTATGAGTGGACCATTCAAAGTAGCCCTTTTTGCACCACTGTCTGCACTAAATGTCAGACTGAATGAGGTTGAGTGACCAGTGGGTACTGAGACACAAAAGGCACAAATAACATGTCTAGAGCAGAACAAAACAGTTCAAAATATGACATACTAGTGAATTCCCTGCCCAGTGAAGCAGTTGAGGCTATCTCATTGAATTTTTTTAAGGCAAGGATATATAAATTTTTGGACAATAAAGAAATTAAGGGTTATGGTGAGTGGACAGATAGGTGGAGCTGAGTCCATGAAAAGATCAGCCATGATCTTATTGAATGATGGAGCAGACTAGAGTGGCAAATGACATACTCCTGCTCCTAGTTTCTTATGTTTTTATTACTGGAAGACTAAGTATTCCAAATTGAAAAATTACTTTTGCCTTGATTGTCATAAATGTACTTTTCTATCCCATCCATTACACCTGTGCAAAAAGCATTTTGATAT
The DNA here is from genome assembly GCA_024679065.1 of Sphyrna mokarran. Classification (NCBI taxonomy): domain Eukaryota; kingdom Metazoa; phylum Chordata; class Chondrichthyes; order Carcharhiniformes; family Carcharhinidae; genus Sphyrna; species Sphyrna mokarran. The sequence goes on along the minus strand of JAGIQG010000023.1, from coordinate 31,880,273 downwards.
TCGTAAAGTGAATCTCTATCACTGTTGGCTCAAGAATCCTGCACCCAAGGTATTCTTTTAAAAATAATGGAGAAAAAAATGAATCATGCTGTCATCTACAAAAAATCTGGATTATGTGATCATAATCATATGATATGTGATCTTCATCATGTTATCAATTTCCAATTGCTTGATTTCCAAATAAGAAACAGATGAATAGTAATTGGAAATTTTGTAATATGACTCCAAGGATTTAACCTGATGTAAAATAAAAAACTAGTCTCTCATATTGAGAGAAAAGAGCTGGCATTTTGAGTCCAGGTGACCTTTTGTCAAAGTGACTTGCAATGTCAGCTCTTTTCTCTCCTTACAGATGTTGCCAGACCTGCTGAGATTTTCCAGCATTTATTCTTTTGGCTTCAGATTCCAGCATCTGTAGTAATTTGCTTTTAGCTCCCATATTATTGAATTAAGGATTTTAACATGTTGCTGTAATCCATCTTTACAGCATCTGTAATACTATATTGCTCCGTGAATTTATCACAGTCACAAAGCCATCCATATAAAATTAGCATCACATTCAGAGAACATTCACCAAGTTTTAAACTACAGCTCCTTTTTCGCTACTAGCCAATTACAAGGCAACTGGTGGTTCGTCCCTGACTTTATTTAGTGTCAGAAGCAATGAGACAAGGGCTGGAATTGCACTGCTGCCAGTGACAACGAAGAGTTTGGTGCTCAGTTTTATCTCCATTCACTGCAGTGGGACAGGAGAATCCCAACCACGGGTGAAGTCGAGGAATTCCAGATAATAATAAGGTATAATGATAAGATGAATGACAAATAGCTGACTACTCTCTGGCATGAATCTGACTAACTGGGGGCATTTGATATGCACCAGTAAATGGATCTCAGTATGTTCGACCAAGTTAAATGAAGAATGCAAGTTGGATGCTTTGCCTTACATTTATGGGTACTTGTCACTCCAAGAGCAGTAAGAAATAGGCATGATTGTACATGCTCACGTGAAGTGACACTGTTTAAAATACCTCACATGTGCCAACGTGTGCAATGCGCCTATAGTTTGAGATGTATGCTTCTGGCCAATTCTACCGGAGGAGAATTAAGAACTAAAAGAATACCGAAAATCGAAACAATTACTAATCTCAGTTAACTACGGGCATATTTGATTCAATTTGGTGTTACCCTGATAAATAAAATCTCTCAGGTCAAACAACCTAAGTAACGTTATGTAATTACAATTTCTGATGTCATTTCCTTTCCCCACAAAGCGTATTTGGTTTTTATAACTTTTCTCTTCACTTTTTCCAAAGAACTCGCAGCTTCTAGAGGAGCTTGATAAATGGTACTGCACCATGATTGAATTACTGGCAGATGCCGCTAAACACTTTAGAAAGAGATCCTTCTCTTTCCATTTCTTCCCAATTACAAGATGTGTGCACAACACGATAAACTTTCCTCTAGCCAAAGCCTAAATGAGAATGGTAAATGAGACTGGGAACTCTTAATTTTCCACCAAGAGTTTAGCAATCTAGTCATAAAGCTAGTGGAGCACCTCATACATTCACTTTTTTGAAAAAACTCATCAACATCAAAATAATTTAATATACTTTTAAAGAAAATATGCTTTGTGTTACCAGTTGCAAAAATTAAACCAACTGAAGCAATTAAATTGTTGGATAACTGTTGATTCTGTGCCAAATCCCAGCACTTTTAATGTTAGAAAATAACATTCAACATTATCAGTGGTTTTTTTTGTTCCAACAAACACTAGTGTAAATGTGGTGCTTACTCACATACACAGAGGACTCAAGATGTGAACGTGCTTTTTATCTAATGAACTACTAGACCTGACAGAGGTTTTAGGTTAATAGTTTTGTATACAGTACTTATAGTTGTTTTTAAATAATATTATGAACCATGAGTATTTAAATAAAAAAATCGGAATAAGTGATTAAATTGTAACATTTAAGGCGTAGTTTCAGCACCATAGAGTTGATTTAATTGCAGAAAGGCTTGATATTAAAACATCAAAGAAAACCTTCAGGCTCTAAATAACATATTACATTCTTGTTGCTACTTCTTGACAGCAATTTGTCCCATTCCATCTTTACACTAAAACTGACTTCAGTAGACATCTTCCACTCACCAAACATTTCCCAAATTTTCTTGCTGAAATTTTACTGCCAACTTAAAATCTGTTCATTTAAATATAAAATGTGAGCACCTGCTACTTTAGTGCTATTTTGCAGATGCCTGCACATTCCAGTCTGCCCAAATGTTAATGTAGGAAGAGTTGTGGAATGATAATTAGAAACAGCTAGGCTCAAAAGACAGCGGACAAAAATAAACTTCAATTGCACAGGAGGGTAGCACAAAAATAAACCACACTGTTTCGAGAACTCCATGCCCGACAATTTAGTGCCTGCTTCCCTGAGCTGTAGATGGGAGGTGGCTGTATTTGAGAAGACACAGTTAATAAACTCACTTTAACCTGATTACTGAAATGGCAGCAACAGGTTAAACTACATTGTTCATCAACAGGCTGAAGAATCAGCCTTTGGAACAGTTTCCAGTTATCCACCTGTTAAGTTCCCCAGAAAGATTATTCAGATACTGAAGAAAAATAGACCAAGGTAAAATTAAAACAATAAATGAATAATAAGAAACAGGGCAACACGTCTTAGAAGTAGCTATTACAATGCTAGTTATCAAAATGTGAGTAACATGACTGTCTCACCTGAAGACTTTTTATTGTCATATTGTGAAAACTGATTATTTATTATTATAAATGCTTGATAAAAAGGTCAAGGTGTTTTAACTTGAAAGGAAGAGGATTTAGTAGAGGAAAGTAGGCCATTTACAAATGACCCAATCACCAAAAAAACAGAATTCGCTGTTCTGCCGTGTTATGAGCAGCAGAAGGCAGCCTGCCATTGGCTGGATCTTCTGCTATCAATGGGATTTCCCAATGATGTCACTCTTGTCGACAGGATCCGAAGATTCCGCCGGCAGGAACAGCAGGAAAACACACCCTCATTGTTCAAATTCTGTTTCTTTCTGGTTTTCAATAGAATCATGGAATCCCTATAGTGCAGAAGGAGTCCATTTGGCCCATCGAGTCTGTACCGACCACAATCTCACCTATTCCCGTAAACCTACATATTTATCCTGCTAATCCCACTGACATTAGGGTCAATTTAATATGGGCAATCAAAATAACCCACACATTTTTGGAGTATGGGAGAAAACCAAAGCATCCAGGGGAAACCCATGCAGATATGGGGAGAACATGCAAACTCCACACACACACTGACCCAGGACCAGAATTGAACCCAGTCCCCAGTGCTGTGAGGCACTAGTGCTAACCATTGTGCCACCACGCACCCGCAAATATTCCTACAAATTAACTAATCGAAGTGTTAAATATTTGTGCTTCTGAACCTAACTCCATTTTATTTCATGACATCAGTTGCAAGAATTACAAGACAAACATAACACAACTTGCAGGATACTCAAACCTGATAACACAAAAGATATAGGTGGAAATCTTGAATTTGATATGCTATAACTATGGAGATCCAGTTTTTAAATGTGAATTGCTCTGAACTGAGCTACAATCTGAGCCTGAAGCTTTCCTTTGAGAATGGAACATATAATTAGCCATCACAGCTTGCAGTACCTATAAAGTGAAAAATTGGTAACAAAATTGCCTCAATATAAGCACAACATCTATTGGTCAAGCAGATAATGGTTTGCTTGAACATCCATTTGTCAGAACATACTGTAACCAACCATTTGTCTTAAAAACAGCTAGCAGGTCAAATTAAAGTGTGCTACCATTGTGCTTTTGATGGTGAAACTCTTTAAGTACTACAGTAAATCAGAATAGTGCAATGTGATTGCTGCCAAACGTATTCTATTTTCAACATGATAATCTGAAAATTGAAGGAAATATATTTCTCCTAAAGGATGGAATGTGTTTTGCTGAATTGTCACATAATTTTAAACGACACAGGAAAGGAAATCTTCCTCACTCAAGCACAGACCAAGGTATTAGCGTAAAGTAGAAAATGTTCAATTTTTAGTTTAGTCAATCAAAATTAAAAACGGAGTCATTTCAATACATTACTCCTCAAGTCAACACTTTGCTGGCCTGTTTTCTGCATTATAATTAAATGCCGGCAAGAACTTCAAAATTGATGCTCTTAAATGTCTTATTACATTGAGGTCATGAATGGAAAAGATAGGCAGGGGGCAGTATTTCCCCATCTATGATACAAAATGCTTTACTTCAAATGTTTTACACACACAGCAGATCTTAATTTTTTTTAAAGAGGTCTTTTTTTGTCAAAACTACTGAACCTTAAACATCTTGGAATGTGAAATTCCTCAAATTGAATTTAATAAGCGTTAATGAAAAATGCTAACCAATAACCACAAACACTGCAGTAAATAATCTTGAACGCTTTCTCTAACAGCCAGGAACTTTAATCAGCTAACTGTGATGCACAGAATTGTAGTAGAAAATGCCTGGGTGAGGTTATGGGGATAGGGCCTGGATGGGATTGTGGTCAGTGCAGACTTGATGGGTCAAATGACCTCCTTCTGCACTGTAGGGTTGTATGATTTTATGACTGTGGGACTTAGAATGGCTGATTGTGCTGCACTAATAAAGAAACATTTTGGTGAGTAGTGTTTCTGTCCAATAGCCTATGAAACTAATTTAATGTACTGCATTACTTTGGAATTTTAAAGCAATAAATTTGAATAATTTATTTTGCAATATAAAATTTCCTTTTGAGTTTTCGCTTTTCCTTCACCGCTACCATACACTAACAACTTTCTGTTTATAACAATGAGAGTCCCAGAATGCTGTATTATAAATGCTGGTCCAGGAGAGGGAGAGCTAAGGAGAAGTGGCTAAAAGCTTCTTTAAAGAGCAGGATTGAGGTCACCATGGTACAGGTACACATTAAAAACATAATTACCAATGTCCCTGAATTTTGATATCATATCCTTCAGAATATTCTCATTTGTTTCTAATTTAACTTTGTTTTACTGGTTTCAGAAGTAGGCTTACATTGACACTACAATGAAGTTACCATGAATATCCCCAAGTCAGCATACTCTGGCACCTGTTCGAGTACATTGAGGGAGAATTTAGTTTGGCCAATGCACCGAATAAGCACATCTCTCTGACTGTGGGAGGAAACCGGAGCACCCACAGGAAACACAGGGGAGAATGTGCAGAATCTGCACAGATCATCACCCAAGCCAGAACTGAACCTGGGTCCCTGGCTCTGTGAGGCAGTAGTGCTAACCACTGTGCTACCCAGTTGTTATTTGTAAACAGATGTTCTTTATTTTGCTTTGCATTGCCTATGTTATTGATATTATGCTGTTGAGGTCAGATTTGAAAATATTGACCACTTCCAGATTGACATGAATTCTGTGACAAGACAAATGGAGAATAGAAAATTAACCTTGTGCTGACTGCAATAGATCTGACTGGTCTTGTACTATCCATTTTGCTCAAAGATGTTTTTCTAACCCCGTTCTGAAATGGAATATTGCCTTTGTAGGTTTTACCCTTTGTGTGGTTTCCATAGATTAATTTTTGAATGGCATTACCTGTAGGATGAAACTACACTGCACGTTTACCTGTTAGTGCTCACCTTGATGATCAGCCTTTCCATATAATCTATTATTTTGGATGAGAGAACATATACAAAAGTCAGGCATGACTCAAAGCGGAAGAATGAAATTTCACTTAACATTCCGTACTGACGGCCTTGATCTTTCTGTTTAACACATGAATTCTCTGCATTATATTTTGAATCACCGTACTTAGTATCAAAACACTCTCACTACACTAACTTCATGCTTTGTAGCTTGCAGTGCTTGACCTTGCCAGAATATAGTAAAATATTGTGACTTGCTTGTTAGTGTTGTTAGCTCAACTGACTAAAAAAAACAGGGATTACATAAATCCTTTCGTAAGGAAGAAATATCAAAGTAGTCAGATTAACTTCTAAAAACATATGTCAGAAACTTTTGACCTTATCCACGGCTGGGATTTTCCAGCCCTAATGTAGTGAATTAACTGTTAGCTAATGCGACCAACTGGTGAAATTAATAGGTTTAGGTCGCTTCTTGGAGAATTGGTGAGAAAGCTGCATCACATCTGAGAAGGAGACGTGATTGGATTAAATGCCTCAAACTGGCCAGTTTGTTCTTCTCAGGGAGAGGGGATGGAAATCTCCACCCTCTCTTGAGAGTTGCCAATCAATCAGGCAGTGTCACTGGGAGTGATGGCTGTTGCATTAATACCTCCCGGGAGAGAGGCCTGAGATTGATGAACCTGGCCACAGCTGAGTGAGAGTAGGATAGTGTTTGTGGCAAGAAGGTCACAGGAGAGAGGAAGGTCAGAGAGGTCAGGTGCAAGTGGCCTAAGCTGTGTCCCTTGAGTGGGCTTCCAAAGAGAAACCTCTGAGACGCTGAGTTACAGAGAAAGATTGAATACGGTTAGGACTTTGTTCCCTGGAGCGTAGAAGAATGAGGGGAGATTTGATAGAGGTGTATAAGATTTTGATGGGTATAGATAGAGTGAATGCAAGCAGGTTTTTTTCACTGAGGCTAGAGGAGAAAAAAGCCAGAAAAAAAGCATGGGTTAAGGGTGAAAGGAAAAATGTTTAAATGTTTAATATTGGGGGTAGGGGGGTTTCTTCATTCAGAGAGTGGTGGGAGTGTGGAACGACCTGCTGGATAAAGTGGTAAATGCGGCGTCAATTTTTAACATTTAAGAAAAACTTGGACAGGTTCGTGGATGGGAGAGGTGTGGAGGGATATGGTCCAAGTGTAGGTCAGTGGCACTAGGCAAAAAATGGTTCGGCACAGACAAGAAGGGCCAAAAGGTCTGTTTCTGAGTTGTAATTTTCTATGGTTCTATGGTTCCTACCCACTATAGGTCTTCTGGGGGTGCGGGGAAGCCAGTCCACTCAAGTATAATCCCACTAACTTCTGATGGGATCAAAAATAATTGGTGTCAAATAATAAGTCCAATTGCCACATCATTGCAAGAGGACAATTTTCTCTCACAGACCCATTCACACTTCCAAATTAATCGTGGGAGATTTTTCCACTGTCAGGTAACTGTTATACACCCTTTTCTGTGATTAAGTGGGCATGGCTACCATCCTCTTTCCACAATGAGCTGCTTTACTTAGAACCCATGATATTTTTGACAACTCTTTTAAATCATGTGCCATTCCCAATTGCTGGTCACCAGACCAGATCTTAATGTTGGCCTAGATATACAATAATCTTCTAAAATCTTGTTTTTAACTTCACTAATATCAAGTTTGACGCTGGATGAAAAAAATATTAACTTTTCAACCTGGTAATCGAAACAAGATAAACCACCTTTAAATATTTTTATTCTAACTTTCAGTACTCAATTTTTGAAATGAGAATGTTCTGACCCGAAACAAAAAATGAATTCCCTACATAAGAAATTAAACTTCAGCTGTAGCAAAGATGCTCAAAACAAAAAAAAACAATTCAAAGAAAGATAAAGTAACCAAAGGCAATCCAGGGACAGCAACAAGGATAAAGTTGTTGCAAAGTTTAGGATTATATGACAATTCAGGGCAGTACACTTTGTCTTTGTAGGGAAACACCATTCTGGAAGGGAGAATTTCTTTTTCCAAAGACCATTCTTGCCTCTGAGAAAGTTTTCAGAAATAGCATCCCCTGCCTCCATCCACATTTCTTCCATGTGAGCAGTTTTTCCCTTGTTCAAATCTAGACGTACCTTTTTTAAAAAAAATCCACCACATTGAACGTTGTTGCTAGAAATGATTCCCTAGTGATCAAGTGCACTTCAATAGCTAAGTATTGACTAAAGCTCAAAAGGTAGCACTGCAATTTTAGGTTGTATTTGAACAAACAAATGGATGTTGATCCTCATTCTTACTGAGGATTGATGCATCATTCTGACTGGGAAACTCAATCAGGTGAGTGTGCATTTGGACCTAAACACACAAGATTATTTTCTCATAACATGGAAATACATTTATGTCTATTTTTTAAGATGGCCTTTTTGAATGCTCCTAAATATGGGAAGCAAATTCCCTGTGATGATGGTGCCTTGTTGAGGTCATATTTTGAGAACATGTTATGCTTTGAATGATATTATATAAAATAGCAATAGCAAGGTATAAATACCCAAACAAAGAGCAAAAAATTGGAACTCCGTAACTCTTTAACAATGATTAGTTCTAATAAATTGTAATTCTAAGGAAGGAATGTCATGCTGAAGAAGTCTTGCAATATGGGTAGCCTGATCACAAAATCACATGGAACTATTGCCTAGTCACAAGGCACCTTCTCAAAGACATCTAAAATTGGAGGGCAAGAAGAATTGGATTGCTCTTATTCATCGCCCAGCAGCTAATTTCATATTGGTTTTAATACAGCTCTCACCTACTTTCTTGGAACACCAGTGCAAAAGATCTGAAGGAGACAAGGAACTTCAGTTGAAAAGGAACAATAAAAAAATTTCTGGGATTAACAATTTTGCTTCCATGATTGACAATCATCATTCCCCTGCCCATCCTTTGGTTGAGAAGTTCCTTAAGTTTTACAAAAAGGAGGAAAGCATACTTAAAGGGTTCCTGTCTTTAATGTTACCACCTTAAGCCTAAAGTTGATCGCGTGTCATTTCAGAAACCATTTCACTCCCAGATTCAGGGGCACAAAACTGCAAAGTGCACCTACTTAGAATATGGAAAATACACACATTTCCTGTTTGAGTGGTTTCACCATCATTCACGTTTCACAAGCTGTGTCGACTAAAAAGTTTTTGAGCATTAACATCTGTAGAGATTGGTGGAGAGATTCTCCAGTCAGCACCAGTGTGACATCTGAGATGGCAGCAGTAGTGGAACAGCGATGGTTCCTATAATTGTTTAAGTTGTAGATTAGGAGTTAACCTTAATAAAGCTTACTAAAATCTTATTTGTTTCTGCTTAAATGATTGCCATGCACTTTTGAAGATTGAATTATAAAGTACAAATACAGCATTAACAGTCCATATAGTTAGATGTTTTCTTTCCAGATGGCTATGTAATATGATTTACAATAAATGATCACAGTTAACTTACATATGATTTTGGGCCTTAAACCTACAATTTTACCCATCAATTAATTTAGCCCCCTACCTAACTACATCTATGACAGAATATACTTCTGTTTCAGAACTACAATATCCAAAGTGTAGTTGTGGCATGATTAAAAACAAGATGGCTCCCATATTCCTTGATGTGTTTTTCTTTTCAATGTGTTGATTGCAAAGATGTTTCCAGGATGTTTTCACCTTCACAACTTTGGGTGTAATTGGCTGCCTCCTGGAGCCTCAGTAGCATAGTCATCTGCAAATATATAACAAAAAGAAACATTTAAAGCAAACTGCAATGTAATTGATTAATTCCACTCGAATAACAATCTGTCAGTCAGTATTAACTAGTACAGGGTGCCCCAGCACATTCTGCACCAGGCCACACAGATCAATAATGTTTGGATTTTGTGTGGTTTCCAGCTCGTCCAATCAAAGGCTGGTTTCTCCAGAAGATGCGCGTGCGTGTGTGTGTCTGTGTTTGTGTGTGTGAGTGAGAGGAGACTTCAAGCTATTACCAAAATGAAGGAGACTGTTCTGAGAGACTTTCTCTTTGCCAATGACTGTGCCCTGTATACTGGCTCAGAGCCAGAGATGCAAGTCAGTCTGGACAAATTTTCCACAGCTTGTGACAACTTTGGACTCACCATCAACATTAAAAAGACCAAAGTCATGCACCAGCCTGCTCTTCATACACTGTACACAGAACTCATAATCACAATCAAAGAGCAGAAACTACAGGCAGTGGACCAGTTCACTTATCTTAGCAGCACCCTCCCCCAAGCAGTGACTATTGATGCAAAAGTTAACTGCAGAATAGAAAAGGCAAATTCTGCTTTTGGTAGACTGCACTCCACTGTATGGGAACGTCGAGGAATCAGCCCAGCAACAAAACTGAAGGTCTACAACGCCCTGGTACACACTACCCTTCTGTAAGTGAAACGTGGACTATGTATCGAAGGCACTCAAGACAGCTCAATCATTTTCATATGACTTGTCTTCGCAAAATATTATGCATCAGATGGTAAGACAAAGTACCAGACACTGAAGTTCTCTCTAAAGCAAGTCTACCGTCAGTCCGCACACTGCTGATGAGAGCACAGACCCGGTGGGCAGGTCATATCGTCCGTATCTCAGACGAGTGCATACCCAAGCAGCTCCTTTTTGGGGAACTCTCTCCTGGAAGATGGTCACATAGAGGGCAGAAAAAATGTTTCAAAGACACACTCAAGGCCTCTCTGAAGTCGCCTGACATGGGCACGACCATCTGGGAAATGCTGACACAAAACCGCCCTACCTTGCTGTGTCATCTACAAGGGCTGTCAAGGTTACGAAATATACAAGGTACATTGCTGAAGCACAACTTAAGGGCGAGCTGCGTAAGTCCAGAGCCACCAGCAAAGTGTTGACACAAGTCTGTTCAATATGTGCCAGATATTCCGTGCCCAAATTGGCCTGATCAGTCATCTTCCGACACACTGCAACCAGCCTCAAAATGACTAATGGTGTCAAGGTCCTCATCGATGACGATGGACGAACAACAGTGTGTGTGAAGGAGAATGAGTCTGTGTCTGAGTGAGGATGAGGATGTGCGTGCGTGTGAAGATGTGAGAGAGGATGAGTATGTATTGTGAGTGAGGATGAGTGTGAGACAGGATGAGTATGTATGTGTGTTGGTGAGGATGAGAGAGTGAGTGTACATGTGTGAAAGAAGATCAGAGAGTGTGGTGTATATGTAATGATGAATGTGTGTGAGAATGAGGATGAGAGAATGTGCGTGTAAGAGAGGATGAGTATGTGTGTGAGTGAAGATGACAGAGTGAGAGTAAGGATTAAAAATATTCCTTCATATATTTAAGAGTGGTAATCCGGTGCAGTTTAATTAGTGCAGCTGAAAATGGTTTTCCTCACAAATCATTAAGTCTTTCTTTCAGTGTGCCTTAACCTAACACCCAAGAGTAACTCATGTTTAAATTAATGGAAAGTTTTAAAAATACTAAACATCAGCATGCAGTTTCCAGTCAGTTACTTGATAATCTAAATAGTATTTGAAAACTTCCAAAATGTGCCTGTTAGTGTCTATGCTAGCTAACATCCCCCACCTCATCCCAAAATAGATCATTTTGAAAGGCCTTACCAATTAGCTGCAAATGAGTACAATTATTAAAATCTTGTCATGGTGACTAATCTAAGAGCATGGTAATTTGATGGGTCATGGCAGCTTCAAGCACAATATTTTTTTTTAAACCAACACAAAAGATTATGGAAAATAGATTTGAGTTAGATATTTGCCTTTTATATTCAGTCTTTTGAATTGATTTGGCTGGTTTCAAGTGAAAACTCTGTTCATATGGTTCAACAGTTTGAGGATTTGTTGTAAAATAACAAAGGAACAAACCTAATGCAATGCAACAGCTCACGAAAATAGATATAAATAAAAAAGTATATCGTCGTTTCTCCGCAGTGGCTGGGTCAAAATCACTCCCTAACAGCATTGTGGGTTAACTCACAGCATGTGGGCTATATGTTTCAAGAAGGCAGCTCACTACTACATTCTCAAGGGCAACTAGGAATGGGCAATAAATGCTGGTCACCCAGCATTGCTCATGTCCCACGTGTGAATACAAAAAAAATTGTGAGGTTGTGACAAAAAAGAAACAAGAAAAGAAAGCAGAGAACAAACAACTGAAAATAGAGAATGGTGTGACTAAACAGCTGGAAAGAGACTTCAGTCAACCCAATTCTTCAAGTTTAAAATGATCAGAAAAATTTTAAATACAACACCGCCTGACTCTTTATAAATTGGAACAAATATTTTTATAATGGTCAACATATGATCAGACTGTCGATGAAAAGAAAAACTACAAAAATTTTACTCCTGTAGTTTAGTTGGGATGATCTTTAGAAGACAAACTGTCACAAATTCACTTTAAATCATTGGAGGCTTTGAAAACTGTTATTTGCTTTGAACTCCATCGACTATTTAAACTCTTAGTAAGAATGAAGATTTTTAAACCCTGCAGCGACTTAATGGTGCACAGCTGTCCAACTAGCTCTCTGAAAATCAACTGCAATACTGAATGAAACAATCAGATACTGAGCAAAACCAAGCTTCAAACCATCAAGCAGTTAGGTAGCTCAAACCACAATTAATTGGAGTCAGAACGCTCCCTCACATTCATTAACACTTCGCTATTTAGCGATGAACTCCTGCTAAAATGGCAATTCAATCTTTTTGACTAAACAATTAAACTAAATCAAATTAACTGACGACAAATTAAAGGGGCAACCCCCATAATGAAGAGAACCACCCAAAAAAGACAAAGTAGAAAGGAAACTTAAAACATCAAATTAAAATGTGATTAAAGGAGTCGACAATACACCCCAGCCCCTGCAGTGCCCAGCAGGCACGCAAGGCATCAATAATGCCCTCAGACACCACATGCTTCCTCTTCAGGGAGACCCAGCAGTAAATGTAGCCATGGTAGAGGGGCAGACAGTCGGGTCAAAGAACCCCTAGCTGCCCACTGCCTGGGCCTGTTGAAAAGTCCAGGCATAGAAATAAAATTATTTTAAGATCAATTAACTTCCAACACAATATTGTGAGATAGGGATATTAACTTCCAACACAATATTGTGAGATAGGGATATTAACTTCCAACACAATATGTGAGATTAAAGGTGCAGACATCACCATGCCCTGAAACTTTCAGACAGCATCTTCCTGAGAGTGGAACAATTCCCCACCCATTCCAACAGACTCGCTAGCAATTCATGCCCTAATGAGCATCGATTGGCAACAAACAAGACTTACACCCTCAGCTGGAAGGAAGCCCTATCTTGGAGAGGTGATCTGATTGACCGACAGCGCTCCAGCCCATCCAGGCACAGTGTTGCAGTGGCCAGGAGAGGCACCAAGACGCTGTGTCTGGGATTAAGTGCAGGCACGTAAGTAGCAGGGGTGTAGGGAGTGAAGGGGTTTAGAGAGGGAAGAGGTCCGGAGAGGGAAGAGCTTGCTCTCAGAGGTAGCAAAAGACACAAGAGGAGGCAGGAAATCCAGAGATTTCCTGTTCCTGAGCGGGGGACCCAGTGGTCAGAAGAGGACTTCTAATAGAGTTGCTGTCCTGTGACCCTGCCTACCTGTGCACTCCCCTTCTCTCCTGAAATTGAGGCCTGTGAATTTTTCTATTTCCAATCTTGTGAACTCTGGTGCCCAACAACTGATTTATGGTTAGCTAGTGCCATTAAGAAAAAAGGCATGTGGCTCCTCTTCTCCCAACAATCCTCCATTATGAAGGAAGGACTCCAAGAATAGGTAAACTCCACATTTTTCAGGAAATTCAGAAGTCTGGGTGAGAAATTTGGAGCTCCATTTAAAGCATACAAGCAGACATACAAATGTTTGCTTGTTGTCCACAATGACAACTCAAATTCCCAAAGAAATACACTGAAATATTAAATTACACATGTTAAAAAAAAATCAATGTGCTTGTATTGATTGTTCAGGGGCCATACTCTAGAGTAAATTGCCAATTTTGAATCCAAGACTATTCATCTCTCCCAATGTACCATGCACCTTATTTCTCCTCTCTAATCCTTCATGTTAGTACCCTTCCCCCCTTACTAAATTAGTTTGATCGTACTGCAAGTGAAATATTAACACTTGCTCATCAAATTGAAGCTTCCTTTCTGTTGCAAAATTAATTAGCATTTCCTACTTTCTGCCTTATGCTCATTTGATATTGTATTTGACCTTTATTTAACAACATACATGCTGAAGAAAGAAGCAGATTTTTTTCTGTGAAGATAATATAATTAAAACAGTTCCCAGCTATAATTAACAGAAACTACCACTATGATTAATTTCTATACAGAGAGTGATGGGAGTGTGGAATGAGCTGCCAGATGTACAAAGAACAAAACAGCATGGGAAACAGGCCCTTCGGCCCAACGAGCCCGTGCCGCCACCCCGATGTTCCCACCTCTACCCGCGATCCCTGTCCATGTTTATAGATCTATGGATTTAAAACCAAATTTGAGACAATTTAGGGAGAATTTGTTTTGCTAATTAGCCTAAGAACACATCTTTGGGATGTGGGAGGAAACCGGAGCTCCCGGAGAAAACCCATGCAAGCATGGGGAGAATGCGCAAACTCCCACAGACACAGGCCCAAATCCATGTATCTGCACAGCACAGCTATAGTCACTGAGCTGTCGTGTTGCCCATCAGATGCTCCAGGTCAAGCATACACTTAACGATGTGAAGCAGTAGGATACTCTCGAAAAAGTCCAAGAGCAGTCCTCTCACGACCCATCGCGTGTATGCCCCTCGTTAGACAACAAGGTGGACCAAAGCACCTGTAGGATAAAAACAAGTACATCAATATCATCATCTATTTACACACTTCCCAGGGACTCCCAGGGCTCATGATCCCTATTTTAAATCAGTTTTCTATACCCCTCCATTCCCATTCTGTTCATGTGCCTATCTAAGTATTTCTTAAATAACTCCAGAGTACCTGCCTCCACCAATTTACTTGGCAGCGCATTCCATACCCCCACCACCCTCTGTGTGAAAAAACTCCCTCTAGCATCCAAATTATACCTTACCCCCCTCACCCTAATCCCGTGACCCCTTGTGCTATTAGAGACCATCCTAGGAAAAAGCTTAACCCTGTTTACTCTATCTATACCCCTCATAATCTTGTACATCTCTATTAGATCTCCTCTAAGTCTACGTCTTTCTAAGGAAAACAGCCCCAATTTGCCTAACATCTCCTCGTAACTCAGATCTTCCATACCAGGCAGCATCCTGGTAAACCTCCTCTGCACTCTCTCCAGAGTCTCCACGTCCTTCCGGTAGTAAGGCGACCAGAACTGGAAGCAGTATTCCAAATGAGGTCTAACCAACGTTTTATACAACTGCAACATTAAAGGCCAGCTCTTGTACTCTATACCCCTTCCTATAAAGGCTAACATACTGTATGCTTTCTTCACAACCTTCTCCACTTGCTCTGCCACCTTCAGAGACTTGTTCACCTGCACCCCCAGGTTCCTCTGCATTTCTATACTCTTAATAGGTCTACCCTTTATCATATACCTCCCCCCTACATTCTTTCTCCCGAAATGCATCACTTCACATTTATCAGGATTGAATTCCATCTGCCATCTGTCTGCCCAAGCTACCAGCCTATCATTTAAGAAAAACTTAGACAGGTATGGAGCTGTGGAGGGATATGATCCAGATGCAGATCAGTGGGACTAGGCAGAAAAATGGTTCGGCGCAGCCAGTAAGGGCCAGATGATATGTTTCAGTGCTTAATGTTCTATGGTTCTAAAGTAGATTTTGCTGACTGCAAGCATTTCAATGTGAAGTCGCTTAAAGATGCAGGCTTAAAAATATTCAGTGGAACATATGCAATGGAAAGATGCAATGCATTATACTTCTATTGTAAAATATGAATGATTGTCAAACATTTTAAAATTGAATATTTAAGGACACTAGTGTTATACAAGCAGTGGTACGACATGGAGTTTGAAGTTCTTAATGAAATGTCAATAATGAGTTTGGATAAAGGGCAGAAATCCAATATTTCAGCACAATGTTGCTGCAATTGAAGTGGAGTAATCGGAGTGCAAAATTGGAGGATGCACAGTATTTCTGAATGAATGACTCATTTGTGCCTTACGTCAAAGTTACAAATCAAAGTGAATGAAATACTTCCAAAATATACAGCCTGGAATAAAGACGGACTTGTTTCCAAATAAACTATTACAGATTTGTGCCCACTCAATCAACCCTTACTAATCATTAGCTACTTCTCAAAAATATCATTCATATGTAAGTTATGATATTGTTTGATACAATTATATTTGGTCTTTAGATTTAGGTACACATTGTGCAGGATCTCTGCTCCAGGATAATAGAATATATGGATGATGCGCCAAAAAAGGGAGGTGACCTATATTTGGATAGATTTTGCATTATTAGAGTCATAAAGTTTACAGCGTGGAAACAGTTCCTTTGGACCATCACATCCATGCTGCCTTTTTTTTTTAAACCCATAAGCTAATCCTAATTGCCTGCAATTGGCACATATCCCTCTATACACATCATACCCATGTAACTATCTAAACGCTTTTTAAAACATAAAATTTTACCTGCCTTTGCTACTATATCAGGCAGTTTGTTCCAGACACTCATCACTGACTGTATGAAAAAATTGCCCCTCTGAACACTTCTGTATCTCTCTCCTCTCACCTTAAATATATGCCCTCTAGTTTTAGATTCCCCAATATTTGGAAAAAGATATTATTAACTACCTTGTCTATGTCTCTCATTATTTTATAGACCTCTATAAGATCAGCCCTCATCCTCCTATGCTCCAGAGAAAAAAGTCTGTCTATTCAGCATCTTCTTATAACTCAATCCATTAAGTCCCAGTAGCATCCTAGTAAATCTTTTTCTGCACTCTTTCTAGTTTAATAATATTCTTTCTATAATGCTCCCCAATGCCCTACTATTAACTGAGTAAGTCCTGCCCCTGGTTCAATTTATCAAAATGCATCACCTTGCATTTGCCTAAAATAAACTCTATCTACCATTCATCAGCCCACTGGCTCAATTGATCAAGATCCCATTGCAGTTGGAGATAACTTTCTTCACTGTCTACTATGCCATCAATCTTGGTGTCATCTGCAAACTTACTAACCATGCCCCTTATATTCTCATTCAAATCATTAATATAAATGACAAATAACAGTGGGTCTAGCACTGATACCTGAGGCACACCACTGATCACAGGCCTCCAGTTTGAAAAACAACTCTCTACAACCACTTTGGCTTCTGTCAAAAAGCCAATTTTGTATCCATTTAGACACCTCACCCTGGATCCCATGAGATTTAACTTTATGCAACAACCTACCATGCAGTAACTTGTCAAAGGCCTTGCTAAAGTCCATGTAGGCATCATCAACTGCACTGCCCTCATCTACTTCCTTGGCTACCCCTTCAAACAAACTCAATTAAATTTCTAAGATATGATTTTCCACTTACAAAGCTGACTCTCCCTAATCAGTCCTTGCATCTCCAGATGCCTGTAGATCCTGTCTCTCAAAATACCCTCCAACAATTTACCCACCATAGATGTGAGGCTCACAGGTGTGTAGTTCCCAGGCTTTTTCCTGCAGCCCTTTTTAAACAAAGACACAACATTTGCTATGAGAGGAAACTGGTTTAAGGTGCTCGGGGGAAAGTACAGAGATGTTAGAGGTAAGATTTTCACTCAGAGGGTGGTGAGTGAATGGAATCGGTTGCCGTTAGTGGTGGTAGAGGCGAACTCGCTGGGGTCTTTTAAGAGATTTCTGGATGAGTACATGGGATTTAATGGGAATGAGAGTTACAGATAGTTCTATGGCCTGGTAGGTATACATATGATCGGCACAACTTGTGGGCCAAAGGGCCTGTTTGTGCTGTAGTGTTCTACGTTCTCATTGTAACTCTCCAACCTGCAGGCACCTCACCCATGACTATCAATGATTCAAATATCTCGGCTAAGGAACCCACAATTTCCTCCCTAATCTCCCACAACGTCCTGGGATATACTTCAACTGGTCCTGGGGATTTATTTACCTTGATGCACTTTAAGACTTCCAGCATCTCCTTCTCTGTAATACTTACACTTATCAAGACATCACTATTTATTTCCCCAAGTTTCCTAACAGCCTTGCTTTTCTCAACAGTAAATACTGAAGAAAAATATTCATTTAGGACCTCACCCATCTCCCATTCCTTGTGGATCTGCACATAGATGACCTTGTTGAGCCTTAAAAGGGCCTACTCCCTCTTGTTATTTTTTTGCCCTTTATGGATTTGTAGAAGCTCTTTGGATTCTCCTTTGCCTTATCTTATTTAAGATGCTGGGCTGACTGAACGATTCTCTTGTTTCTAATTTTTCTCATTTCATTACTCCTAGGCATGTACGATGGCACAGGGGTTAGCATAGCTGTCTCACAGTGCCAGGGACCTTAGTTCAATTACAGCCTTGGGTTACTGTCTGCAGGGTGTTTGCATGCTCTCCCCTCATCTGCATGGGTTTCTTACCAGTGCTCCGGTTTCCTCCCACAGTCCAAAGATGAATTAGTCATGCTAAGTTGCCCCTTAGTATCTTGAGATGTGTTGGTGATGGGGATATAGGATAAAGCAGGAGTGGCCCTGGGAAAGATGCTTTGTTGGAGAACTTGCACAGGCTGGATGGGCTGAATGACCTCCTTCTGCACTGTAGGGATTCTATGACTCTTTTAGAGTCACTGATCACAATCAATCAAGCTGCAGTGTATTCTTGTTTATCGGTACAATAGTCTCAATTCTTGCTTTTGTCACAGCATTTCTCTTACCTTATCGAAAATACAATTACTAATCTTTCTCCCCTCACTCTGCCTCTACTTAAGCTGATTTATCAGCACCAATTTTCCAGTACATGACTCAAGCAACTATTCCTTCCTTTCAAGCATGGAGACTGAATGGTTGTGGGCTATTTGCCTAAGATATCATCATAGCAAAACTAAGACTGATATGTGCATCATTAAACTCTGACTGTTCTCGAATAATTTAATTTGAATATTCAATCTAACACTTGAATAATAGAAACACATTTAATGTAACAAAAACTCTGCACTTTGCCTTGTCTGAAAGTAGTGTAAACATGTTGACAAGTGCTGGTGGTGGGGGGTGGAATTTTAATGGACAGCAGCATTCCAGTGGGGAATAATTAGTTTCACTTTGCTTCCTATTTGCCTGCAGCAGTATGAAGCCATGCCAGTCTTAATTACCAGACCTCATCAACACACCACTTGAAACCAACACAAAGTGGGTGGGAATAGATACTGTCACTGAAACTCGTGTATCGGTGAGCCACCCTTCATCGCAGGTACTTGAGGGATAGGAAACTTTGGGGATATCTTTTGGTGCAGAAAGAAGCCGCATATGGGGCTTAATGGAATAATACCTGGACTTGCAAAAGGATTTTGCAGGAACCTGCGTCAGCTTCTTAATCCTCCTCATATTAAAAGCTGACTCACTAGAAGGCCAAGCGATCCCCTTGATAGCACTGTTAAAATTGCTGTCAAGACCTGGAATGTTCAGAAGCTGGTTAGTGTTTGAGAATTGGAACCCCACCAGCTTTGATTAGCCTGCCCAGGACCATCTGTTAAGATTGAAAATGGTGAGATCCAGAGAACTTTCCAACAGATAAGTAACTCCAGCTCTTTTACCAGGTGCAATGGGTAAAATTCCTTCTATATTGTTCTGATTGAGTTGGTTGCATTGTTAATAAGAACATAAGAAATAGAAGCAGGAGTAGGCCCTCCGAGTCTGTCCCGTCATTCAATAAGATCATGGTTGATCTGAAGTGGATCAGTTCCACTTTCCGGCTATCTCCCCACAACCGTTAATTCCCTTGTCTATCAGAAACATATCTACCCGTGACTTAAATATATTCAGTGAGGTAGCCTCCACCACTTCAATGGGCAGAGAATTCCAGAGACTCACCACCCTTTGAGTGAAGAAGTTCCTCCTCAACTCTGATCTAAACTGCCCCCCACCCTTACTTTGAGGCTGTGTCTTCTAGTCCCGCTATCATTTCTAAGTGAGAAGAATCTCTCTATCTCTACCCTATCTATCCCCTTCATTATCTTATATGTCTCTATAAGATTCCCCCTCAGCCTTCTAAACTCCGACGAGTATAGACCTAGTCTATTCCATCCCTCTTCATAGGCTAACCCCCCCATCTCTGGGATCAGCCTAGTGAACTTTCACTGCACTTCCTCCAAGGCCAATATATCCTTCCTTGAACGCGGCAACCAAAATTGCACACAGTACTCCAGCTGCGGCCTCACCAGTGCCCTGTACAGTTGCAGCAAGACCTCGTTGCTTTTATATTCTATTCCCCTTGCTACAAAGGCCAACATTCCATTCACCTTCTTGATCACCTGCAGACTGGGTTTTTGTGATTCATGCACAAGGACCCCCACATCCCTCTGCACCATAGCATGCTGCAGCTTTTCGCCTTTTAAATAATAATCCCTCCTACGATTATTTCTACCAAAATGCATAACTTCACATTTGTAACATTATATTCCATTTGCCAAGTCCTTGCCCACTCATTCAGCCTATCCAGATCTCTCTGCAGACTTTCCACACCTTCCACGCAATTTGCTTTTCCACTCATCTTCGTGTCATCAGCAAATTTTTTTCCTTGCACTCAGCCCCTTCCTCCAGATCATCTATGTAAATGGTAAACAATTGAGGCCCCAGCACCGATCCCTAGGGCAGTCCACTAGTCACCAACTGCCAAGCAGAATAGCATCCATTGATTCCAACTCTCTGCTTCCTATTAGTCAACCAATCCTCTATCCATGCTAACACCTTACCCCGAACTCCCTGCACCCTAACCTTCTGCAGCAACCTTTTGTGAGGCATCTTATTTTGGAAATCTAAAAACACCACATCCACAGTTTCCTCTCTGTTTACTGCACTAGTCACATCCTCATAGAAATCCAATAAATTCGTCAAACATGACTTCCCCCTAACGAATCCGTGCTGCGTCTGCTTGATCAAACCATTCTTTTCTAGGTGCCTCACTATTTCTTCTTTGATAATGGATTCTAGCGTTTTTCTAACTACAGACATTAAACAACTGGCCTATAATTCCCTGTCTTTTGTCTGCCAACTTTTTAAACAGTGGCATAACATTAGCGGTTTTCCGATCTTCCGGCACATCCCAGGAGTCCAGCAAATTTTGACAAATAATTACTAAGATATCTGCTATCACCTCTGCCACTTCTTTCAGAACCCTGGGATGCATTCCATCCGGTCCCGGGAACTTATCTACCTTCAGCCCCGTTAGTCTAACAAGCACTACCTCTCTAGTGACAGTAATCGCATTAAGGACTTCATCTCCTACCATCCTTCTATTTTAATATCTGGCAAACTATTTGTGTCCTCCTCCGTGAAGACTGACACAAAAAACTTATTTAAAGCCTCAGCCATTTCCTCGTCGCACTCCAAGAGTCCAACATTTACTCTAGCCAGTCTCCTCTTCTTTATATACTTGTAAAAACTTTTACTGTCATTTTTTATATTTAGAGCTAATTTAGCTTCATACTCTATCTTTCCTTTCTTTATCATCTTCTTAGTCATTCTTTGTTGTTTTTTAAATCTTTCCCAATCTTCTAATCACCCAATATTTTTAGCCACTCTGAATGCATCAGCTTTTAATTTAATACTCTCCTTTATTTCCTTTGATAACCATGGCTGGTTATCCCTTCTCCTACAGTCCTTCTTTACCATTGGAATATATTTCTGCTGAGTACCGAAGATCTCCTTAAAAATCTTCCACTGTTCTTCAGCCATCCTACCAACTGATCTGCACCCCCAATCTACATTCGCCATTTCCGCTCTCATCCTATTATAGTCCCCTCCGTTCAAACAAAGGACACAGGTTCAGGATCCTACTTCCTCATCCTCTATCTGCATCAGAAATTCAATCATACTATGATCACTCATCCCAAAAGGATCCCTCACAAGAAGATCCCTAATCCTACCTGCCTCGTTACACAGACAGTGGTCCCTTTGCATTAGCTTGAGCATGCAGTCTACGCTAACACTTGGTTAGTGCTACATTGCTGAAAATGTTACCTTTCAAATATGTAGTTAAATTGAGTCCATTCTTTCTGCTTCGATGGTTGCAAGTAGATCTTTAAGATTTCATGGTGCTATTCAAAGAACAGCAAGAGTCCTGCCCAACATTTCTCCCCTAATCAATTCTACTTTTGTTCGTTTAGCAAAAAGATTTGCACAAATAGAGAGCGTTATTCCAACATTTGAGGTTCCTGCCTACTCTTTCACGGAAGTCAGTGAAGCCCAGAATTTCACTGGCAGTGAAAAATTAGACATTGCTGCGACACTTACAAGTGGGTCTGATTCAAGTGAAGTAGGTGCTGTCTCTTTGATCTTTCTTTTGTCTGCAGAAGGGCCTGTAACTTGTGATCCCGTGCTTGGAGGAGGCAAATGGAAGATTTTTGAACGGTCTTCTGAAGCAGTTGACCAAGGTAGAGTATCCTGCACCCATTTAGCAGGGTCTTCCCACACAGCTTTTCTTCCATATGTCTGAGACAAAATAGGAAAGATGAGACTCATCAATAAAAGTAACTGTTCAATTCACATATCTATTTATTTGATACAAAAATACTATTAAGAAGTAATGCCCAAAACGGATTTCTGAAACTAATTATAAATAGGGAGGTACAATGGTGCAGTGGTTAGCAATGCTGCCTCACAGTGCCAGGGACTTGGGTTTGATTCGTGGCTTCGGTCACTGTCTGTGTTGAATTTGCACTTTCTCCTCGTGTCTGCATGGGTTTTCTCCGGGTGCTCTGGTTTCCTCCCATACTCCAAAGATGTGAGGGTTAGGTTGACTGGCCATGCTAAATTGTCCCTTAATGTCAGGGGGATTAGCAGGGTAAATGTGTGGGAAGCGGACTGTAATTTGTATAGACTCGATGGGCTGAATGGCCTCCTTCTGTACTGTAGGATTCTATGAAATTTCAATTTAAATGGACAGGTATTTTGTCTTTTTCTTGAAGATTCCTTTAAATGTTTCCTGTTGGATATATATGTTCTCTTTCTCTCTGTCAGAATCAAATTATTCTAACTTCAGAAAGCTATTTAGATCTCATCAAGCTAAGTATCTGAATATTCTAGTTCTTGCTTTCTATGTAGTTATGGTATTGTTTCCCCTTGGTAAGTTTCTCAGAGTTGCTTCAACAATTCTCACATCCTATTGGGGCTATCCAAGCTTTAGAGCTGCAGCCCTCTGCTTAGTCCAGCAGCAACTCCTCGGGGAATGATCCTCGAAGGCTGCGCCGCCAGGCCAGGCAGGACAGTCTGATGGGGGACAAGCCCGGGGACATGGCCCACACCAAGCTGGCGTCTCCCACACTGGTGGGAGGTCTTGTTCCGATGCTTTCGCCATAAGCGTAGATCGCTTATGGTCTACGGTCCAGGAGTTAGCCTTGTAACCTTTGCTGCACTCCCTCTACAGCAAGCTTGGAGGAGACCAATTAAGATGCTGCCTGTGGGAATTGTGAAACGTCTGACTAGTTATCTACAAGTGCAGCTCAGAACCTCCATTTAATCCTAGTGTCAGATGTGGCCTGTGTTTCTTTATGATATGGAGTCTGCATTGTCTGCAGTGTCATATTGGAGGTTAATCAATTACAGAATCACACACAACCATCTTTTTTTATCTTTACTCTGGATTGGAAAGTATCAAATGCTCTATCAATCACAGACTTGAGCTGACACTCTACCACCTCACCCACCATGGAATTGGCATGGATGAGGGTCTGATCATGGAAATCTCCGTTGTCCTCGGGTGGAAATTTCCAGTCTCTCCTGGGTGAGGCCATAAAATGTTTGGAATTCCAAGTCCAAAAATGTTAGGTTAGGTTGATTGGCCATGTTAAATTGCTCTTTAGTGTTAGCGGGACGTCAGGGGAATTAGCAGCGTAAATATGTGGGTGTATGGGGATAGGGCCTGTGTGGGATTGTTGTTGGTACAGACATGATGGACCAAATCTGCACTGTAGGTGTTCTATGGTATTCTATGGAATGCAGTTGACTAAACAACTTCATACATTTTCAGCCTTGCTCTCCTATGAAAAGTGACGTTATTCAGCTGGTGTTAGAGCCACCACCTCTGCACAAGTTTCAGTTTGTGGGTTGATAGCTCTGCTGCCTTGCTCAGGATGTAATTGGAACCTTAACGTCCATTTGAAGGTTGTTCCTCTACAAATTAATTTTACTATTTTGTTGCTCAGACAGGCCACTTGAAGCCAACATGCAAGATTTGAGTGCCTCTGTCATTAAGTGCTTATTTCCGGTGTGAGCAAGGAAACTAACTATGAGAGCAGCCAGTCTCCATCCACATAGTATAAGTCCTGCCTGTCCATGTCGAAGATCTGTAATAATACCTGAAAATAGATTCACGGTCAGAGTTGTGCAATTTTTCAAACTGAAGAATACAAATGTGAATTAGAAGTGGAAACAAAATGCTGGACTATTTAAAGTATTCACTTCAGAAATAAGTCTGAAAGACATGCTTGTTAGGTGCATTGGCCACGGTAAATTCTCCCTCGGTGTATCCGAATAGGCTGCGGAGAGTGGTAACTAGGAGATTTTTCACAGTAACTTCATTGCAGTGTGAATGTAAGCCTACTTATGACACTAAGAAATAAACTTAAACAGATCACCACACAAACTTAACAAGATACGCATTACTTTGAGTTCTATTGACTGTGTTCTATGTTCTATGTGTTAAACTAACAATTTCAGCACAATAGCCTAGTAGATTGATCATTTCAATTTCACTAACAAACAGAAAATAGTACATTTAGTGTGTGGCTGCTAATTTGGAAATGTTTCCTCAGCTACTCTTGTTAAAAGCCATCCCACACACCTTTGCAAGACATAGGAAACAATATCATTTTATCTTCCCTATTTTGTCCTCCTTAAATTATTAACGAGGTTCCTATAAATGGACTTCTGCCCACCAGGCCAAGTCTACTTGATTATGATCAATTTTTTGGATTTGTCACATACAGGAGGCAGCTTCTCTGTCTTTATCATGATTCTCAACATAGCTGAGTTGTAAAACCTCTGTAGCAAACCTTTGAGTAAACCTTGAAACTCCAAATCCTGCCTTTAAAAAGAAACTAGTGCACTTCAAAACCATTAGTGAAGAGGAGCTGGTTTAAGCTTCAATTACACTTTAATGTTTCACGTGTTTTTATGGCTTTTTCATAAAGCTAAATTACACATTCTTGATCTGGTAAGGATCAGAACTGTTCCATAAAATGTAGTTATTTATTATACATATAATTACCTTGATGCCGTCATTAACTCCTTCCTGAAGATAAGGGAGAATGGAATAATTCCACAGGTCAATGAACCATTCTCTGAATTCAGCCACATTGACCGGTGAGGACAGGAAAAAGCAAGGGCCTGAGAGAGAATGAATAAAAAGTAACATCAATGTTCATAACAATTATAACATCTCAGATTTTCATTGCTTTTGCAGTTAATAAGATAAGCATAAGGTATTTAAGTTCAGATATTCGATGAAACAGATCAATCTGCCATAATTTATCATTCTATTTTAATCCTGCCACTAATTCCTTTGTGAGAAATGGGTGTCACTGGCTGAACTCAGTAAGAGGTCTGACAACACCAATTTTAAATCCAACTGATTTATTTGATAGTAAACCTGCTAGCTTTCGGCCTTTGTAGCCTTCGTCAGGCAAATAGGCTACAAAGGCTACAAAGGCCGAAAGCTAGCAAGTTCACTATCAAATAAATCGGTACGATTTTAAATTGTTGTTGTCAGACCTCTTACTGAGTTTACCCCAGTCCAATGCCAGCATCTCTACATCATGTCACTGGCTGGCCAGCATTTATAGTCCACAGGGTGGTACGGTAGCACAGTGGTTAGCACTGCTGCTTCACAGCTCCGTGGACCTGGGTCACTGTCTGTGTGAAGTTTGCACATTTTCCCTGTGACTGCATGGGTTTCCTCCAGGTCCTTTGCTTTCCTCCCATTGTCCAAAGATGTGCAGGCTAGGTTGATTGGCCATTTTAAATTGACCCTTAGTGTTCAGAGATGCATAGGTTAGAGGGATTAGTGAGTAAATATACGGGGATAGGCCTGGGTGGGATTGTGGTTGGTGTGGACTCAAGTAGCCTCTTTCTGCGCTGTAGGAATCTATGATTCTATTACACCCGTGGAGGGCAATTGAGAGTTAATCACCTTGTTTTGATTCTGAAGTCACATGTGAGCCAGACCAGGTAAGGATGGCAGATTTCCTTCCCTAAAGGACATTAGTGAACCAGATGGGTTTTTCTGACAATCGACAATATTTTCATGGTCATCAGCAGATTTTTAATTCCAGATTTTTAAAATTGAATTTAAATTCCACCATTTGCTGTGGCAGCATTTGAACCCGAGTCCCCAGAACATTAGCTGAGTTTCTGGATTAATCATCTAGCAATAGTACCTCAAGGCCACCACCTTCTCATTTCAGAGAATCATAAAACCTTAGAATCCCTACAGTGCAGCAGGAAACCAATTAAACCCTACAAGTCTGCACCAAGCACTATCCAAACTGGCTTGCCGGCAGAAGGCAGAGAGTGGTTGTGGATGGGTCTTGTTCTGCATGGAGGTCGGTAACCAGTGGAGTGCCCCAGGGATCTGTTCTGGGACCCCTGCTGTTTGTCATTTTCATAAATGACCTGGATGAGGAAGTGGAGGGATGGGTTAGCAAGTTCGCCGACGATACAAAGATCGGTGGTGTTGTGGATGGTCTGGAGGGATGCCAAAAGTTGCAGTGGGACATAGACAGGATGCAAGACTGGGCGCAGAAGTGGCAGATGGACTTCAATGCGGATAAATGTGTAGTGGTCTATTTTGGCAGGAATAATGGGATGAAGGAGTACAACATAAGGAGTAGGAGTCTTAGCTGTGTTGTAGAGCAGAAGGATCTCGGGGTCTGGGTCCATAGCACTCTTAAATCAGCCTCGCAGGTGGAGGAAGCGGTCAAGAAAGCATATGGTGTATTGGCCTTCATTAATCGAGGAATAGAGTTTAGGAGTCAGGAGGTAATGATGCAGCTCTATAAGACTCTTGTCAGACCCCAGTTGGAGTACTGTGAGCAGTTCTGGTCGCCTCATTATAGGAAGGATGTAGAGGCTATTGAGAGAGTTCAGAGGAAATTTACAAGGATGCTGCCTGGATTGGGAGGCAGGCCTTATGAAGATAGGTTGAGGGAGCTGGGACTCTTCTCACTGGAGAGACGTAGGTTGAGAGGCGACCTGATAGAGGTTTATAAAATGTTGAGAGGAATAGATAGGGTGGACTCTCAGAGACTATTTCCCCGAGCTGAAATGGTCACTACGAGAGGACACAGATTTAAGGTGCAGGGAAGCAAATACAAAGGAGATGTCAGGGGTAGGTTTTTCACTCAGAGGGTGGTGAGTGAATGGAACCGACTGCCGTCGGAGGTTGTTGAGGCAAACTCACTGGGGTCTTTTAAGAGACTTCTGGATGAGTATATGGAAAAGAATAGGATAGGGGGTTATAGATAGGTCTGGGGATTGGTAGATGTGATCGGCGCAACTCGTGGGCCGAAGGGCCTGTTTGTGCTGTATTGTTCTATGTTCTATGAAACCCATGCAAACATGAGGAGAATGTATGAACTCCACACAGACAATGACCCAAGCTAGGAACTGAACTCAGATCACTGTCACTGTGAGGCAGCAGTGCTATTGAACAGAAAGCAAAATACCATCTCAAGAGATTAGGGAGCAAAGGCAGGGAAATTGATTTGAGGCACAGATTGATGCTGTCTGGATGACAGTGGAACAGGTTCAAAGGGCTGAATGGGCTATTTCTATTCTTTAATTCTCCCGTTTTTCCAGCCTCATGATTGGCTTGCATATTCAATCCGATCCAACCAAGAAGCACAGAAAGTAAAAACAAGGGTCACAGACTGATAGCTGAGGCAAACAAAGCTCACAGCACATTGGGTCATTCAACTGTTGTGGTTCTGTTTCGAGTATATTCTATTTGCACAACGAGAGGAAATATCACTATTGCTCATTATTGCAAACACTTTCCATGGCCCTGGCTGAAATTTGCTACAAGGTGAAGAGTTTGTAAGAAGAATTCTGACCAAGTCACATGAACTTGTAACATCAAGACGTAAATACATTCACTCTCAATTAATTGAAAACAAATTAAAGAATTGTCTATTGATGAGTATCAAATGATCACAATTTCCATTGCAGAAACAGCACCTACCGATAAGGAAGTCAGAAGTACTGTACATTTCCAGAAATGTATGGAGATGGTACCATAGCTTGGGAACCCAGTTAAGAATATTAAGGATTTCATTGTTGTTTGCGTTTGCATCATTCTCAGATTCAATCAGCTTTCTTTGTAAATAGCGACTTAGGAATCCGTTAGCAGGTTCTGCATTGTTAGAAAATGGCACCAGCCTAGAAATCAATATCAGGCACTGTTATTTCATAGCTTGCACTGGCAGATAATGGAAGTACCATAGAAAACAACAATCTGATCATCTTACAATCTCAGGAGGAAACTGTCACAGTTTCCTTTATGAAGGAAAAAGCAATGCTCTTCCACTCCACATCTGCAGTTCATCAACTGATGGTCTGCAATTATTGCTGTTCCATTGAAAAAAATGCAATCAATTCAATAGATCCTAACTGTCTTATTATATTCTAAACACAATGAGAAAGCATACAATCTCAATAGTGAAGAAGATGGCCATGCAGACCATTGAATCTACACCAACTCTGATAGCGTATGTTAACCCAACCCTCTCTCCTATCCTATTCCCATAACTCTGAACATTTATCATGGTTAATCCACCTAACCTATACATCTTGGGATATGAAGGGACAATTTTACCATGGCCTAACCTGTACATCTTTGGAGTATGGGAGGAAACCAGAGCACACAGAAAAATCCACGCAGATAAAGGTAAAATGTACAAACTCCACACAGACAGCCCACCCAAGGTTGGAATTGAACCCAGGTCTCTGGTGCTCTGAGGTAGCAGTGCTAACCACTGTATCACCCTTTCTCCTTATTGCATTCAATCTGTTAATTGCTTACTTTGCCCTTCCTTTAAGGATGCTTTAAAACATTCTTTAACTTGAATAAAATTCAAAACATTGCCATCCTCTAGAACTAAAATATGCACAATATAATGGGTTTTGGAGGATAGATCACAATGTTACAGCTGGAAATCCCTAAAGCGTAATTGCAGCTGAACAGAACACCCATCTAGTCCAAGGCAGAAATTATAGCCAATGTACCAGGGATGTGGTTACTTGCAAGGCCAAGTTAGGCACATCAGTTGCAGCTGCTCAGACTTCTAGCCAAGAATATTGCAGCAGCATAGTGAGAGATTCTAAAGAAGACTGCCCTCTTTTCCTCTGATGGACCCCGTGAGCGTGTCTAGAAATGTAATTGATCTTCTTCAGGCACTTTTTCTGCCAGTTCACAGCAGATGTTATGGGCCATTTTACTTGGGGTAATGCAGATATAAAGCTTGTTGTACAGGGTAGCCAGCACAACTCTGAGCTGTTGGAATTTAAGAGGTTAGTGTTCCTGTGGTGAATTCCAAAATATTTGGGTGACATGCTAAATTCCTGTTTTCCCTTTGGACCTTCCAACCGTCCTAAGTTCCAAATAAAGACAACTGTTGCATAAAAATCAGATTAAGTTGCTGGATACAGGAAAATTCTCAATGGAAATAAAAATCAGAAAAAGCACACATAAAGTAATAATTATAATCAATACAGATTCTTCATTGTAGTCTAATGCAGCTTTAGTCTCAAATATTAATCTGCCATTTCGTTTTCAGACTTATATGGTTCACTTTGATTTCAGAATCCCAGCATTTCACAGATCCACCTTTGTAGCAGTAGTGAAACGTTTCGACTAAATATATTTAAAACTTTAAAAGTGTATCCTTTCAATGACAATTGGACTAACCTCACACTAATCAAAGATATGTTTACAAATATTTTAATTTCTTCATATATAGATCTGTACTTTACCTAAAACTGAGATGAAGGCCATGGTTCGGTGTTGTTTTGACAGGTTGGTTGGTAGTTCCAATTATATATGGGCTACAGGGTAAGAGAAAGAAAAGTACATTTAAACCAAAGATAAAACAAGGGTCAATGTTTAAACTGCAATGTAAAATCACGTTCTGATTTCAGAATGTAGTTAGCTTTGAAGCACGATTTTTCCCACAAGAGCTGAAATTAGAAACATCTGTGATGCTCAGAAAAATCACTTATTATATTAATAAGTAAGGTTGTACAAATCACTCAACAATTATTCACCATGGGTAAAGATATCATAATCCCAGATAACCATAGGTCAGAGCTGATTTAACCTGAGAATCATCACACAGCATGGGGCAAGGCAGACCGTCATCAATAGCCTCAGCTGATGCTTCTGGCATCACTCTGCATCACTAACCAGTTGTTCAACCCACTGAGCTAAACTGACCCCCAAATTCACAATGTGTCAAGCAGGGCACACAGAATACAAATTAATTAATATCTATCAGCTTTGAATAAAGAAGCTTGTTTTACACCTGATTGGTGTCAGCAGTAAAGGGTTCATTTTGAGTAATGTGATAATAAAAGAACCCCGTCCACTGGTAGCGAATGTATGAAATTTTACTTGACAGATGTTTAAAGTGAGATGCAGGATGATCCTATTTTTTGATATCTGAACAAGATCGTCTGGATCAAAAACAGAAAATACTGGAAAATCTCAGCAGACCTGACAGCATCTGTGGCGAGAGAATAGAGCCAATGTTTCGAGTGTGGATGAAGGGTATTCCAGAGAGATAGAGCCAACGTTTTAAGTCTGGATGACCTTTTATCCAGATTCAAAATGTTGGTTCTCTCTCTTTGGATGAGACTTCATCCAGATTCGAAATGTTGGCTCTATTCTCTCTTCACAGATGCTCTCAGACCAGCTGAGATTTTCCAACATTTTCTGTTTTTGTTTTAAATTCCAGCATCCATCGTACTTCCCTTTTCAGATCATCTGGATATTGAGCAGAGGTTATTTCTGATGTTAGGGTATAACCACACACTGACATTCAATCCACTGAACTAAAACGATATGCCTTTGTGGATGTAGTGGGAGTTAGCAATGTGCAGAGAATGCTGGATTTTGTTGTATGATTTTGAAATTTTGAGGGTAAAACTTGTCAAGCAGGATTTAATTTCAGTGAAGAAAATGTAGAATCAAATCAATTTCCATGAATCTTCAGTAACTAAGTTCACCTTGTCCAGTTGCAATACTGATATGGTTTAAGGGTTGAAGTCACTTCCTGTGATCTGGTTGACAATCCAGTTAAAAATGAGAAGGAATGTGCAAGAGGAATTTTATCTTGACGATGAAGTTCTGCCCGGCTGTTGGACAACTGGTAGGAAACTTGCGTCACCTCCATTGGGGAAGTGAGAGTGACAGGTAGGATGTGGATCACAGGTCAGTGGCTAGGTAGCTAGATGTGGTGGTGATGGGAAGAGAGGTTTTGGTTACAGGGCAGGGGACAGAGCATTGTAGAAAGGAGTTGAATCAGGCTTTCAGCCCACTAAGGACATATACATCTATTTAAAAGAGCCGACAGTGGGTTCTTGACCAGTCTAGCTGAGAATCT
The DNA here is from genome assembly GCA_024679065.1 of Sphyrna mokarran. Lineage (NCBI taxonomy): Eukaryota > Metazoa > Chordata > Chondrichthyes > Carcharhiniformes > Carcharhinidae > Sphyrna > Sphyrna mokarran. The sequence goes on along the minus strand of JAGIQG010000023.1, from coordinate 31,848,763 downwards.
GATTTGATTGATGTCAAGCGGGAACATCAATGAATTTGCCATTTCGACCATAAAACCCTACAGCGCAGAAAGAGACCCTTTGGCCCATCGAGTCTGCACCGAACACAATCCCACCTAGGCCCTACCCTCATACCCCTACATATTACACCCACTAATCTCTTTCACCTACGCATCCCTGGACACTAAGGGACAATTTCTTAGCATGGCCAATCAACCTAACCTGCACATCTTTGGGCTATGAGAGGAAACCAGAGTACCTGGAGGAAACCCACGCAGACATGAGGAGAATGTGCAAACTCCACACAGACAGTGACCAGAGTCGGAAACCAAACCCAAGACCCTGGAGCTGTGAAACAGCAATGCTAATCACTGTGCTACCGTACCACCCATTTCTAATTACACCTTCACTGTACAAATTGTAGCATTGATTAAGAGGTCAGCTACCACAAAAAATTTCAAAATTTTTTCTTTTGCTCCGTCTCAAACAGCAAATTTAATGCTAATGTTTAAAAAAGGAATAGGCAAAAGGGACGTTACTAAAGGCCAGTTAGCTTAACTTCTGAATCTATCGTCAAGGAAGAAATAGTGAAACATCTGGATATAAATTGTCCCATTGGAAATATGCAGCATGGGTTTATAAAGAACAGGTCATGTTTGACTAATTTGGTGGAATTCTTTGAGAACATTACATGTAGTGGACAATGCGGAATCTGTGGATGTGGTGTACCTGGATTTCCAGAAAGCATTTGACAAGGTGCCACATCAAAGCTGCTGCATAAGATAAAGTTGCATGGTGTTACAAGTAATTTATTAGCACTGATAGAGGATTGGTTAACTACAAAAAACGGAGTAGGGTAAATGGGTGTTTTTCTGGTTGGCAATCAGTGATTAGTGGTGTGCCTCAGGGATCAGTGTTGGGACTGCAGTTGTAACGGTTTACATGTATGATTTAGAATTGGGGACTGAGCGTAGTGTGTCAAAATTCGCAGATGACACTAAGATGAGTGGCACAGCAAAGTATGCAGAGGATGCTGCAAATCTGCAAAGGGATATAGATAGTCTACATCATTGGGCAAGAGTTTGGCAAATGGAGTACAATGTGAGCTTATCTATTTTAATAGAAATAACAATAAAATGGACTATTATTTAAATGGTAAAGAATTGCAGCATGCTGCTGTATAGAGGGACCTAAGTATCCTTCTGCATGAATCACAAAAAGTTGGTTTGCAGGTGCAGCAAGTAATTAAGAAGGCAAATGGAATTTTGTCCTTTATTGCTGGAGGGATGAAGGTTAAAAAGAGGGAGTTTATATTGCAGCTCTGTAAGGTGCTGGTGAGGCCACATCTGGAGTACTGTGTTCAGTTTTGGTCTCCTTACTTGAGAAAGGATATACTGGCACTGGCGGGTGCAGAGGAGATTCACTAAATTGATTTCAGAGTTGACAGGGTTGATTTATGAAGAGAGATTGAGTAGACTGGGGCTATACTCATTGGAATTCAGAAGAATGAGGGGAGATCTTATAGAAATATATAAGATTATGAGGGGAATAGATAGGATAGAAGCAGGGAAGCTGTTTCCACCAGCAGGTAAAACTAGAACCAGGAGGCATGGCCTCAAAATAAGGGAAAGCAGATTTAGGACTGAGTTGAGGAGGAACTTCTTCACACAAAGGGTTATGAATCTGTGGAGTTCCCTGCCCAGTGAAGAGGTTGAGCTACCTCATTGAATTAAGGCAAGGATAGATAAATCTTTGAACAGTAAAGGAACTAAGAGCTATGGTGAGTGGGCAGGTAAGGGGAGCTGAGTACACAAAAAGATCAACCATGATCTTACTGAATGTCGCAGCAAGCTCGAGGGACCAGATGGCCTACTCCAGCTGGTACATAGAACATAGAACATAGAACAATACAGCACAGAACAGGCCCTTCGGCCTTCGATGTTGTGCCGACCAAAATAAAAAGCAATGCCCCTCCAAACTAAACCATTCCCTTCTCTTCCATATACTTATCAATTAACCTCTTAAACGCCACCAAACTTGGCGCATCTACAACAGCTGCAGGCAGGGCATTCCACTCCCTAATCACTCTTTGAGTAAAGAACCTACCTCTGATATCCGTCCTATAACTCATACCCCTTAATTTAAAGCTGTGTCCCCTCGTGCTAGCTTTCTCCATCCTAGGAAAAAGGCTATCACTGTCCACCCTATCTAAACCTCTAATCATCTTATATGCTTCAATAAGATCCCCTCTTAGCCGCCTCCTTTCTAACGAAAACAACCTCAAATCCTTCAACCTCTCTTCATAGGACCTGCCCTCCATACCAGGCAACATCCTGGTAAACCTCCTCTGTACCCTCTCCAATGCCTCCACATCTTTCTTATAATGTGGCGACCAGAACTGCACACAATACTCCAAGTGCGGCCGCACTAGAGTTTTGTACAGTTGCAACATGATGCTGCGGCTCCTAAATTCAATCCCCCTACCAATAAAAGCTAAGACTCCATATGCCTTCTTAACAACTTTATCCACTTGACTGCCTACTTTCAGGGATCTATTGACACATACACCAAGATCCTTCTGTTCCTCAACACTATTAAGAGCCCTACCATTAGCCCTATACTCTACACATTTATTGTTCCTGCCAAAGTGCATTACCTCACACTTTTCCACATTAAACTCCATTTGCCACCTCTCGGCCCATAACTACCTCTCGGTAGTTCTTATTAATATATTTTAAACTAATTTCTTTCTGTTAGTGTCATGTGGGGATGGGGAGTTGGGACTGGAAAGATGTTGTTAGAATGAACAAAGAACAACACAGCACGGGAAACAGGCCCTTCGGCCCAACGAGCCCGTGCCGCCATCCCAACGTCTTAATGACATATAGAGACCAATATAGGGACAATTTGTTACCCAATCAGCCTAAGAGCACATTTTTGGGATGTGGGAGGAAACCGGAGCACCCGCAGAAAACCCACGCAACCATGGGGAGAACGCGCAAACTCCCGCAGACACAGGCCCAAATTCATGTGTCTGCACAGCAACAGCGATAGTCTCTGAGCTGTCATGTTGCCCATCTGATGGTCCAGTTTAAGCATACACTAACGACATGAAGCACTAGGCCACTCCTGAAGTAACATCCAGGAGCAGCCCTTGCACGACCTGCCGAATGCATGCCCTTGTTGGTCAACAAGGTGGACCGAATAGCCTGTGGAAACAAATAAAGTATTTAGACAGTCCTGCTATATCCCTCTATCTGCAGACCGCTCATGTGGCTGTCCAAGAGACCCTTAAACAACCCTAGCGTGCCTGCTCCCACCACCTTACTCGGTAGTGCATTCCACACCCCCACTACCCTTTGTGTGAAAAAATGCCCTCTAATATTAGTCTTATACATAGCCCCCCTCACCCTAAGGCCATGACCCCTCGTTCTATCCGAATCTAATGGTGGAAAAAGCTTACCACCATTTACTCTATCTATACCCCTCATAATCTTATATACCTCTAATAGATCCCCTCTCAGCCAACGTCTTTCAAGGGAAAACAACCCCAGTGCGTTCAACCTTTCCTCGTAAGACAGCCCTTCCATACCAGGCAGCATCCTGGTAAATCTCCTCTGCACTCTCTCCAGGGACTCCACATCCTTCCGGTAGTACGGCGACCAGAACTGGACGCAGTACTCCAAGTGAGGCCTAACCAACGTTCTATACACTTGCAACATCAACTCCTACTCTTGTATTCTATACCCCTTCCTATGAAGGCTAACATACCATACGCTTTCTTTATCACTTTCTCCACCTGTACTGACACCTTCAGAGACTTGTGAACCTGCACCCCCAGGTCTCTCTGCGTCTCTATACTCCGGATAATTTTACCTTTTATCCTATAACTCCCCTCTACATTATTCCGGCCAAAATGCATCACCTCGCATTTATCCAGATTAAATTCCATTTGCCATCTATCCGCCCAATCTACCAGCCCATCTATGCCCTGTTGTATTGCCTGGCACTGCTCCTCAGTCCCCGCCAATCCAAGTATCTTAGTGTCATCAGTAAATTTGCTGATCACACCACCTACCCCCTCTTCCAAGTCATTTATATAAATCACAAATAGAAGAGGTCCTAGTACTGAACCCTGTGGCACACCACTAGTGACTGACCTCCAGTTGGAAAAAGAGCCTTCCACTACTACCCGCTGTCTCCTCCTCCCAAGCCAGTTCTCAACCCATCTACGTACCTGGCCCTGTATCCCATGCGCCTTCACCTTTTCTATCAGCCTACCATGAGGAACCTTGTCAAACGCCTTACTGAAATCCATGTAGACGACATCAACGGCTTGTCCTTCATCAACCGTTTTTGTCACCTCTTCAAAAAAATTCCACTAGATTCGTAAGGCACGACCTCCCCTTAACGAAGCCATGCTGCGTATCCCTGATCAGATCGTAGCGCTCCAGATGTTCATACATCCTGTCCCTGAGGATCCTCTCCATTAGCTTACCTATAACTGAAGTCAAGCTCACCGGCCTATAGTTCCCTGGGTTATCCCTCTGACCCTTTTTAAACAACGGTACTACATTTGCAAGGTTACATTGTTGCAAGGTATAGCAACTCAATAGCCAGTCAGGGCCAAATATTTAGTTCTTAACGTGTTAATGGAGCGTATCTGACAGATTTTCATAACAACTTGCATTTACGTAGCACCTTTCATGTAATAGAATGTTCCAAGATGTTTTAAAGTGTGATAAGATAAATTTGATAGTGATAAAGAGAAAGCTATTTGGCTAGGTAACATCTGACTAGAGGACACACTGCACAAATCCTTGTGAATTCCAACAAATGGGGGCGAGATTCTCTGGCCTCCCAGCCACATGCTTTCCGGCGATGGGAGATAGCAGCAGCATTCTCTGGTCTCAGCGCTATCAATGGAAATTCCCACTGATGTCATTCCTTGCCGGCAGGAAATCTGCAAGTGAGGGTATGCTGCAGGTACGACGGGAGAATCCTGCCGGCTTGAAGGGCTGGATAATTCCAGCCAAGGACTTTGTGGGAATTATTTAGGAACTCTGAACTTCCCATGGGCAATTTCCCAGCTCCCCAGAATCCTTTAAAGTGTTCCCCAACTCTGATCTAGAATCAAAGATTTCTTTGGATTCTAACTTATTTATTTGAATAGTTTTCTAGGAAATATTAGATGGGGAAAAATTTAGTCTTATTTCTGGGTAACTATTCAAATGAAGGCAACCGCCACCCCCCACCCCCCCCCCCCCCCCCCCCCACTCCGTCCACACAGTCACTCAAAGACCCTGTTGTCCCAACTCCACCTTGACTCTGGTCTCCACTTTGGCACCCGTCTCTCCCCTGGCCCGATCTGATCCCAATGTTCAACTATTACCTCCCAGACCTAACCTGACACAACCTCACCACCTGACACCCCCCAACCAACCCAATTCACCCATCTAAACTGACTAGCCTTGACCTGACAACACTTCTTGACCCAACTACCCCATAGATCCATTTACCACCCCAGGGAGCTGCCACCCTGCCCACCTGTCATCTTACCCATCTGCCATCTCACCCAGCTCATTCACCTGCATCCTATCATCTCATCCATCCTCCCTTATCTATCTTGCCACCTCACCCTCCTGCCACCTCATCCACCTGCCAACCTACCATCACACCCAACTATCACTCTACCTTCTTAACCACCCTATTCCCATACAAACTTACCTCCGGCTGCAATTTTTAAAACAGATCTGGGCCATTTCAACTCTTTTCTAACCAGAATATCATGCTAGTGCCATAAAAATGGGGGTGTGACTTGAAGCAGGTTTGGAAATCCCAGCAAGAAATGAAGAGCTTCAACATGGCATATCGGTGGGTAAACTGACTCATCAGGAGATTTAGACTCGCGTGTCACAAGGCCAAAAAAATTTAGCATTCTGGGCAAATGTACTCAGATAAAACTGCCTTTCTACATTTCTTAGCATTTTTTAATGTAAGTTGTGCACTTGTAGTTAATCGAGATTCCATAATTTTAAAACACTTAGAACTTCTGTATGACCGTAACTATTGCAACCCATTGTAGAATAATGGTATTTTTTTGTGCACATCATTTTTTGCTGGAGAGGTGATGAAGAAACTACATAGTGTCTAAAGGCTGTGTACATTGGTACTCTGGTGAAAGTATTATAAATTACTTCTGCCGAAATTGAATCTAACCCATCTTGTTCTCAAGGGTCTTTTGATTTTCTTAATATCTATATACATGCGAGATTTTATCTTAAGCATTCTATGTATTTCTAGCAATAAAGGACTTAGAGTCAATCCATTCGGCTTTACACTAGCATGCAATCAACAAGAAAAAAGATAGAACTAACCATTTATGATATTTGCATGTAAGGGCACCATTGACAAGTTCACTTAGAGAGCCAGGTTCACTGAGGTCGTCAAGTATTATTACCAATGGTACATTTCCAGTACTGGTTTCTCTATCGATTTGATTGGCGAGATTAGAAAGGTACAGCTGCAAATCCTACATGCAGAATATATAATACACATGTTAAAACTGTTATATTTCCTTCATCATAAAAATACTGATGAATGGAGATACAATGAAATTTCGCTCCATCAATCGCATTACCAAAAGCTCATTCGGACTATCTGTTTCTAGATTAATATCTTTTTTTAAACCATCAACACCAATGTTTTGCGAGGCTTGAAATATGACGTGGATCACTATTGGACACCAACACTCAAGTTCATTTCAGATTCCTTTATTTTTTGTTTCAAATAATCTGGTAACCCACTGAAATAATGGTTAGGCATTAAATATTTCTGCAATAATATTCATATAAGTTCATTTAAACTGACAGCATGGCAATAGCCAGAATTTTCCAGCCGTTCACGCCGGCGGGATTCTCCGATCCCACCAGCAGCTGTGGAGTACCTTCACTGGGAATTCCCATTGACAGCGGCACAACTAGAAGAGCCTCCTGTCACCATGAAAATTGTGAAGGGGAAGTCAGGGAATCATGCCCAACATCTTTCTGCTCTTCTTTATATCGAATTATATAGACTTGACAGCATCAAACTGGCCATTTGGCCTAATACATGGATAATATATTCCACCAGCCTCTTCCCCTTTCCTGACCAACTCATCAGCAAAGTATTTTCTCCCTTAACTATTTATTTAGCATGTCCTTAAACACATCTATCTAATCTATTTGTCTCAATTGTCCCTTGGGACAGCAAGATTCAAACTCAACATTTTTAAAGATATTTTGTTAATTTGGATGTACATTTACATATCTTATATTTACGATCTCTGATTTAGGTCTCCTGTAATCATCATCTCCACAGCTACACTTCAAACCCTTTCATAATTTTGAAGACATATATAAGGTTACCAAGAGAAAAAAGCTCAGACTGTTTTCTGTGCAAAATACAAGCAATGAAGTTTGATTATTTCATCTGCCAACTACATTATGGAGTAATAATCACAATCTGGGCTGCACGCCAATCTCTCTAACTCATATTCACAGTAAAAAGCAGTTTCCATACACAGCCCCATGTCTCCTATGCACTAAGTGACGTGATTTAGATAGAATGCATCGTGTGAATTGTGCACCATGCCACAATATTAACAAATACCTTTTTCACAATATTATACACCAGAGACTCGTCTCTGACCAGATTCTGTCTCCACTGTCAGACCATAACTCACATGCTGAACTGATTTATTTACAAGATAATTGCACAGAAGCAGAAACACACAAGAGGCCCAAACAGTATATTACTTGAGGTACTCAATATATAAATTATTTCAAAACAAGATGAAATCCTAAATGTTCAGCAGTTCCTTTCAAAATTTGTGATTTCATTCTCTGAGGAATCATTATATGGCAAAGATTCCTTGGAGTCCCTTTTGCCCAAATGCACTGTAGGAGGTAAATGCAAAGTAGAGAACTGAAGTCACTGGTAGAACTTTTCAACTCTTACACATGTTTCACAACTAAATGTAAAATTTCTTTAAGTGTGACTGGAGGGGTTATATCCATCCATGTTGGACTGTTGCCTTGCTCTTGAAGTCTCATTGTTACCTGAGGCAATGATATTTTTGTATTGTTCCCCTCTTTCGGAAGTAGAATTGTAGAATCATAGAATCCCTACAGTGCAGAAGGTGATCATTTGGCCCATCGAGCTTTCACCAGTAACAATCCCACTTAGGTGCTATCCCCATAACCCCATGTATTTACTCTGCTAATCCCCTAGCAAAAGGGCAACTTATCACAGCCAATCCACCTAACCTGCACAATCAATAAACAAAGAAAATTACAGCACAGGAACAGGCCCTTCAGCCCTCCAAGCCTGTATCGGCCATGCTGCCCAACTGAATTAAAACCTCCTACCCTTCCCAGGACCATATCCCTCTATTCCCATCCTATTCATGTATTTGTCCAGATGCCCCGTAAAACTCACTATAGTATCTGCTTCCACTATCTCCCCCGGCAGTGAGTTCCAGGCACCCACCACCCCCTGTGTAAAAAAACTTACTTCATACATCTCCTTTAAATCTTGCTCCTTACACCCTAAACCTATGCTTCCTAGTAATTGACTCTTCCACCCTAGGAAAAAGCTTCTGACTATACACTCTTTCCATGCGCCTCCATCTTGTAGATTTCTATCAGGTCAGTCTTCAACCTCGATCATTCCAATGAGAACAAAGTTTCGCCAACTTCTCCTTATAGCTATTGCTCTCCGTGTCAGGCAACATCTCTGGGTAAATCTTTTCTGTACCCTCTCTAAAGTTTGCATACCTTTTTGCTAGTGTAGCAACCAGAATACTACATTCCAAGTACAGCCTAACTAAGGTTCTATAAAGTTGCAAATGACTTGCCAATTTTTAAACTCAATGATTCGCCTGATGAAAGCAAGCATGCCTTCTTGACTACCTGCCATCTTTGAACTGCGGAAGGATACTGGAGCACCCACAGGACACAGACACTGGGAGAGTGTGCAAACTCCACACAGTCACCCATGGCTGGAATTGAACCTGGGTTCCTGGCACTGTGAGGCAGCAGTGCTAATCAATGTGCCACCATATCACCCCATAATGTCAAAGGAGGAAGAAGGTTGGCATTCTGGTGGCTAATTAGTAAATAACCGATTTCTTTAAAGACAGCGGTTTCCTAAAACTGGCAAATCAATGTACTTCTTTAGACAAGCCAGCTGGTATTGTTTCCTAACAATTGTCAGATGCCACAAAGTCCTCTCTGCCCAGATGTCAGGCTTGAGTCTGAGAATTCCATTGGGGTCATGAGTGTAATCAGCCAGTGATCAGGAAGCTCTGCTTTATTTCTGGCAGAACAGTTTCTGGAGTTCTTGTTTCTTATAAACTGCGCATTGTGCATTTGGTTTAAAAGACCTCTTTTGAAAATACAGCTGACTTGAATCAATCTTTAAATCACATTATCTCGCTTAATAAAGGCACCATCTAAAAAAAGAGATAGAATACAGAAATCATTCTGTTTGAAGCATAATGGGGCCTTGTCTAGGACATAGACATAAACAAGTAATAATTTAAAGCGTACAAAGAAAAACAATTTTATACGTTGTGAGGTGCTAATTTAAAATTGTAAGCCCCTCCATTTCTTGTGGCTTGTAAAATAATAGGCAAAGGACATTTAGTAATCAGTATATAATATCTTCTAAAAATTACCTTGCATGAGTGTGTATCCATATTAAATGTTACAATGATTTCATCTGTGATCTCTCTTCCTGATCTCTGAACCAAGTACTCAGCCAAGCGAATGGATAGATAAGACTTGCCAGTCCCACTCGGGCCTGACAAGATCAGTCTTCGATGTTTGAGCAGAAGGCTGATGTAATGCTGCATCATTGGTTTAGGAATCAGGGTTTCAAAAACCAAACTGTCCACACTTTTCTCTTTCAGTCCTGAAAGGAAATCACTTTGGTTAATTCTCCAATTAAGCTACTTTTTTCACAAAATTATACAATGCACAAAGAAAGCACAGGTGGCACTGTGGTACAGTGCTTAGCACTGCCTCACACTGCTGCCCAGGGATCCGGGTCCAGTTCCAGCCTCAGGTCACTGTCTGTCTGGAGTTTGCATATTTTCCTGCATGTTTCCTCCAGGTGTTCTGGTTTCCTCCCACAGTCCAAGAGATGTGCAGATTAGGTTGATTCGGGCATGATAAATTGCCTGTTAGTGTCAGGGGATTGGCAGGGTAAATGGGATTGCAGGGACAGGGCTTGGGAGGGATTGTTTTTGGTGGAGGCTCGATGGGCCAAATGGCCTTCTTCTGCACTGTAAAGATTCTACGATTCTATGAAAGGACTTTAAGGAAGGAAGATGGTAAATCAGGTCACACCTGCTAGCAATGTATTGGTTTTAATTATTCACCAATCGGGCATGTATACTTGACAGGCTTAAAAGTGGGCACAGTCAACCCAGAATGCTATTTCATGCTGGCAAACTGGTTTTGTCCGGTTGGTTGCATCATGGGGGATGGGATGTTCCAGGAGTTCATCGACAGGACTGGGAGCTTTTGGCTGCGGGCAAGGTGGGACAGGAAAATCCCAGCTACTATATAATTTTTCTATTCACTGACCTTTCAAAGTCACAGCAAAGCTTGAGGATTCTTTTCCCATATATCTATAGGGCATCATGTCTGGTGCTTCAGTTCCAAATACTCGTTTGATTTGATCGACACTATAGCTGTAGATGGCATCAGTACTCAATCCAAGAGAAGAAACTGGATCCACCTTCATTATATAGTCCTAAGAGAAAAGCAGAGCCTGGTAAGATAGTGACTCACTTCACTAACTGTTTTCTTTAACTTATGCAAAATTACACTACCATCTACTCTGTTGCATGTAAGAATTAGGAATGGTCTATAATAGAAACCAAAATGGAGCCCTAATTTTAATTTAAAAAATAATTATCCAACACAATAGATATACTTTTGCTTGGTTCTCTACCTATTGCATTTTATGCATTTCTTTCAATTTGGAAAACAAGAACAATCACTTTTACAGGAAGTGTAAAACCAGGAAAATCTAGAGATATGCATACATAAAACTTTGAAGGTGGCAGAGCAACGCTGTTGAATAATCATCCTTGGCTATATTAATGGAGGAAATAGATTATACAAACATTTTCAACTCCTCAGAAACTGAAATAGTCTGCATCCATACGCAGCTAGGTCTGGACAATATTTAGTTTTCTGTTGATAAGTGGAAAGTAACATTCACACCACTCAAGTGTCAGGCAATAACAACTGCACCACAAGAGAATCTAACCATCTTCCATTGACATTCAATATAGTGTAAAGTTTATTTATTAGGAATAAGTAAGGCTTACATTAACACTGCAATGAAGTTACTGTGAAAATTTCCCCAGTAGCCACATTCCAGCACCTGTTCAGGTCAATGCATCTAACCAGCACGTCTTTCAAACTGTGGGAAGAAACTGGAGTACCCAAAGGAAATCCATGCAGACAAAGGGAGAACATGCAAACTCCGCACAGATAATGATCCAAGCCAGGAATCAAACCTGGGTTCTTGATGCTGTGAGGCAGCAGTGCTAACCACTGTGCAGCCCACATAATGGTAATAGCATTATCATCACTGAATCCCCTACCATCAACATCCTGGAACAAGCATAACTCGTTCCCTCCTCCTTGCTGTTCCTCCGCCTCATTCACAGCTGAAGGAAGTGAGGTGGTAGGGAAAGGGAAGCAGCAAGTGGGAGGGAATGAGGACTGTGAGGATGGTGAGTAAATTGTTGGTCTGTTTAAATAAAACAGGCTAATCATGCAGAGCAAATACCGCTCTCCTTTGTCATGAGCAGCAATCATGCAATGCAATTGGGGTAAATTCTCGAATTTAAATAAGCCAATGCGAAAACAAAAATACATTAGTGGAACATGCTTTAAATGGGAGCTGTGATTGTCTGAGATTAGCTAACTCAACAAAGGAAGGGCATCAAATCAGGGCACTCTTCATATTTATGATCAGGTTACCTCACTAAACTCAAAAAGTTAACAGGACAGAGCATAGAACATAGAACATAGAACAATACAACACAGAACAGGCCCTTCGGCCTTCGATGTTGTGCCGACCAAAATAAAAAGCAATGCCCCTCCTAACTAAACCATTCCCTTCTCATCCATATACTTATCAACTAACCTCTTAAACGCCACCAAACTTGGCGCATCTACAACAGCTGCAGGCAGGGCATTCCACTCCCTAATCACTCTTTGAGTAAAGAACCTACCTCTGATATCCGTCCTATAACTCATACCCCTTAATTTAAAGCTGTGTCCCCTCGTGCTAGCTTTCTCCATCCTAGGAAAAAGGCTATCACTGTCCACCCTATCTAAACCTCTAATCATCTTATATGCTTCAATAAGATCCCCTCTTAGCCGCCTCCTTTCTAACGAAAACAACCTCAAATCCTTCAACCTCTCTTCATAGGACCTGCCCTCCATACCAGGCAACATCCTGGTAAACCTCCTCTGTACCTCTCCAATGCCTCCACATCTTTCTTATAATGTGGCGACCAGAACTGCACACAATACTCCAAGTGCGGCCGCACTAGAGTTTTGTACAGCTGCAACATGATGCTGCGGCTCCTAAATTCAATCCCCCTACCAATAAAAGCTAAGACTCCATATGCCTTCTTAACAACTTTATCCACTTGACTGCCTACTTTCAGGGATCTATTGACACATACACCAAGATCCTTCTGTTCCTCAACACTATTAAGAGCCCTACCATTAGCCCTATACTCTACACATTTATTGTTCCTGCCAAAGTGCATTACCTCACACTTTTCCACATTAAACTCCATTTGCCACCTCTCGGCCCAGCTCTGCAACTTGTCCAAGTCACTCTGTAAACTAAAACACCCCTCTTCACTATCTACCACACCACCAACTTTAGTATCATCTGCAAATTTACTGATCCATCCCTCAATACCCTCATCCAGATCATTTATAAAAATTACAAACAGCAGGGGCCCCAAAACAGACCCCTGAGGCACACCACTCGTCACCGAACTCCACGATGAATATATCCCATCAACCACCACCCTCTGTCTTCTATCTGCCAGCCAATTCCTAATCCAATTAGCTAAATCACCCTCCAGAGTGTGGAAGCAGAGTGTGGAATTTAAACACTTCTTGAAAGGCATTGTTTGATATTCAAAAGTAGTGACAGTTTAATTAATCAAAATCATTTCATCACAAAAAAAATCATCCCATCAAAAGTGTTTTACTATTGACTGACGCAAGTTAAAAAAACTGAAAGTGACTTCTAGAAAAACTAATTTCTGCTGATCCAATTGTTGCAACTGCTTACTGCCTTAATAAGTTACAAAATATATTGTCTTCAAAAAGCATTTAAAATAGGTTAAATAATATCCAGGCACCTAAAAAGAATTTTAATAACCTCTGACAGCCCAAAACTTGGGCTGCGATTAGCAGAAACTTGCAATGGGGATGATCCTGATCATGGTTTATTTTCCAGGTGAGACTGACATCTAATGCAATGATTTTTGAAGGAGGGCCAAAGATAGCAAGACTGAATTCACCTGGGTGTACTGGCACCCTGAACTCAGCAATCATCTGCATCCTTTTGATCCATTTTGGGTGAACTGCATTGAAAAGAAAGCAGAACCGAGGCCTCTACATCTTGCCTTAACTAAGGTAGTTTTCATTAGTATTTGGAGATGGTTTGGAGCAAGTAAGCAACATTAGGAATTCGTTAAATAAGCCTATTTTATTCCAGTTATAATGGAACCATTATGTGGAGCTGCTGGAGACTACCAAAAATATCCAATGGCTAATTTATTGCTAAATTGTCAAGTTTTATTACCTAGTTTTGGGAGCTCTTCAAACAGTATGAAAATCTTGAAAAAAATAATTGGAGGCTAGAAAGTGAAACTGTGCCAAAGCTATTGGCATGAACTTAGGCAATGGAACAAGACAATTTATAGATCACATGGATTTTTTTTAGCTTTGGACTAAGAGTTTGAAATTAATTGATTACCAATCATTTTTTATGTACACTTCTAAATTCTAATGTGATTCAAAACCTAGTGGTTCAAAATTGGATACAAAATAGGATCAAGAGAAGATACTGGTAACGACAGGGAGCTATTGGGTTAATGAACCAGTTAATTACCAGTGATCAAAACAAAAGTTTATCACAGAAGAACTAATGAGGTAACGCAATTATCTTTACAGATCTTTGTTCTTACTACAGCATTGTAAACAAAATCTCCACCACAGAGATTGAGAATAGTGGGCAGATTTCTCTGGCCACACTGGTCTAAATGCCAGAAATCCCACCTGACTACCAATGGGTCTTCATAAAGCTTTCTTTCGATATGTTAAGAATAGAAGATTGGTTAGGGCAAGATTTGGGCCAGTCATAGACAGCAGTGAGAAGTTGTGTGTGGAGCCTGAAGAGATTGGTGAGGCACTGAATAAATATTTCTCTTCGGTATTCACGCAGAGTGCTGGAAATGTAGCTATGGAGATCACTGAGGTACAGGGTTGCAAATTGGGAAGTATTGTAGTAGATAGGGAGGATGTGTTAGAAATTCTCGAGGGTTTGAAGTTGGATAAGTCCCCTGGGCCGGACGGGATTTACCCTAGGATTCTCTGGGAGGCAAGAGAGGAGATTGCAGAGCCTCTGGCTCTGATCTTCAGGTCGTCGTTGGTTACGGGTGTGGTTCCGGAGGACTGGAGGATAGCGAATGTGGTCCCATTGTTCAAGAAGGGGAAGAGAGACCTTCCAGGGAATTATAGGCCAGTGAGTCTTACTTCTGTTGTGGGCAAAGTATTGGAGAGAATTATTAGGGATAGGATTTATAGTTATTTAGAGAGAAATGAATTGATTGGGGATAGTCAGCATGGTTTCGTGAAGGGTAGGTCATGCCTTACTAACCTCATTGAGTTTTTTGAGAAAGTGACCAGAGAGGTGGATGGGGGTAAGGCGGTTGATGTAGTATATATGGACTTTAGTAAGGCGTTTGATAAGGTGGCCCATGGAAGACTTCTACAGAAAATGCAGATGTGTGGAATAGAGGGTGATTTAGCTAATTGGATTAGGAATTGGCTGGCAGATAGAAGACAGAGGGTGGTGGTTGATGGGAGATATTCATCGTGGAGTTCGGTGACGAGTGGTGTGCCTCAGGGGTCTGTTTTGGGGCCCCTGCTGTTTGTAATTTTTATAAATGATCTGGATGAGGGTATTGAGGGATGGATCAGTAAATTTGCAGATGACACTAAAGTTGGTGGAGTGGTAGATAGTGAAGAGGGGTGTTATAGTTTACAGAGTGACTTGGACAAGTTGCAGAGCTGGGCCGAGAGGTGGCAAATGGAGTTTAATGTGGAAAAGTGTGAGGTAATGCACTTTGGCAGGAACAATAAATGTGTAGAGTATAGGGCTAATGGTAGGGCTCTTAATAGTGTTGAGGAACAGAAGGATCTTGGTGTATGTGTCAATAGATCCCTGAAAGTAGGCAGTCAAGTGGATAAAGTTGTTAAGAAGGCATATGGAGTCTTAGCTTTTATTGGTAGGGGGATTGAATTTAGGAGCCGCAGCATCATGTTGCAACTGTACAAAACTCTAGTGCGGCCGCACTTGGAGTATTGTGTGCAGTTCTGGTCCCCACATTATAAGAAAGATGTGGAGGCATTGGAGAGGGTACAGAGGAGGTTTACCAGGATGTTGCCTGGTATGGAGGGCAGGTCCTATGAAGAGAGGTTGAAGGATTTGAGGTTGTTTTCGTTAGAAAGGAGGCGGCTAAGAGGGGATCTTATTGAAGCATATAAGATGATTAGAGGTTTAGATAGGGTGGACAGTGATAGCCTTTTTCCTAGGATGGAGAAAGCTAGCACGAGGGGACACAGCTTTAAATTAAGGGGTATGAGTTATAGGACGGATATCAGAGGTAGGTTCTTTACCTAAAGAGTGATTAGGGAGTGGAATGCCCTGCCTGCAGCTGTTGTAGATGCGCCAAGTTTGGTGGCGTTTAAGAGGTTAGTTGATAAGTATATGGAAGAGAAGGGAATGGTTTAGTTTGGAGGGGCATTGCTTTTTATTTTGGTCAGCACAACATCGAAGGCCGAAGGGCCTGTTCTGTGCTGTAATGTTCTATGTTCTATGTTCTATATTGTCCGCAGCTGATCCATTAGTTGCATTGGAGAGTGGGGAGGGAGAATTCTGGTCAGTATTTTTCATAGTAATACTGAACTTTCCTATACTATCACAATGGCTACACTTCAAAAACTATGAAGCACTTTGAGATGCATGTTTGTGAAAAGTATTATACAAATGCAAATCTTTTTCTCTTTATCCCACATATTTTGCAACAACTTTCTAGTGAAAGGGTTTTTTCTCAACACAAGCATGCCATATGAACAAAATATTTCAAATTCATGGTTTTCAAACTGAAAGTTCTATTTTGCCATTTAATCAATGATATTACTGTTGCTTTGCATCTCAGCTATTGGAAAAACTCCAAAATCAATGCTTTTTTGCTGTTACTGTACCAGGAATCCCTACCCATCTAGTGGTGAGATTCTCCAATGCCATCCACAGCAGCTCTGCTGCAACCGAGAACAAAAACTCCATTCACTTTCAGTGGCATTGGAGAATCCCAACCACAAAGTGGGACAGAGGATTTTGACTCTAAAAGGCACTTTTCAAATTTAATTATTTTACATGTGTCTTCCAATGATAGAATTTATAGAAACTTATAACATAAGAGAATGTCATGTGGCTCATCATACCTATGCTGAAACTTTGAAACAGCAAGGATTACATCTTCTCTGCTTTTTGTTTGTAAGTTCCTCACTCTTGCGTACTTGTCCAAATCTCTTTACAGGTAGAGTGCTCCAGATCCCACAACTCAATGAAGAAAAGTAATTCCTATCTCCCCTCTGGATCTTCTGCCAATAATTTTACATTTAATCTGCTTATTGACCCAATCTGGTGTGAGATTTCCTCCTGTATTGATCCAATCACCAGTGGGAGTACTTATTCTTTATCTTATTCTATTAAAACATCTCATTGTATTGCAGACCTCTAGGAGGTCACCCTTAATCTTCTCTGTTTTAAGAACAGACCAAAATTTTCTAACTCTCCTCATAACTCAAGTTCCTCATCCCTATTAACATTCTACTAATCTTCTCTATATCCTTTCAAAGCCCTTTACACCTTTCTTGAAGATTGACATTTAGAATTATCCACAATAATCCAGCTAAGGCTTCACTAGTATTTGGTAATATCCTGGAATGCCCAGTTTTCTTTTATATTCTCCTTCCTCTGTTGAAAACCCCAACAGATCCAACTGTTTTTCTAACTCCCTGATATCATTTCCTGTTACCTTTAAGTATTAGTGGATTTCAATATTAAGGTTTCTGTCCTTATCAACACGCATGCCAAATTCTGGCTTTCCATATTAGTTCTCCCAAAGTG
This sequence comes from Sphyrna mokarran, assembly GCA_024679065.1. Lineage (NCBI taxonomy): Eukaryota > Metazoa > Chordata > Chondrichthyes > Carcharhiniformes > Carcharhinidae > Sphyrna > Sphyrna mokarran. The sequence continues at coordinate 31,831,251 of JAGIQG010000023.1, read as the reverse complement.
CACTCTCCGCACTGAACTCCATTTTCAATCCTACTGCCCATATTGATCTGCAGAAAACAACTATCCTCATCATTATTTACTAATAAAGTTTTGAATCATCACCAGATGTTATAATGCTGCACCTTGCACCTGAATCTTGGTTGGCTGTATCACTTCGTATCATTCCTGGTCTGTCCAAGACTACAAAGCATCGTGAACGATGCCCAATCCATCGTTCAAACCAGCCTCCTATTCATTGAACCTGTCTACACTTTCCACTAGCTCAGAAGAGCAGTCAACATAATCAAGGGCACCATGCACCCCAGACATACTCTCTACCACCTTCTCCCATCAGGAAAAGAATACAAAAGTTTGAGGTTGCATACTAACCAACTTAAGAACAGCTTCTTCCCTGCTGTCATCAGACTTTTGAATGGACTTGTCATATATTAAGTTGATCTTACGCTATGCCCTAGCTATTATTGTAATACTGAACCCTCTCCTTTCTTTCTCTATGAACGATATATTTTCTCTGCATAGCGCGTAAGAAACAATAATTTTCATTGTATACTAATACATGTGACAAAAACAAATCAAATCAAAAACTGGAATGAGTAATGCACCCAAAAATGAACACCACTTCCTCCTAAGTCCTTGGTCTTCACCTCTTGTGTAACACTTTGTTGAACGCCTTCCAACATTCCATATATACCTTAAATAGATTACTTTAGCCAACCTTCTCTATTACCTCGTCAAAGAATTCAATCACATTATTCAGATACAATTTGGCTTTAGCAAATCCATGCTGGAATCCTTGATTAATTCATGCCTTTCCAAAAGAAGGGTTTATTTTATTTTTACTGATAATTTTCTAACAACTTGTCTCTCAACAATGTTAAGCTGATTTGCCCATGGTTTCCTGGTTTATTCCTGTCCTTTTGCTTAATCATGATAATGACACTCATAACCCTCCACTCCTACATCCAATGAGCATTGAAAGATTGTGACCAATAGTCCTGCTAATTCAAATGTTACTTCTTTCAGCAACCAAGGACACATTCCAGCTACACCAGGTGACTTACCAACTTTTGATAATGCTAATCTTCGTGGTATTTCTTCTCTAATGCCCAGAAGTTCCATTTCTTTTTTTCTAATTTTTGTTGCATCATCTGCTTTTTTTGTGAGATAGGTGCCAAGTACTCATTTAATACTTTCATCTCCTCCTCTGCCGTTACATGGAGTTTTCCTTTCAGACTTTTACAGGCTGACATTTTTCCCTTGCAAACTGCTTACATTTCACATGCTTTTCAAATGCCCTTAGGATTCAATTTAACGTTGCCTTTGTTCATAACCTATCTTTGCCTTTACTGTGAAGTTTTTCAATTCCCTCTTGCATTTTTCATAACCTTCCTGGTTATTAACTGAATCCTTCTGTCAAATGTTGCTATTGGTCTCTTTTTTGAGTTCAATTTTGTCATTCCATCAGACCATATTAGCTTTGGATGTTTTACTTTTTTTCCTTTAAAGGAACATGCCTGGTTTCTATCTCTTCCCTGACTGTCTTCCATTGCTCCCTTGCTATTTTGTGCTGGAAATTTCTAACATAGCAAGAAGTCTTACAACACCAGGTTAAAATCCAACAGGTTTATTTGATAATAAACACCACTAGCTTTCACAGCACTAGCTGCTCCTTCGTCAGGTGAGTGGGAGATCTTTTCACAAACAGGGTAAATAAAGGCAGAAATTCAATTCACAGAATAATGATTGTAATGTGAATCTTTACAGCAATTCAAGTCTTAAAGATACAGGCAATGTAAGTAGAGAGAGCATTAAGCACAAGTTAAAGTGATGTGTATTGTCTCCAGACAGCACAGTTAGTGAGATTTTGCAAATCCGTGCAAGTCATTGGGGTTACAGATAGTGTGACCCAAGATCCTGGTTGTCATACTTAAAGCTCTCTCCACTTACATTGTCTGTACCTTTAAGACTTGAATAGCTGTAAAGATTCACATTTCAATCATTATTCTGTGAATTGAGTTTCTGCCTTTATATGCCCTGTTTGTGAAAAGATCTCCCACTCACCTGACAAAGGAGCAGGAAGCGTTCTGAAAGCTAGTGGCGTCTGCTACCAAATAAACTTGTTGGACTTTAATCTGGTATTGTAAGACTTCTTATTGTGTTTACCCCAGTCCAACACCAGTATCTCCACATCAATTTCTAACCTACCCATGGCAAGTCCTTTCTCAAATCGCTGAAGTAATTCTTCATTAAGCATTTTTGCCTGTCATTTTCAGGTCTCTTTCCATCATGACTCCATCAAACTGCATGATGTTGTGATCCAATGTTAGCAAGACAATCTTCTACATTGCACTTGCCTTAACGCATTTCCCAGAGCACGGTCTAATACTTCTTCATTCTTCATTGGACTACACATGTATATTGATTGAGAAAGTTCTCCTATACATTATATTCCTATCCTTGGCACTATGTGCAGGATTTTCCTCCCCCTCCGCAATGTGTTTCATGGTGAAAAATCCGTGGCGGTGGTGTGCCATTGGCATAAATGGCAGCAAGATTTCAGCGTATATTTTTCCCTGTCTATATTAGAATACATGAAGTCGCCTCACATTACTGCTCTATTTTTGATACATGGCTTTGAAATTTTGCCAACAGATCTGTTCCAAACAGTGCAAATGTTTGTGACACAATACAACCCTCTCAGCAATGCAACAGATTAATCTCTGTTCCTTTACTCAAACCAACTAGATTCAGTCGTAGAACCAGTGTTTTTTTTAATATTTGGGACTATAATATTATCCTTCATTAATACTGCAATGCCCTTCTTTATATCTGCTCTATCGTTCTTAAATATTTGGTAGCCAGTAATATTAAGGACTCATTCCTGACCTTGTAGAACATAGAACATGGAGCATTACAGCGCAGTACAGGCCCTTTGGCCCTCGATGTTGCGCCGGCCAGTGGACCCTCTAACCTAATCTATTCCAATATCATCCATATGCCTATCCACTGGCCATTTGAATGCCCCCAAAGTAGGCGAGTCCACAACTGCTGCAGGCAGGGTATTCCACGCCCTCACCACCCTCTGTGTAAAGAACTTGCCTCTGACATCCGTCCTATAACTACCACCTCTTAATTTAAAGTTACGTCCCCTTGTGTTGGTCATCCCCAACCGAGGAAAAAGGCTCTCATTATCCACCCTATCCAGTCCTTTGATCATCTTATATGCGTCAATTAGGTCACCGCGTAACCTTCTTCTCTCTAATGAAAATAACCTCAGGTCCCTCAGCCTTTCCTCATAAAGCCTTCCCACCATACCAGGCAACATCCTGGTAAACCTCCTCTGCACCCTTTCCAATGCTTCCATGTCTTTCTTACAATGCGGCGACCAGAACTGTACGCAATACTCCAAGTGCGGCCATTATTGAGCTATATAATATTATTATTATTATTAATTATAATAATTATTATTATTATTATATTATTATTATTGAGCTATGTCTCTGTTAATACAACCATGCCATAATTCCATGCAGCAAATTGTGCCTAACTTTGTCACCAAACCACTTATATTTCAGACTTTGGGATAAATAGCTGAATCCCAGGGAATTGGAAATGGAATTGGGAGAGGGGTACGTATATAGAAGAGAAGGAATTTCCTTCAGTTATCTCAGAAATTTAGAGATTGTGAAAATTCATGCTTATAAATACAGTGATGAGAATCAGCTAGGGAAAACAGACTCCATGAGGGAGAAATTGTCCCATGTTACACCCATATTGTGAAGTGAAGTTAGAGTTTTGGGATTGCATTTTGAGCAGCAGTATCTGAGGCTTGATTTCAGCTGTAGAATGAGCTGCTGCCAAATTGGAAGATAACGATATCCAAGTGTTATATTGCTTTGAATATATTAATCTGAGTCCAACCACCTATTTTTTGGATATGGGTTGGATTTTCCATATCTACTGTTATATGGGACTGTCATTAATGTAATTGCAGAGGCTACTGAGAAGAAGATGTCATTTATTTTTAAATAAACACATACTGCATTGCTAGCCTGGGCTCAAAGCCCTCCCGCTGTTATTCTTCCTTCCCAGGATCTGCCCCTGAGCCAACCTGGCATCTCAATTGGCTGACTTTGAGAAGGCTCTGTCTGGAACAGCAACGGGAAGCTCGACAAGCATCTGCAGCTCACCCGTTCTAGGGAAGTGAGCATTTCATCAGATACATCAATTTTCATCAGATTCTAAGTTGAGAGGTAATCATATAGGATAATAAAACAGACAGACCTTAAATAGTTGGCAGATAACTCCATCTAACATAGTCCAATCAGTTGTTCCAGTTACTTTGATGGAACCAATGAAAAATTCTTGCTGCTTTGTCGTCTGTTGGGAGAGAGAGAAAGCAAATGTTATACCTGGCAGTATATTTGACAAATGCATTGTTTTGTCAGTGGGGCTTGAGATTGTCCATCCCTAATTGCCCATGAGAAGATAACACAGTGGAAAAAACAGAATCAGTCAATTTCTTAGGATATTGAGAGCCTCCTTGCCTCAGCCTAATGCTCTGAATTTTGGGCAACAGACAGAGAACAATTGTCTGCAATATAGTGTTTCCGTTGCATTTGTGCATGATATAAATGTTATAATTTTCATGTATCCAGGGAATACAGCAGTAATTCATCTTTGAATACCACCTATGAGATACAGATGTAGAGATGATATCACTGGACTAGTATTCCACAAGTCTAGGGCAATGCTTAGGGCCATGGTTTAAATCCCACCCCAGTAGCTGGTGAAATTCAACGGCTGGAAATTTCTGCACCATTGTCCCGGCATGTTTTCCAACACAGCGGGACCTTCCAGTCCCGCTGACATCTACAGTATTTTGGGTGGCTTATCTGTTCCAACTTCAACAACAAGTCTCACAACACCAAGTTAAAGTCCAACAGGTTTATTTGGTAGCAAAAGCCATTAGCTTTCAGAGCGCTTGCTGCCCCTTTGTCAGGCGTGCTCTGTTACCAAAAAAACCTGTTGGACTTTAACCTCGTGTTGTGAGACTTCATAGTGTACTTACCCCAGTTCAACACCGGCATCTCCACATCACAACCTCAGCAAGACAGGAAGGTCTGGAAATTTCCACCCAATTAATAAAATATCTAATTAAAATCTGTAGGTGATTATGAAACTATTCTCAATTTTCATAAAAACTGGATAAAAGCAAATTACTGCAGATGCTGGAATCTGAAACCAAAAGGAAAAATGTGGAAAATCTCAGCAAGTCTGGTAAGGAGAGAAAAGAGCTGTGGTTTCGAGTCTAGATGACCATTTGCAAAGATCTTTCGGTCATTTCATTCACTAATATCCTTTAGAGAAGAAAATCTGCAGTTTACTTATCTGGCCAATATGTGACTCCAGTGATCAATTCTTAATTGCCCTCTCAAATGGCTTAACAACTACTCGGTTTGAAGGCAATTAGGGATGGCTAACAAATGCTTGCCAGTGAAATACTTATCCCATGAAAGAATAATTCGAACTGGGCCCTAGAGTAGACCAGGGAATATGTAATTTCAGATCTTTTTAAAGGACAAAGCAAGGTTAGGCCATAGTGTGTCAAATCTGGCAGAAGCCAATGCTGGTTCATAAATAGAAATATCAACAGTTTTCTACCAACCTAGTACTTATCCAACATGTTCTCCACAGGTGTGTGTAAAAGGAAGTCAAATGCTCAGGAAAAAAACATTGTATCTGATTTAGCACGGGACAGATGGGTGATGGAGAGCTGTCAAGTTGTTCAATACGTTCCTATTACTTTTATCTCAGCATGGTCAGGCAGATGAAGAGGCTAGACCATTGCACTTGGGATGTCTTAATGCCTGCAATGGTGGTTTGCCTAAACGAGGATAAAGTAAAGGATCAGGGCAGTTAATAAGGGTAAACCAAGGCTTTATCTTATGCAATTTTTAAAGCCATTTCGGCCTTTTGACCAAGATGAAGTGTTAGATCAAGCCTGGGATGTAGTGCAATGCCTCATCCAGCCAGCTTGTTTGCCATTTACATGAGGACCATAATTGGATTCAATTTAAATTGAATGTTTTGGTTATAATAAAAGTACTGAAAGGTACCAACAAAAGAATAATGTTCCACTGGCCAGAAGTTTATGCACTAAGTTTGGGTGCATGCTAAACCAGAAACATATGAAATTGTGGGAAAAGCAACAGCTCATCTCATGCAACATTTCAGTTGGCTTGAGAGTAGACACTCTCCCTTAAGGAACCAATTTAAATTAGTTTAACACCAAGTTCACCAAAATTTAGTGTTGATTGTTCAGCCAATGTGAAATTGCACTCCAAGGCTAAATCTCACCAAGAGCCTGCTTTGCATCTGCTTCTGGTCTTGCCAAGTGCATGCACCTGATTAAAAATTCAGGCCACTAAAGAACTGTGGGGGGACCAAAAAATGCCCAGGTAGACAAATCATTAAAAGCTAGTGCACAGGTACAAGATGTAAACAGATAGAATAATGCAATATCTTAGTGGAAGGAAGTTATGCTTCTGCTGTAACCACTGATCTATTAGCTTCCTCACCCACGTACTTGCCTGTAACTGCAGCCATTGACTCCATCAAAGAATGAAGAAATACTCATCACATCCTCCCAGCAAAAGGGGTGAGCGCTAAATGTATTAAATAGTTAAGTCCTGCAGTGCAGATGCAAAGACAACAAATCACTGCAGCTGAGTTAGTGCTACCAAATTGCTGTTATCTTTGTGACTGGGGACAATAATTCCTGTCCAGGGAGCTCTTTTATCAGCTATTTTGAATCTCTGGCCAAGCATGTTGGGAAAGTTATGAGTTGATTAAATCAGTATACTGTTCATCTTGTGTACTGCCAGCTAATCTAGCTCACACAAGGGCCATCGTCTGAAACAAAGAAACAGTTCTGCTACTTCTAATTCAAATTGGTCTTCCTCTATGCAGCATACAATCATAGAATCCTACAGTGCAGAGGGAGGCCATTTGGCCCATTGAGTTTGCACTGATTACAATCCCACCCAGGCCCCATCTCCATAATCCCATGCATTTACCTTAGCTAGACACCCCCCCTCCTGACACTAAGGGGCAATTTAGTAAAGCCAATCCCCCTAACACACACATCTTTGGACTGTGGGAGGAAACCGGAGGATCCGAAGGAAACCCACGCAGACAGGGGGAGAATGTGCAAACTCCACACGATAGTGACCCAAACTGGAATTTGAACTCAGGACCCTAGCGCTGTGAGTCAGTAACGCTAACAAACTTGTCACCTTCCAAAAAGCAAAATCCTTTCAGGTAACAGACAATAAAAAAGAATGAATACTTTAACACATTAAAAAATATGAGGCAATGAATTGTTGTTGTGCATTTTTTTCCTGCGAATATGTTTTTTCTTCTCTTATCCTCATCTAATGATACTAAATCTTGGCTGCGATACAGTTTCCCAGACATTGACTATTGTTCAAGTAGCCACACTTCACGTGGGAGCTAAGTCAAATCATTTTTCCAGTATTTCCCCACCACCAGTATGGACAAGGTAATTTTCTGATATGTACTGGTAGATTCTTTTGAAAAATTGTTTAAGCACAAGAATCACGACAGCTGACCCTGGTTATGTTGTGTGACATTAATTTGTGTGTCCTTGGAGATAGCAATTGGACGCAATTTTTTTATTCATTCATGGGACATTGGCATCACTGGCAGCCAGTATTTATTGCCCATCTCTAGTTGCCCAAGGTCAACCACATTGCTGTGGCTCTGCAGTCACATGTAGGCCCAACCAGGTGAAGTACAGCAGATTTCCTTCCCTAAAGGATATTAGTGAACCAGATGGGTTTTTCTAACAATGGACAATAGTTTCATGGTCATGAGTAGATTCTTAATTCCAGATTTTTTTTACTGAATTCAAATTCCATCATCTTCAGTGGTGGATTTGAACGCAGATCCCCAGAACATTAATTGAGGTTCTGAATTAATTGTCTAGTGATAATATCACTAGGCCATCACTTCTCCAGATATCAGCATGAACATGAGATCATGTTGATGTCAATAACAGTGTTCACATTGCCCCCTGTAATGCATCCATCTACTTCAGCACATAATAAAAAGTTGTTCTGTTTTTAGGGGTTGGATTATGTACCCTGATAGTGGCCTTCTTGCACTATCATGTAAAAATTAGGGGTTGAGCTCATGACTGTTTAGTCAGTTTGCCTCGCTTTAATTTTAGTTGAAAGTCCTTTTATTATTATGAGGCAGGCCTCCAGGAGGATATTCTACTTCACAGAACTGCCAGCCAATCAGAGGCTGGAAGCTCTGCACTTTAGCAGTGCCAAACAAGAATAGTGGCCACTCCTGGTACTGCAGCTAGGCCAAGGATTTAGTATTAAACAACAGGCCTGCATATTCAAACAGGTCTGTGATCTCATTGGAGCCAGGCTGATGGGCAGGGTTAGATGTGATGGTCCACAGTTGAATTGAAGCAATGGCAAGATGAGACCCTTCATTGACCATTTATTACCCACTTCAAAAGGGCAGCAAGTGGGAAACCCACTCAAAACGTCCCCTGACACATGCAAAATGATGGTGGGCTTGGATGTGGTGGTGAGTCGATCAGCAGTGGGCAGGCAGCCCATGGTATAATACCCTAACTTCTAGACTCACCTGCCTGTCTTCCAGTCTGCAGATGGCCAGCAATATTCAACCCTATGATCCAGCTATTCATGCATTCAAACTGGGAAACTTTTGGTAATTCTTATTCACTATATTGTAGATTTCAAACTGTGCCAATATTAATATGCATCTTACTTCATTACAAATCTGTTCCTCAGTCAGAAGGATCACAATTCGAACATTTTTTTCTTCCTTCAGGGAAGAGCTGGTCACTCCGTCCATTGGGGATACATCTGAATCCGAAAGAGAGAACAAAATGAGCACCATAGAGCTGAAATTAACTTTCACATCAAAAAAGAGGTTTTAGTTGTAATAATTAAGTGATTCACAAAAAATAGGATGACTTATATTTTGTCAACAAACATTTAAACGTTAAGCATATTCATAGCTGAATGACTGAAATGGAAAAGACACAATTGCATTTACAGATTAAAACCGAGAACAGTATTTTTGGCTTTGTTGCCTCAATGGGATGGATTACACAGCCATAATACACAATCTGCAAAATCATTGATCCATTTGTTTTACTGAGTGGAGATTCAGCCCATTTTTTCTAGGTGTGCAATCGTGTCCATCTATATTTTTCTCGATGCTCCAGTAAGATAAATTCAGAAATGTGTTCATAATGAGGTCATTTGGAGAAACAGATGTATGGCCATCTGTTTCTGTTGATACAGTTCCCATTTGGTATCATTATGAATGCTTGGCTGAGTCCCAAGCCTGACTAATGGATTAGCTCAGCTCAGTTTTCATAAGCTGAAGTGGAGTGTTTAACCTGACATCTTTATAGAGGGTACACATTATTCTTTGATTTTTAAAATAAATGTCCATAGTTCTTTTGCAAAATAATGAGTTGTGAAATGAGATGAAGCCTTTATTATTGGTACCATAATGGGTCTGTCTGACTGACTGACACTTTCATAGGGTTGTAAGGGCAGCAGTTTTTCTCAAAGTAGACTTCTGAATTATTTTATTCAGCATCTCTTGCCATTAGTATACAGCTCATTGGCTTTGATACGAGGCATGAGTGAGATGGAGGTGACATGGGGCATGGAGTGGGCATTGGTACAACATTTAAAACATACCTTTCAAAAGATCCTTGAATACAGACTCTGGTTCACAACTCTTCTGAGGTGCCATAAACCACGTGTCCATGAGAGCTGACCCAACTTTAGGAAACGTGTAGACGGAGAGAGGTGGTTGCAATAACTACCCCTGCACTGGGGCCGGCCAGATCAGGAGTGCCAGATGTGGACTGGCTACTCTCACATTTATCCTGTGCTGGCAAAAACTGGCAACACAGGATAAATATGAGGGCAGCCAGCACCTGGAATGGAAGCAGGATACTGGAATCAGATCCTGGCCACCATTTTTAAAGATCTCTGATGTCAGTCCAACTTCACAAAATTCTAGTCCTACAGTGCAGAAGGAGGCCATTCAGCCCATCGAGACTGCACCAACCACATTCCCACCCAAGCCCTATCTCCATTGCCCTATGTATTTACCCTAACTAGTCACCTTGACACTAAAGGGGAATTCAGCATGGCCAATCCACCTAGCTTGCACATCTTTGGATTATGAGAGGAAACCAGAGCACCTGGAGGAAACCTACACAGACACAAGGAGAATGTGTAGACTCCACACAGTCAATCAGTGACTCAGGCCAGGAATTGAGTCCAGGTCCCTGGTGTTGAGAGGCAGTGGTGCAAACCACAGTGCTGCTCCAAAATAGATGATAAAAAAAGTTATCCCTTACTGCAAGTAATTGTGTGTACATTTTGACTAAAATCTTTTATTTCATGTCAAATCTTAAACCCTTCTTAATATACCTATACAAATATGTTAATGATAGCATTAAAATTGTTCATCTGCTCTTGTTCACTGATTCTGTCATTACCCAAATTCATCTGAGCCTGTTATTTATTTGTTCAATATATTCCCTTTCTCATGTCAACATTATGTTTCTTTTAATCATCATTTCCTTCTCTCTGACTTTGCTTTTCCTCCCTTCACACATTTTTAAAAATTATTTTGTGTTTAAAATGTCTTTTTCTTTTAATTGCAATTCATTACTAATCTAAGAGTTACAGAACTCAAACATAAGGTGCAGTTGACAAGGTCTGGATTTTACCACTGGTTACGTTTGCCTGTTTTTTGGGGATTTGCTTTAAGACAACGTTTGCCAAAGGCATGTGCAATTCTACCTGGTGGCTATGTTAAATGCTAAGTGGGTATGGTGGAATTGTCTCCTTTCCAATAGCCTTAAGAAATTTCAATACTGAGTTAATATAATGCTAGGAAACCCAAATTCCCTGTGTACATTTAAAATTGATTGGACTGGAATTATATTCCACGCTTGTCAAAACATCTTTAAAATACTTGGAGTTATTGGACCCGGGAGTCACACAGTGACACAACTGATCAGTTATACTGCCACTTTCACCTAATGCATACCATTTGCATTAACATTAAAATGGCAGTCAGAATGAAATTCACTGTTCAGTAAAGCCCAGCGCAATGTTGTGACAAGAGTCTCTCTTCTTTCTTTCTCTTTTAACAGAAGAGGTTTTCTTTGAATTTCTCCTATCTCGAGGCATCCACCATCACACAGTAATCCAGAATTCAGAATCTGAAGATCTCCACTGTGGATTATTCCATTCTCAGCCTCTCATTGGCCACACAAAAAGAAATAGAACTGAAGCATGAAAAGTTATCAAGATCAGGCCGGTTAAAATATTGGCTCTTTGTTTCAGTGTCTGAGAAATTGTGAAATAACACAATTCCTACATGAGATTCATTGATTGGAAATGTATTTACTATTACTGCATATTATGTGCTTTAGACTATCATGAAATTGGATAAAGGATGACACAAATGCAACTTCTTTCTCTTCTTCCTTTCTTCAACTGAGATAACAAATAAACCTTAAAGAGGCTTTAAACTGAAGCTAAATTTATACGGATAGTAAAAGGGAAGATCTTTTAAGGTCCACACTTAGCTTGTGTGTATGACCATCAAGACAGTGATTATTGAAGAATTAGCAGGGTTGGCATACAAATCATTACATTTCAAAATACCACAATGCATGAAACACTTACAAGTTATGGTAAACTGCTATGGAAATATCATTATGAGATTCTGAACTAAAGGGTAATCATGGGATAGGAATTTTAAGTCAAGTGACTGAACACTTGAATCCCATCAGGTTCCCATCAGTGTCTAATGTCACCGTTTAAGCAGACTGATTAACTAGGACTAAGTTCAAATGGGAGATTGAATAGAAAGGAGCCAAGCAGAAGTGACAGTAAGAGGGGGCGGGGGAACAACGGTTGCTGATCATAAGGGATAGAGGCTTCAGCTTCCCAAATCACATTCCCATAACATGCCAGAGGTGAAAACCTCATTGTAAAATCAGTTCCTCCAATCGAAAAATAATATTACAGTCAATGAAAATCCCCTTGTGGGACAAAGGATTTCAGAGTCTTTTCTGTTCTGTGCGTCAAAGATTTTTGCAAGGCAAACATATGAACTATAAAATATGTATTCATCATTACCTTGATCAACAGAATCTGTAAGACTTAGACTGAATGAATGAGCTAAGGTGAGGCCTAATGATCGCCGAGGTGAGGAAGTGGCAGACGATAATGTTACAGCCTGCGAAGCTCCAGTACCTGTATCTGCTTTGAGACGGTCATTTTCCAGTTTTAATGCCTCAATTTCCACCTGGAAAGGCAAGATGAATTTAATAAACACATTTGCCTCTTACAATGAACAAAGAAAATTACAGCACGGGAACAGCCCTTTGGTTCTCCAAGCCTGCATCAACCATGCTGTCCGACTGAACTAAAACCCCCTACCTTTCTGGGGAACTATATCCCTCTATTCCCATCTACTTTGTGTTGGGATTACAAGCAAGTCATAAAAAGAACACATAACACATCACTGAAGTTTTTGCTTATCATTCCACTTTGATATTTTTGCTACCTACGAATTGAATATAATTCTTTGCAAAAAATTAAATTCAGCCTTGTATTTTCTAGAAAGTGTATTTCAAAATTGTTTATCCAGTCTTATCATAACATTATCATCTCACAAAATTGAAATGAGGATCTATTGCTTGAAAAGATTTTGCGATTACATGTTTTACAAATGAAAGATTACAGCCAGATTTCTTTGGCAGCTTATGCTGGTGGCATTCTCCAGTCCCGCCGGCAGTGCAGTGCTGCTCATGGTTTCCTGCCATCATGGTGTGCTATCAATGGGAATTCCCACTGACAGCAGCGGGTTCATAGAATCCCACCACTGGCAAACTACAGGCCACCTCCCGCTGGCAGGAGACATGCAGCTGGGAGGCTGGAGAATCCTATCTGCCTTCAATCTTTGGGAAAACCATGGGGTAGTTTTCCCTCTTTGCTTCTTGTGTGGTGATATCACAAAGCAGAAAGCCTGACCACTGTAAAAGCCACCTGTAAATTCAACTGAAATCTGATAAATCTGATAAAACATGGTCAATCCATTGTGCCAGTTGACCACACAAGTGGCAAAGCTGGAAATGTACCCCCTACTTGGTTTGACTGATGGCACTATATAGCCATGATCACATAATTATGAAAACAAAACTCTATCTCAAATTGGCTAAATTCCGCTTGAACTGCAAGTATATTCTCTGAAATACTGGTTCACCAAATTATAAGAAGAAATATAGTAGGAATAGAAAGTTCCCACCATCAGTTACACTACCAAGACTATTAAAAGTATCAAGGCTGAGGGACACATTAAAGCTTGGGGCAGCTACAACAGTGGCACAATGGGGAAGGTTGCTGTCTAAAACCTTTTAACTACAGTGAATCAAGAGGAGCACATATATAATGAGTGGTATTGAAGCACCTCAGAGTGCAAATTTTTCTACATAGAAACCTTTAAATTAACTTTGTAACATTTGTAAGACCATTGTAAAATGCCTGAAACATTTTCTTGACTATATCGAAGCATCTCAGAATGTTACTTGATGCAAGTAGAGAGCTGGAATATTATTGCTTTTTGTGTGACGTCCTTTTGGAATGTTTGTAATGTGCTCACAGATTTATGAATAAAGTATATTTGTGGAGAAGAAAAGGAAATTTCAATATAAAGAATATTCCAGTTTCAAGCAGATTAGTCATTATATATCAAGAGAAGAAATAATTTCACACATGCAGAAGCATCAATATAATCACTGTCATATTTCAGCTTAGTTCTGATTTTTAAAAAAATGATTTCATGAGAATTTGGCATTGCTGGCAAGGCCAAGATTTTTTTGCTCATCCTTAAGTGTACTTGAAAAGGTGGTGGTGAGCTGCCTTCTGGAATCGCTGCAGTCCATCTGTTATGGGGACACTCACAGTGCTGATAGGCAGGCATTTCCAAGATTTTAATCCTGTGACGGTGAAGAAATGGCAATCCAGTTCTAATTCAGGATGGTGTGTAGCTTGCAGGTGGTGATGTTCTCATGCGTCTGCTGTCCTTGCCCTTCTGATTCATAGAGGTTGTGGATAGAGGTGACATGATGGCACAGCGGTTAGCACTGCTGTCTCAGAGCACCAGAGACCCAGGTTCAACTCCCGGCTTAGTTCATTGTGCAAACTCCACACTGACATTCTCCCCATGTCTACATGGGCTTCCTCCAGGTGTTCTGGTTTCCTCTCAGTTCAAAGATGTGCAGATAAGGTGGATTGGTCATGTTAAATTGCCCGTAAGTATTGGGGTTCTAGCTAGAGTAAATACAGGGGTTATGGGGATAGGCCCTGGGTGGGATTATGATTGGTGTAAACTTGATGGGCCTAATGGCCTCCTTTTGCACTATAGAATTCTATGATTTGGAAGGAACTGTCAAGAGAGCCTTGGTAATTTGTTGTAGTGCATATTTTATATGTTCACACTGCTGTCACTATGCATCAGTGATGGACGGGAAGACTTTCACTCAGTGGAAACCCTCAAAATGTCAAGATGTTGATTAGAGGTGGCAGGTGGAATTCTGTAATGGTAGTGATGTTGAATATTAAGGGAAGATGGTTACATTTTCTCTTGCTGGAGACTGTCATAGCTTGGCTTGAATGTTACTTCCCACTTATCAGCACAAGCCTGGATATTGTTCCGATCTTGTTGCTTATGGACATGGACTGTTTCAGTATCAGCATCAACGAACATCCCTCTTCTGACTTTATCACACAATGGAGGTCATTGATGAAGCAGCTGTAGATAATGTTTGGACCTTGGCACTCCAACTGAGGAACTTTTGCATCGATGTCCTGGGTCTGAGATGATGTGCCTCCCAAAACCATAAGTATCTTGGAGGGATGGGTTAGTAAGTTCGCCGACGATACAAAGGTCAGTGGTGTTGTGGATGGTCTGGAGGGATGTCAAAAGTTGCAGTCGGACATAGACAGGATGCAAGATTGGGCGGAGAAGTGGCAGATGGACTTTAACACGGATAAATGTGTAGTGGTCCATTTTGGCAGGAATAATGGGATGAAGGAGTACAATATAAGGGGTAGGAGTCTTAGCTGTGTTGTAGAGCAGAAGGATCTTGGGGTCCGGGTCCATAGGACTCTTAAATTGGCCTCGCAGGTGGAGGAAGAGGTCAAGAAGGCGCATGGTGTACTGGCCTTCATTAATCGAGGGATTGAGTTTAGGAGTCAGGAGGTAATGATGCAGCTCTATAAGACTCTTGTCAGACCCCACTTGGAGTATTGTGCGCAGTTCTGGTCGCCTCACTATAGGAAGGATGTAGAGGCTATCGAGAGAGTGCAGAGGAGATTTACAAGGATGCTGCCTGGATTGGGAGGCAGGCCTTATGAAGATAGGTTGAGGGAGCTGGGACTCTTCTCACTGGAGAGACGTAGGTTGAAAGGCGACCTGATAGAGGTTTATAAAATGTTGGGAGGAATAGATAGGCTGGATTCTCAGAGACCATTTCCCCGAGCTGAAATGGTCACTACGAGAGGACACAGATTTAAGGTGCAGGGAAGCAAATACAAAGGAGATGTCAGGGGTAGGTTTTTCGTTCAGAGGGTGGTGAGTGAATGGAATTGGCTGCCTTCGGAGGTGGTAGAGGCAAACTCGCTGGGGTCCTTTAAAAGACTTCTGGATGAGTATATGGAAACGAATGGGATAGGGGGTTATAGATAGGTCTGTGGATTGGTAGATATAGATGTGATCGGCGCAACTCGTGGGCCGAAGGACCTGTTTGTGCTATAGTGTTCTATGTTCTATCTTCTTTTGTGCTCTTTATGACTCCACTCAATGGACAGCTTTCCCTGGTTCCCAATGAATTCAGTTTTGCTAGGGCTCCTTGCTGATGTCAAGGGCAGCCATTCTCACCTCACCCTCTAGAATTCAGCTCTTCTGTCAATGTTTGAATTAAGGCTGCATTTGGGTCAGGAACCCAGTGGTCCTGGTGGAATCCAAACTGAGAATCAGTGGGCAGGTTTGTGTTGAGAATTGGCATTTTACAGCACTACAGATGACAGATTTTGCTGATTATCGAGGGTAGACTTATGGGGCAATGATTGACTGGATTGGCTCTGTCCTTTTTGTGCATAGAAAATACTTGGGCAATTTTCCACTTTGCTGGGTAGATGCAAACATATTGGCACAGCTTGGCTAGGGGCAACTAGTCCTTCAAATAGTTGTTTATAGGATTGTCTATTCTATTCACCACTATCCACAACTGGATATGTCTGGATTGCAGAACTTTGATCTGATCAGTTGGTTATAGGACTGCTTAGTTCTGTCTATCCCATGTCCTGTGTTGTAGCTTCAGCAGATTGCTACCTTATTTTTAGATATGCCTACTGCTGCTTCTCCTGCATTCTTTTGTGAATGAGATTGATTCTTTGGCTTAAATGTAATGGTAGAGTGGGAGATAATCCATTCCATGAGGTAACAAATTGGTTGAATCCCAATTCTGCTGCTGATGATGACCCATGGGGCTTCTTGGGTGCCCAGTTTTGAGTTGCTGATTCAATTCTGAATCTATCCCATTTAAGTAGTGCCACAAAGCACAATTTGTTTTGTTAATAAATGTTTTATTCTTTGTTACAAGTCCATCAGCAGTCCTATGACTCTGCTTGTCCACATATCTAAGCAAAAATTAAAAATTAGGAACCCATCAAGCTGGGTTCTAACTTGTTCAGTGTAGTAACATCAGCTAGGATCATAACACATTGAAGTCTCCCACTTAGTGTACATTCTAGCCTCTGCCATCCTTGGTGCTTCTTCCAAATGGTGTTAAACATGAAGGATGACTGGTTCATCAGCTAGGGACATAACTGATAATCAGCTGTCCCCTTGTCCATGTTTAACCTTATTGCACAAGATTTTATAGAGTCTGGAGTCAATTTTGAGGACTTTGAACTGCAATTGCATACTCTTCTAGGTCTCTTCTGCCAGTGAGATAGGATATGCCCAGAGATGTTTATGGTGGTGTCTGGGACATTGGCTGTGAGATATGATCCACTGGAGCTGACTAGTCTGTGGGACAGCTCTCTCAACTTTGGCACAAGTCCCCAGATGTGAGTAAGGGGATTAGCAATATTACAATAAAAAATACGATGATTTATTATACTAATTTAATTGTGCTTTAAAATGTGTGCAGCCCATTATATTGTTACATTATTCAAAATGGAACAGGAACTAATTGTTATAGAAATACAGAAACATAGAAGATAGGAATAGGAGGAGGCTATTTGGCCCTTCAAGCCTGCACCCCCATTCATCACAATCATGGCTGATGATCTAACTCAATAGCTTAATCCTGCTTTCTCCCCATAACCGTTGATCTCATTTTGTCCCAAGTGCAACATCTAGCATTGAATACATTCAATGTTTTGGCATCAACTAATTCCTGTGGTAATGAATTCCACAGGCTCACCACTCTTTGGATGAAGAAATGTCTCCTCATCTCCATCCTAAATGGTCTATCCGAATTCTCAGACTGCGAATCCTGGTTCTGTACTCTCCCACCATTGGGAACACCCTTCCTGCATCTACCCTCTAAGTCCTGTTAAAATTTTATAAGTCTTAGTGAGAATTCACTCCCCCTTCCCCATTTGTCTGAATCCAATGAAAACAATCTTAAACTAGTCAATCCCTCCTCGTACATCAATCCCTGGAATCGACCTTAGTGATGAGTTTGTACATCGAGAACGCCCCATTTACTGCTGCACTGCAGTCAGGTGCCAAGCAACAATGTATCAGTCTACTAACCAAATGGGCAGTTAGAAGAACTACGCGCTATGAAGCTGTAACATTTTGAGCATATCTCAAGGAGCAAGAAGACATAACATGGCCACTGGTGTAATAACATACACGAGTAACTAGATGCAACTTTATGCCAACAATTTTCTGCACAACAACTTCTGATTCCATCTGGATTATCAAGTGCTGAGTGAAGGAAAGGTGTTTCTTCATGGGAGAGAGCAAACCAATGGGTGATCTGATCTTGGCTACTCTTGCAATACTCTCAGTAATTAGTTGGAAATGACTGTGTGCATCTGTCCAACCATTCTCGCAGCTGAGAAGCTGTGTATGGTAGGTGGAGATCTAAAAATAATTTTCCAACATGGGATAAAGATATTGTTTGAGGTGTTTTTTTCTGCAATGCAAACTTAAGGATATATTGAAGTTGGGCAGACTTGATCAGGGGCTGAATATATCATGTGGCACGTTTGCCGCAATTGAGCATTATTTCTTTTACACGGATAATTTAGGGACAAATAAGACCACATCATGAAAATTCCTTTAAGAAATATTATAATTTGTCACTACTGCGGTGTCTCAACCTGACAATTGTTTCTGACATATTCACTACATTCACATGTTTACACTACATTTATCATCAAGCGATGCTCAGTGCATAATCATCTGGTATATCTGCAAATTCTGGTTGCTAGATATCAAATGAACTTTTTAATTGCTTATTATTTTTCAGAAATACTCCTAAAAACAAGAATTAAAACAATGTGTGATTACAATCAGAATCTTAAAATCATAGAATCTACAGCGTAGAAGGAGGCCATTTGACTCATCAAGCCTACATCGACAACAATCCCATTCAGGTCCTGTCCTATCCCCATAATCCCACATATATTCACCTTCCTAATCCCTCTGACATGGCCAATCAACCTAACCAACACATCTTTGAACTGTGAGAGGAAACCGAAGTACCTTCGGTTTGAATTTATTCAAATTCGGGATTGAATTTAGGAGCCGCAGCATCATGTTGCAACTGTACAAAACTCTAGTGCGGCCGCACTTGGAGTATTGTGTGCATTTCTGGTCGCCACATTATAAGAAAGATGTGGAGGCATTGGAGAGGGTACAGAGGAGGTTTACCAGGATGTTGCCTGGTATGGAGGGCAGGTCCTATGAAAAGAGGTTGAAGGATTTGAGGTTGTTTTCGTTAGAAAGGAGGCGGCTAAGAGGGGATCTTATTGAAGCATATAAGATGATTAGAGGTTTAGATAGGGTGGACAGTGATAGCCTTTTTCCTAGGATGGAGAAAGCTAGCACGAGGGGACACAGCTTTAAATTAAGGGGTATGAGTTATAGGACGGATATCAGAGGTAGGTTCTTTACTCAAAGAGTGATTAGGGAGTGGAATGCCCTGCCTGCAGCTGTTGTAGATGCGCCAAGTTTGGTGGCGTTTAAGAGGTTAATTGATAAGTATATGGAAGAGAAGGGAATGGTTTAGTTTGGAGGGGCATTGCTTTTTATTTTGGTCGGCACAACATCGAAGGCCGAAGGGCCTGTTCTGTGCTGTAATGTTCTATGTTCTACCCAGAAGAAATCCATGCAGACATGGAGAACACAATTTTGGACAGCACAATGGTTTGCAGTGCTGCCTCACAGAGCCAGGTATCCAGGTTCAATTCTGGCCTCGGGTCACTGTGTGTTTGGAGTTTCCATGTTTTCCCCATGTCCATGTGGGTTTCCTGAAGGTGCTCCGGTTTCCTCCCACAGTCCAAAGATGTGCAGGTTAGGTTGATTGGTCATGCTAAATTGCACCTAATGTAGCAGGGTAAACATGAGGATTTGCAGGAGTGAGGCCTGGGTGGGATTGTGGTCAGTGCAGACTCGATGGGCCAAGTGGCCTCATTCTGCACCGTAGAGATTCATTGAATGTGCAGACTCCACAGAGACAGTGACCCAAGGACAGAATTGACAGGTTCCTTGTGCTGTGAGCACTGTGCTGCTTATAAAATATTAATCTTAACTCTGAATATCAGAAAGTCATTTGTTTCAAAGACTTCAAAAAACAAAAACAATTGATTTTCAGTGCATAGGCTCCTTTCAAGAAGTTACTTCCAGTGCATGTAAAAGGCAATGACATATCTAAAGGCAAATAAGTTAATGTTAAACCAGTTTGAAAAAATTAAATTAGATTAATCATATTAATTAAATTAAGCAGGTTCTCACTAATTAAGGATGGTTAAGATAGTCACAGACGTTGATATATAAATATCAAATCTTGCCAAAAGCAGGTGAGTGCCCAACCATCCATCAAGCAGAGAGACTGTGACTATCAGATTAACAGTGTCCTTCAGCAAGGCAGATTGCTCATCAAATGCTAGCAGCTCCCACATTTAAAATGACAGGCCTGGCAATACTTCTTAATGCTAACTTTCTCACACAGTTTACATCTGCTGTATCCCTGTAACTGGAAAAAATAACTGGATAAGGATTAAGATTAAATCAATAAGACAACATTTACCGGCAAGCAAACTGTCAGCAGTTTTATTCCCTTACGCACATGCAACGTACCTGCATATTATGCAT
The DNA here is from genome assembly GCA_024679065.1 of Sphyrna mokarran. Lineage (NCBI taxonomy): Eukaryota > Metazoa > Chordata > Chondrichthyes > Carcharhiniformes > Carcharhinidae > Sphyrna > Sphyrna mokarran. The sequence continues at coordinate 31,810,737 of JAGIQG010000023.1, read as the reverse complement.
GGCTTCTCGTAACTGCTCCAGCTGGTGAGCTGAACTAAGTGCTTCGAGGCGAATATCTGTGAGCTTCCTTTCCTTATCCCATAACTCATTCCGCAGGTTTGATACCTCCTTCAACTCAGGCTCACGGGAGTCATAGACCCTGCATTAAAAACACGTTCTTATTCTCCTCAAGACAATGACAGCATTTTCACACCACTCCTGAGTTAGAAGTCAGTTTAATCAGAAAGCCATCATTTATAAAATGCAACACACCGTGTTGTGATCTGTGGGAATGCAGAAACAAGAATAGCCCTTTGAGCCTGTAGTACTCTTCAATGTGAACATGGCTTGCTGTGGCTTAATTGCAACAACTTGTATCTATGTAATCCTTCTCAGATAATAAATGTCCCAAAGTGGTCCATAGGAGCTTAATTAAACAAAACTTTGGCACGAGGGAGATTAGAAAAGGCAACTCAAGGCTTGTCAAAAGTATAGCATTGAAATGTCTTAAAGGAAGTGAGGCAGACGGATCTTCTGGTTTAGGGCATAAATTCTAAACCATAAGGTATTAACAACTGAAAGTAAGGCTGATGGTGGAGTGATGGACACACAAACATGCAAGAATTGGGGTTTTAGACATCTTGAAAAGTTGTAGGGCTGCAGGAGCTTACAGACATGAGTGGAAAGAGGCCCTGGAGCAATTTGAATAGAAGGATGAGAACTTTAAATCTGAGGTTATGGCTGGAGATAGAATTGAAACCACATTGATGGTAGCCTCACTCTTAATTCTCCTTCAAAATCCCACTTTATTTCCAGAGTTATGTGTTATGGATAGCTTAAACATGCATGTCATACTTTCACACCCTCTCTGCAACACAGCCTACTCGTGTCTTTTTCCTTCCAGATTTCCAAGAGGTGCAACCTCGCCAGACAGAACTCATAGAGGAACAGCCAGAAGAGGGTGATGAATAACACTCGTTGGACTGCAAATTGCACATTGATTCTGCTGTACTAGAATTCAGCTGGGGACTTTGATAGAGCAGCCTGCAGAAGGTGGCATGAATAATTACTGTTACACGGGGAAGCTGCCAGAAAATCTGCCTTAGAAGTCAAGAAGTGTGAAAGATTCTGGTACCTTGGCATCGGACTTTGCACAAAACTTAGAACTGGGCTAGACTTCCATCAGTTTGGCAGGCAGGCAGGCAATGGGAAAGGACATGTGTTTCTGCCTTTCACTGGTCAACTTTTTATTGCATGGTTCTCAGTGATTAAATATAGACAGTAGTCTCCCAAATGCTTGCTGCGTGTTTGATGGTGATGATGGGTAGGGAGGTGATGATGGGTGGAGAGTTGGGGGGGAGGTGGGGAAGAGGTGTGCAGGTGTTGACAATCCCTGTGTTATTCCTTTTGTTCTTTCCTTTTGATTGCTGCCCTCTTTCACTTCTGATGAACTCCTGTGTCTGACTCAAATTGGCTCTGTTGGCAGGAAATGCTAAACTGGTGAGAAGAGATTTGCGTGCAGGATAAACACTGAGCAGTTGGGTTGAATGGCCTTCCTATGTTGTAACCTCGATCTGTGGTAATCAAATACGGTTATGAACAATCAGATAAGCAAAGCTGTTGAGATCTGACAAATTCCATTATTCTTTGATTGAAGATTTATGGAGAAGCTGGATGTAGCCTTCACCACCTGAAAAAAACTTCCATATGCTGTCAAAGAGCCCTAAAGGTCTCACAAGAGTGTCCAAGGTAAAGCTGTTGTCAATCCACATCCTACAATCCTGACATAGCTTTGACTCCCTACCTTACTTCACTCATCTATTTTCTCTTTTGTGACAGTCTGGCTATCAGGGGAGCTAATTTGAAAAAGGAAACCTGTTATTACTTAAAACCATTCTGTTACTCACATTACTTGCAACAGCTCTTAGTCTTCAGCTGCTTATCATTTCATTGGTACAATACAAGCTCGAGGGAAGTTTTGAAAAATTTCATACTCATCTAATACTTTCTACCATTTCACAAAGCTTTCTTACAGATTTAAGAAAGGATCCTCTGGACAGCTGCAAATAAAGTTTGTTATGACTCAATGCTTTATGACACTGGGAAGGTGGTGATGGGGTGGTGGAGATGGGAGGGTTGGAAGGGGAGATGGGTGGTACAGGGTGTCACTGAACTAGCAATCCAGAGGCTCAGTCTGTTGTAATATGCAATTAAGAGAGAACAGCAAGACATCACTAGAAGTATGTCATGCCAGTCAGTTTTAGTTCGACTTTTGCTCTTAGCAGAACACATGCTCACAGCTCTGATGTCCTCAATGATTTTCTGTGTAGTCACTACATGACAATTTCAATGTGGTGATTCTGTTGTGGTCTGACCTGAACACCGAGTCTTTTCATGCCATGTAGGGTGATCTGAGACTGTTTGCAATGTTGTACCTGTACATAATCTTGTAGCAAGGCTGATCACTGTGTTGTTTTGGAGGAATCACAGCTGCACATCATGTCATGTGTTGCAAAGGCACCAATCGCTTACAAGAAATTGGGAAAACAAATTGTGGATTAATTTATTTAGACTAGGTGCATGGAAACTGCAGACATGGATAGAAAGCAGAGCTACAGAGCTGTGAGTATGTTCTGCTGGAGGTAAAAATCGAAACCAAAACTGGATTGCATTACACTTCCTTTCTTGTGATGTCAAGCTGCAATCCTTTAAAGGCAAATAACAACATAAGCTAATGCCTTAGGAACATGGGTTCAAATCCTCCTATTCCAGCTGGTGTAATTTGAATTCAATTAATAAAATCTTGAATTGAAAATTAATCTCAATAATGAAGCTATCAGCAATTGTTCGAAAAACACATTGATTCACTAATGTCCTTTAGGGAAGGCCTTGCCAGTGACACCTACATCCCATGAAGAAACTAAAAAGAAAAATTAAATCAACGTCAGGTAACCTAAAAAAATCATCATATTCTGATAAGCAATTAAACCAAGGCTTTGTCTGCCCTCTGAGGTAGATGTCTAAGAACTCTTAGTATTATTAAAACAGGTTATTTAGTGATCATCACATCACTGTTTGAGGCAGCTTGCTGTATGCAAATTGGCAACCACGATTCCTACGTTCAAACAGTGACTACACTTTGAAAGTGCTTCATTGGCAGTAAAACATTTGAGTCTTGAGGTCATGAAAGGCACCTTATAAATACAAGTCTCTCTATTTGATAACAATTCAGCAACTTAAGCACACTGATGCCTTTAAATGAACCCTTAATAAACTAATAAACAAAACAAGTTGAAAATATTTAGAACTCTATTTACTCTGTGGATGAATGCGATGGTTTAATGGGGACTGATGATGAATCTGCATCTTCACGCTGCACTTTTGGCGAAGATGGCACTGAGGAGTCCGGCGTTGCAATTTCTTCAATGTCGGAATAGGAGGATGCCGATTTGGGCGCCTTTTTAAGGGTAAAGGCTTGTTTAAATGAGCTTCTTAGCTGAAAAGAGAGTAGATATTCACAGAATGGTATGACTTTTTTTTTCCAAAACATGCAAAGATAACGTACAAAACAATTGGCTTCATGCCCGCATATGCACCTTCCACTTATGGGAAAGAAAAATTTTGCAGGTTTGGAAGATGTGCAATCTTCAAGCATGAAGCACATTTCCGTGAAGACCTCAAAGGACATTAACAAAAAAAAACTTTAATCATTTATTTTCTTCTTTTCATTTTTTTTTGCGTCAAGCATCTTCCTTTAGCCAGGAAATATATTGCTCTGGGACATGAAGTCCTCCATAGTGATTTGTTGCATGCTATGCAGCTGTTTGGGTAGTGTGAAATTATTTAATTTTAAATGTCCTCTGAACCTCAATAAGGAGCTCCACCCAGGTATCTGAATGAAGTTTGGCAAAGCTTACTCAAAGGAGATTGCAGAACACAAACAGATGAATCTCACATTTTAATTCTAAACATGTGAAGCTATGACCCCCACAATTTCAATCGTGTGCAAATATACCATTTTGCTTATCTACAGATCATACATTCTTACTCCTCAACCTGGAAGTCAAAGTAAAAATAAACGACAAAATGCACTGAGATTTTCCAGTGCTGCTGTACATGAACGGCCGAACACTAAACTTTTCATTCTCACTCTGAATTGGTTCTATCATGCGCAAGACCCGAAAGCCCATCTACAGTTAGAGATTTAACTGACCCAATGTTTCAAACTGGAATTTAGGTCTGCCTATTTGATTTGAATAAAGGAAATTATTCCAAAATGTTATCTACTGTATCACAAATAACGGAAATGTCATTTATCAAACATCGGAGAGTTAAATAAATCTCAGGCACATGTTGCAGAGTACTTCCTGTCAGAGGTAAAAACGTCAACAACATCAATAATGTGCAACTTTACAAAGGAATACAAACTGGGGTTACACATAATGATCTTAGGGCTGTCATGACATGAATTCTTTGAACTTAATTATAGATCCCCACAACCCCCTCACGAAAAGGGTAGCTTCCCATAATATGTGGAGATGTAATATAGTATATCACATTCACAAATATACAGACCAAATTGAAATGTTTGTTTTGCAAATGCCATCAAAAATAAAATTCGATATCAGCCAGCATCCAACAATGGGATGCACTTTTTCGCTAAAACACATTTTTCAAGTTCAGTTTATTTATCAGTGTCACAAGTAGGTATACATTAACACTGCAATGAAGTTACTGCAAAGATTCACTAGTTGCCACACTCTGGCGTCTGCTTGGGTTCCAGTGTAACATTCAAGTTAAATTCCATGCACAAAGTTTTAAAGCCACCTCCGTGGTGAGCAAGAAAGGCCGATTGTTGAAACCTAGGCTGGGAGCTCACTAAGGCTTTCCTGGGGGACCCAACACTTCAACTTATTGTGTTGGGATGACTCCATTTACTCTGAGAGCAGCGGGTTGAAATTGCGCAGGGTTTTGATCCAGGGGGTGCTGGTTGGCTTAACAGCTCTGATAGCCAAGTGGCAGAGGGAAAGAGATGCTTCCTGTCCAGGAAGAAAACAAAAGAAGGGCTTACAATATGGGAATGGATTTTATGTGCCCCATGGTTTCATGGGTGGGGAGGGGTGGGAAGGGGAACTACAATGAAGTAAGGCAAATGCAATCCCACCACCTTCTTGTGAATCCTCAAGTGGACCCTGCTAAACATAGGAGTGGTGGACACTGAAATTAGCAACCTGCCCACCTTAATTAAGTGAATAGTTGAGGGTCAAGTAGGCTTGTTATCAGGTGCTGCCTGAACTGGTGACATACAAGCTGCTGACGGTGGGACCTCTGCCCTAATGTGGAAGTCAAACTGGGGTGGAGCGTGAGGAGCAGGCTATCAGGGACTCCATATCATTCAGCCCATAGGTCAGTGAGTCAATTCAGGAAAAGACTAAGGAAGGGGTAAGGAGACAGACTTCTATTGAGAACATAACCGGACGGATTCAAAAGTATGGAAAAACCAGAACAAGTTAGTTGCAGATAAGGCAGTACAGCATGCTTTATTGTTTTGTGTGTTGTGGGAGGTGTCATTAAATAAGTTAAATAACTGCAATTACTACTCCACAGTTAATTGGAATCTATAAAATGAACTAGCCCCTTCATTTTCTGTTGGCTTCATTTGCCAAGACTGTTTATCAGTTCCATTCCTCACAGGACCGGGATAAATCACATGCTTTACATGATATCCAGTTTCAAATGTAACATGGTATGTTTACAGTTATGGCTCCAGATCTTGGCACTGAAATACTAAATATTCTTACTCAGGATTGCAACAGATACAGAATTTGTCCATGAGAGACCATTGATTCTGATCCTGAAGGAAGACTCAGAACAGACCTAAGTTCATTAACAGTGCCAATGTATCTATTTGGGAAAAACATTCAAATGATTTACAACTATACAGTGAGATTTATTCATCCTACACAACAGCCCAAGAGAATTTTGTTGGGCAGACAAGCTATTTTAAAAAACCTAACTAAATACACTAGCTTTATTAAGGTTTGTTGCAAAACTGAGATAATCTTGGTTTGCTGGTTGCTTAAGTAAAACTTCATAAAATGTATCAAGTTTTCCCATTTTACGAATGATCAGCTTAATATACAAATTTCAAGCCTGATCAATCTGTTAAAATATCTCAATATTAGAAAATTTTATGTTCTTGCATTCATTCAAGCATGTCAAGTTTATTGGCACACATGTATACTCAGTTCAAATACTCAAGGGATGAAACTCAATACGAGTGCCTGGATTTAGAACATAGAACATAGAACATTACAGCACAGAACAGGCCCTTTGGCCTTCGATGTTGCGCCGACCAATTAGGAAAAAGCAATGAACCTCTAACCTAAACCATTCCCTTTTCGTCCATAAACGTATCTACTAACCTCTTAAACGCCACCAAACTTGGCGCATCTACGACTGATGCAGGCAGGGCATTCCATACCCTTACCACCCTCTGGGTAAAGAACCTACCTCTGACATCCGTCCTATAACCACCACCCTTTAATTTAAAGCTATGTCCCCTCGTGCTAGCTTTCTCCATCCTAGGAAAAAGGCTATCACTGTCCACCCTATCTAAACCTCTAATCATCTTATATGTTTCAATAAGGTCTCCTCTTAGCCGCCTTCTTTCTAACGAAAACAACCTCAAATCCCTCAGCCTCTCCTCATAAGACCTGCCCTCCATACCAGGCAACATCCTGGTAAACCTCCTCTGTACCCTCTCCAATGCCTCCACATCTTTCTTATAATGTGGGGACCAGAACTGCACACAATACTCCAAGTGCGGCCGCACTAGAGTTTTGTACAGTTGCAACATGACGTTGCGGCTCCGAAATTCAATCCCCCTACCAATAAAAGCTAAGACTCCATATGCCTTCTTAACAACCTTATCGACTTGATTGCCAACTTTCAGGGACCTATTAACATATACACCAAGATCCCTCTGTTCATCAACACTATTGAGAGTCCTACCATTAGCCCTATACTCTGCACATTTGTTATTCCTGCCAAAGTGAATTACCTCACACTTTTCCACATTAAACTCCATTTGCCGCCTCTCGGCCCAGCTCTGCAACTTGTCCAAGTCTCTCTGCAAACTATAACACCCCTCTTCACTATCTACCACTCCTCCGACTTTGGTGTCATCGCAAATTTACTAATCCATCCCTCAATACCCTCATCCAGATCATTTATAAAAATTACAAACAGCAGGGGCCCCAAAACAGATCCCTGAGGTACTCCACTTGTAACCGAACTCCACGATGAATATCTTCCATCAACCACCACCCTCTGTCTTCTATCAGCTAGCCAATTCCTAATCCAATTAGCTAAATCACCCTCAATCCCATACATCTGCATTTTCTGCAGAAGCCTTCCATGGGCCACCTTATCGAACGCCTTACTAAAGTCCATATATACCACATCAACTGCCTTACCCCCATCCACCTCTTTGGTCACTTTTTCAAAAAACTCAATAAGGTTAGTAAGGCACGACCTACCCTTCACAAAACCATGCTGACTATCCCCAATCAATTCATTTCTCTCTAAATAACTATAAATCCTATTCCTAATAATTCTCTCCAATACTTTGCCCACAACAGAAGTAAGACTTACCGGCCTATAATTCCCCGAAAGTCTCTATTCCCCTTCTTGAACAATGGGACCACATTGGCAATCCTCCAGTCTTCCGGCACTATCCCCATAACCAACGACAACCTAAAGATCAGAGCCAGAGGCTCTGCAATCTCCTCTCTCGCCTCCCAGAGAATCCTAGGGTACCGGGATTTACCATCATTGAGTATAATGGACTTCTATGGGAGGTGGGGGCAGGGGAGGGGGTGTGGTGGTGCAATTGTCTAGTAGTGTTAGTGCTGGTCGATTAATCCAGAAACTCATCTGATGTTCTGGGGACCCAGATTTGAATCCTGTCATGACAGATGGTAGACTTTTAATTCAATAAAAAAATTTGAAATTAAGAATCTACCAATAAGTATTGTTGATTGTCATAAAAAACCATCTGGTTCATTAATGTTCTTTAGGGAATGAAATCCGCTGTCCTTACCCAGTCTGGCTGTGGGTCTGGCTTGACTCTCAACTGCCCAAGGGCAACTTGGGATGGGCATAAATGTTGACCCAGGCAGTGCTCCCATGTCCATGAATGAATTAAAAAAGGTGTCTTCATTTGAATAGCAATCATGGGTGCCTACAACACTCGGGGCACACCATTGATGGTAGGTCGTGCCTTACTAACCTCATTGAGTTTTCTGAAAAAGTGACCAAAGAGGTGGATGGGGGTAAGGCGGTTGATGTGGTATATATGGACTTTAGTAAGGCGTTTGATAAGGTGGCCCATGGAAGACTTCTGCAGAAAATGCAGATGTATGGGATAGAGGGTGATTTAGCTAATTGGGTTAGGAATTGGCTAGCAGATAGAAGACAGAGGGTGGTGGTTGATGGGAGATATTCATCTTGGAGTTCGGTGACAAGTGGTGTACCTCAGGGGTCTGTTTTGGGGCCCCTGCTGTTTGTAATTTTTATAAATGATCTGGATGAGGGTATTGAGGGGTGGATTAGTAAATTTGCAGATGACACTAAAGTCGGTGGAGTGGTAGATAGTGAAGAGGGGTGTTATAGTTTGCAGAGAGACTTGGACAAGTTGCAGAGCTGGGCCGAGAGGTGGCAAATGGAGTTTAATGTGGAAAAGTGTGAGGTAATGCACTATGGCAGAAATAATAAATGTGTAGAGTATAGGGCTAATGGTAGGATTCTTAGTAGTCTTGATGAACAGAGGGATCTTGGTGTGTATGTGCATAGATCCCTGAAAGTAGGCAGTCAAGTCGAGAAGGTTGTTAAGAAGGCATATGGAGTCTTAGCTTTTATTGGTAGGGGATTGAATTTCGGAGCCGCAACGTCATGTTGCAACTGTACAAAACTCTAGTGCGGCCGCACTTGGAGTATTGTGTGCAGTTCTGGTCCCCACATTATAAGAAAGATGTGGAGGCATTGCAGAGGGTACAGAGGAGGTTTACCAGGATGTTGCCTGGTATGGAGGGCAGGTCTTATGAAGAGAGGCTGAGGGATTTGAGGTTGTTTTCGTTAGAAAGGAGGCGGCTAAGAGGGGACCTAATCGAAACATATAAGATGATTAGAGGTTTAGATAGGGTGGACAGTGATAGCCTTTTTCCTAGGATGGAAAAAGCTAGCACGAGGGGACACAGCTTTAAATTAAGGGGTGATAGTTATAGGACGGATATCAGAGGTAGGTTCTTTACCCAAAGGGTGGTTCGGGAGTGGAATGCCCTGCCTGCAGCAGTTGTAGATGCGCCAAGTTTGGTGGCGTTTAAGAGGTTAGTTGATAAGTATATGGAAGAGAAGGGAATGGTTTAGTTTGGAGGGGCATTGCTTTTTATATTGGTCGGCGCAACATCGAAGGCCGAAGGGCCTGTTCTGTGCTGTAATGTTCTATGTTCTATTGATTCAAAAGGGTTTATGGACGAAGCTCTGAAGGTGGGCACAGCTGGAATTGTGTAATGCTGACCAGTATGCGCACCATAATTCTGACCAATAAAAGCAAATTACTGCAGATGTAGGAATCTGAAACAAAACCAGAAAATGCTCAGCAGGCCTGACAGCAGCTGAGCAGAGAGAATAGAACCAATGTTTAAAGTTTAGATGTCCTGAGTCATCCAGACTAGAAACATCAGCTCTGTTCTTTGTCCACAGATGTTATCAGATCCACTAAGACTTTACCGCATTTTCTATAATCCTGACTGACCCAGTCATCTTCATGGAGGCAGGGTCAGATGTGGCACATGTAACTGTCTGGCTCCTTCCTCCAGTGAATGGGGTTTTCATGTCAGCAGACCAGCTACAGAAAATGGTCAAAACAGTTGATGTTGCGCATTCCCAGTAAGTGAGAGAGGGGATTGGACCACAGTTCATCATGATAGAGACCATCCCACTCTGCACAGTCATGCCCCCTCCAAACACAGCTATGGCCATTTGCTATCCTGTGGAGGGTTATCTATCCATGATCATAGCTTGGCTGCATTTAAAAAACAGCTGCTCTTCAGAGGGTGCCTGCATGTTGATGTTCTCTTTCTGTACACAGATTGGTAGGTTCTACTTTCTACTTGAACTTGTAATGAGCTTAATTATTCAAAAAATGTGGCATGGTTGGTAGGCTTCCCAATGACTTTCTAACTCTGGGATCCATCTGCTGTCCTAAATGGGAATGACAAGCTTGCTTCCTGGCCATTAATTGGACTAGCTCTTCAAAACTAGTGGGAATTACTTCCCACACAGTGCAGGATTGGCACCCAGACATTTTCCATGATTCAGGGTCCTGATCCACGGATGAAAATCTAGTCCATCTGCTGCCCATCCACTGGGAGAGGCCACAAAATGTGATAGAATGTGCCCACCTATAGGATGCCAAGCTACCACCCCTTATCCTGCCAGCTCCCCTGAAATGTGCCCCAGGACTCAGCCTCTTGATAGGAGGGAGTCTTCTCACATCAACATAATGTAGCAGAAGTTACACATCGACTCTCAATACCATGACTGCATTCGACTCAACTACAATAGAAATCCTGAGTCTTATGGTATGACCCAACATTTCAAGTATGAGAACAACACGTCAGATATAATTTCACCATCAATACATTAATCACTTGAATTTGTAATGAGCTTAATTATTAAAAAAATGTAAAAATTAGTAACTCCTCAAATTAATGTTACTCACTCCATGTGACTTAATTCATTTCATTAATTTGCCAATTGTAACTCATTATTAATTGCCGCATGTATACAAATCTAAATTTGCAACACATTTAATAAATATTTAATTTAACAAACTTAATTAACACATTCCCACACACACAAATTACAAGCAAATGGACCAGTCTGATTAGTCCAGTTTTTTGTATCCTCATCATGTACAGAACTCCTGTTTGAATATACCTACTTCCTATAGTGTTTCACCTTGAAGCAGACTGATGTTTAAATTGTAGTTAATCGCTAATCACTGGTGTGTTCCATAGTCCTTCAAGATGTGTAAAAATGGCCAGCATCGAGGGTGAACCCACTCCGGCATTGTCGGGAAGCCCCAAACTGACATTTTATGCTTGTTAGGCTGTCAATTGGCTCAGGACTCCATGGGCAAGGATGCCAGAACAGGAGACATCCACACAGCACTCAACTACTTATGCCATATGGTGCGAGTACACCCAGCGTCTGGTAAAATACCAGTTGTGGCAGGAGGAAGTCCTTGAGCAGATTAAATTAACCACTGAAGGTTATCAATTGACCCAAGGATTTGCAGGCCATTTGATACCTACCCCGCCACTGGTAAAATTCCAGAGATGGGTAGGCAGCACACACAGTACCCCTGCCAGCTGTCAGCTTAGGGGTCAGGAGATGGGGAAAATGCAAAATTCAAGCTTTTCCTATTCACTGCCCTAAAGTATATTTATTTTGATATTTATGATCCTTTAACCAGATGAAAGAGCTTTTAATTTCCCATCGATCATCCCCTTGTAATCTTAAACATCTCTGTCAAATTGTCTAATTTGGTAAGCTTATCCTACAGCCCTTATTTTGTAACCATCAACAAACTGCATGAGGTAATTGGAGACAAGGAGACAGTGCCTTTGAATTCCTAGCTTAAATCTAAGAGGCAATCTTGTATCCACTTGGCCAAATTGCCTCGAGCTGTTTTTATGGCTGTTAATTGGCTCTGGGCAAGAATTCCATCTCTATCTGAGGGGAAGTCCTGCCTCCGGGAGTCAATCAGGTGGCTGACAACTCCCAGCAGTGCTAGGCCCCAATGAGACATGGTGCAGGGGTAAAGATGAGAGGATCTCACCTGATGAAGGAGTAGCGGTCGGAAAGCTAGTGGCATTTACTACTAAATAAACCAGTTGGGCTTCAACCTGGTACTGTCAGATCTCTATTGTGCACAGGGTACTTGAATAGGCAGGATCCCTGCTCAATCATGCCCATCAGCTTGGAATAATAAATACTCTAGTCACGGCCTCACCAGAATTTGAAAATTTCCCAAAATTTCCCCAAAACTTCCCTGTTTTTGTACTCAATCCCTTTAATTATAAAACACGTAATTCCATATGGTTTGCTAACAACTGTCTCAATATCCTCTGCCATCTTCACAGATCTATGAACAATGGTACATCTCTCCCTGCAAACCCTATACAACGTTTCCATTCAGTTGAAATTGCCTTTCGCTATCCATTGTGCGAAAATTCACTATCTCACACTTTGCTGTCCCTGTGGTACATTGACAAAGCTGGTAGGGAGGGAGTACCAGGAGACCTAGCAAAAGTGAAGGAGCAGCAATTTATTTTCAAGTCAGGATGCTGAGTGTCTTGGAGGGGAACTATGAGATGGTGGTTTGTCCGATTATTCACGCAGGGTGATGTAAATGTAGTTATGGAGAACACTGAGGTACAGGGTAGCAAACTGGAAGGTATCGAAGTAGATAGGGAGGATGTGCTAGATATTCTCGAGGGTTTGAAGTTGGATAAGTCCCCTGGGCCGGACGGGATTTACCCTAGGCTTCTCTGGGAGGCAAGAGAGGAGATTGCAGAGCCTCTGGCTCTGATCTTCAGGTCGTCGTTGGTTACGGGTGTGGTTCCGGAGGACTGGAGGATAGCGAATGTGGTCCCGTTGTTCAAGAAGGGGAAGAGAGACCTTCCAGGGAATTATAGGCCAGTGAGTCTTACTTCTGTTGTGGGCAAAGTATTGGAGAGAATTATTAGGGATAGGATTTATACTTATTTAGAGAGAAATGAATTGATTGGAAATAGTCAGCATGGTTTTGTGAAGGGTAGGTCGTGCCTTACTAACCTCATTGAGTTTTTTGAAAAAGTGACTAAGGAGGTGGATGGGGGTAAGGCGGTTGATGTGGTATATATGGACTTTAGTAAGGCGTTTGATAAGGTGGCCCATGGAAGACTTCTGCAGAAAATGCAGATGTATGGGATAGAGGGTGATTTAGCTAATTGGGTTAGGAATTGGCTAGCAGATAGAAGACAGAGGGTGGTGGTTGATGGGAGATATTCATCGTGGAGTTCGGTGACAAGTGGTGTACCTCAGGGGTCTGTTTTGGGGCCCCTGCTGTTTGTAATTTTTATAAATGATCTGGATGAGGGTATTGAAGGATGGATTAGTAAATTTGCAGATGACACTAAAGTCGGTGGAGTGGTAGATAGTGAAGAGGGGTGTTATAGTTTGCAGAGAGACTTGGACAAGTTGCAGAGCTGGGCCGAGAGGTGGCAAATGGAGTTTAATGTGGAAAAGTGTGAGGTAATGCACTATGGCAGAAATAATAAATGTGTAGAGTATAGGGCAAATGGTAGGATTCTTAGTAGTCTAGATGAACAGAGGGATCTTGGTGTGTATGTGCATAGATCCCTGAAAGTAGGCAGTCAGGTCGAGAAGGTTGTTAGGAAGGCATATGGAGTCTTGGCTTTTATTGGTAGAGGGATTGAATTTCGGAGCCGCAACGTCATGTTGCAACTGTACAAAACTCTAGTGCGGCCGCACTTGGAGTATTGTGTGCAGTTCTGGTCCCCACATTATAAGAAAGATGTGGAGGCATTGGAGAGGGTACAGAGGAGGTTTACCAGGATGTTGCCTGGTATGGAGGGCAGGTCTTATGAAGAGAGGCTGAGGGATTTGAGGTTGTATTCGTTAGAAAGGAGGCGGCTAAGAGGGGACCTTATCGAAACATATAAGATGATTAGAGGTTTAGATAGGGTGGACAGTGATAGCCTTTTTCCTAGGATGGAGAAAGCTAGCACGAGGGGACACAGCTTTAAATTAAGGGGTGATAGTTATAGGACGGATATCAGAGGTAGGTTCTTTACCCAAAGGGTGGTTCGGGAGTGGAATGCCCTGCCTGCAGCAGTTGTAGATGCGCCAAGTTTGGTGGCGTTTAAGAGGTTAGTTGATAAGTATATGGAAGAGAAGGGAATGGTTTAGTTTGGAGGGGCATTGCTTTTTATATTGGTCGGCGCAACATCGAAGGCCGAAGGGCCTGTTCTGTGCTGTAGTGTTCTATGTTGTTCTATGTTGTTCTATATCTGTTGCTCTCTGCCTTCTAAATAGTAGTGGCCATGGATTTGCAAGGTGCGGTCTATGGAGCCTTGGTGAACTTCTGCAGTGCATCTTGCAGATGGATACACATTATTGTCACTATTTATGGGTGTTAGAGTGGGTGAATGTTATGGAAGGGGTGCCATTTATGTAGACGGTGCGGAGATTAAATGTACAAATTAAGTGTGTCAGGAAGCCAACTGCAAACTGACCACTTTCAGTTTTTAATAAAGTGGAACAAAAGGCAGACATTCAATTACTGTCAGGAGGCAGATATGCCTTTGAATATATTAATGATGTTAATAAAGCCTTGAATTCAACTTGTTTGCTTGTTTAACTGTGGCCTATGATTGGGTTCCCAGGCTCGGAAAACTCGGGAGCCACAACAAGTCAGGATAGCCATGGGGAGAGGTCAAACTGTCTACATAGCACTCCTTGTCGGCTGAGAAGGGGAGGAGTGCTTCTTGTCACCTGACCCCAAGCTCTCTGTCCCTTCATCAAACCCACATTGGCACCATGCTCATATTGCAAACTTGTTCTCACCATATATTCTATTTATGTAATCTTAACTTTCACAATGGCTGTAAATATATACTTAGCTACAGTGCAGAACCCTTCATAGAATTTCTTGAAAATTCAGTGTTCAGTTCCCAATGAAGGTTCAAAACAAAAATAATCCAGTTTTAATATAATTTTTAAAGTTTTCGTAATCAAATATTCATGACAGCCCTATTTGTGAAAATACCTTTAACAGTAAAGAGAGTGCAACAAATAGTTCATTACTGAAATATCCAATTTACTTTGTTCACAGTGATAATAATGGATGCATATTGCTCATAAAGATTGGATATGCCCACCCTTAAAGCACTTGTTGCAGAGCACAATCACATTCATTCTTTAAATTTCAAAATTTAGTAATGTGGAATTGAATTAATAACCTTGTCCTCTCAATTTCAAAGAGAGCAGAATAAATGTTTGCAAAATAAAAGCTACAAAGTACAGTCTGTAATAAAAAAAACTACAGTACATATATACCAATCGTTAATAAATCTGAGGACAGGTATCACTACTCAACGATGAAAGTAAGTAACAGTGCTTTAAGAGTCTCAATGGGTCTGATGGATTCAGATGTCAGTGGATGGCACTCATCCAGACAGGATGGATTATGTGATTTCCTCGCATGGTTGACATATTGAGAGCACTTACCTCATAAACCTGAAAAAAAGTTTGTGTCAGCGTGGGAGGAAAAAACAAAGCAATACTCGTTACGTTTTCATGTATTATAGTAATCCAGATGAATTAGATTTTTTTTGGATTATGAAATTAAACTATGTGCTGAATGTAATTCTAATTGTAAAATGTTTGCTCATTAATATTTCATTTAAGTTTCTGAACAATTACAATCATATTTCTTTTAAAACTTTGCAGCGGAACATCTTGCTAAATTGGTTGGTTACTAATGGCTGCTTTGCAAGCACAATTAGATTTCAAGCTGATTTGATATTTAAGCCTTGTTTCTAAATTGCAACTGTGATCGGTAGGCATTTCCTAAGAATCAGCAGCATAACAGTCGACTGGCAGGCACAGTGGTTAGCATTGCTGCCTCACAGTGCCAGAGATACGTGTTTAGTTCCCAGCTTGGGTCACTGTCTGAGTGGAGTTTGCATGTTCTTCCCGTGTCTGCATGGGTTTCCTCCAGGTGCTCCGCTTTTCTGCCACAGTCCAAAGATATGCAGGTTAGGTGGATTGGCCATGCTAAATTGCTCCTTAGTATCAGGGGAACTAGCCAGGGTAAATGCATGAGGTGACAGGGAAAGGGCCTGGGTGGGATTGTGGTTGGTGTAGACTCGACGAGCTGAATGGCCTCCTTCTGCACGTGTGGGTTTCTATGATTCTAATTCTAATTTGTGTTCAGTTCAGATCATTGCAGAATTTACCTCCCAAATTATTTGATTTGATTTATTATTGTCACATGTATTAGCATACAGTAAAAGTATTATTTCTTGTGCACTATACAGATAAAGCATATCGTTCATAGAAAAGGAAATGAGAAAATGCAGAATGTAATGTTACAGTCATTGCTTGGGTGTAGAGACAGATCAACTTAATGCAAGGTAGGTTCATTCAAAAATCTGATGGCAGCAGGGAAGAAACTGTTCTTGAATCGGTTGGTACGTGATCTCAGACTTTTGTATCTTTTTCCCAATGGAAGAAGGTGGAAAAGAGAATGTCCGGGGTCCACTGGATTCTTAAATATGCTGGCTGCTTTACCAAGGCAACAGGAAGTGTTGACAGAGTCAATGGATAAGAGGCTGATTTGTGTGACACATTGGGCTACATTCACGACTTTTGTAGTTTCCTGCAGTCTTGGTCAGAGCAGGAGCCATATCAAGCTGTGATGCAACCAGAAAGAATGCATCTGTAAAAGTTGGTGAGAATCGTAACTGACATGCCAAATTTCCTTAGCCTTCAGAGAAAGTAGAGGCATTGGTGGACTTTCTTAACTATAGTATCAGCATAGGGGGACCAGGACAGGTTGTTGGTGATCTGGACATCTAAAAACTTGAAGCTCTCGACCGTTTCTACTTCGTTGATGTGGACAGGGGCACGTTCTCCTCTATGCTTCCTGAAATTGATGACAATAGAACATAGAACATAGAACATTACAGCACAGAACAGGCCCTTCGGCCTTCGATGTTGCGCCGACCAACATAAAAAGCAATGCCCCTCCAAACTAAACCATTCCCTTCTCTTCCATATACTTATCAACTAACCTCTTAAACGCCACCAAACTTGGCGCATCTACAACTGCTGCAGGCAGGGAATTCCACTCCCTAACCACCCTCTGGGGAAAGAACCTACCTCTGATATCCGTCCTATAACTATCACCCCTTAATTTAAAGCTGTGTCCCCTCGTGCTAGCTTTCTCCATCCTAGGAAAAAGGCTATCACTGTCCACCCTATCTAAACCTCTAATCATCTTATATGTTTCGATTAGGTCCACTCTTAGCCGCCTCCTTTCTAACAAAAACAACCTCAAATCCCTCAGCCTCGCTTCATAAGACCTGCCCTCCATACCAGGCAACATCCTGGTAAACCTCCTCTGTACCCTCTCCAATGCCTCCACATCTTTCTTATAATGCGGGGACCAGAACTGTATACAATACTCCAAGTGCGGCCGCACTAGAGGTTTGTACAGTTGCAACATGACGTTGCGGCTCCGAAATTCAATCCCCCTACCAATAAAAGCTAAGATTCCGTATGCCTTCTTAACAACCTTCTCGACTTGACTGCCTACTTTCAGGGATCTATGCACAAATACACCAAGATCCCCCTGTTCATCAACACTTAAGAATCCTACCATTAGCCCTATACTCTACACATTTATTATTCCTACCAAAGTGCATTACCTCACTTTTCCACATTAAACTCCATTTGCCACCTCTCGGCCCAGCTCTGCAACTTGTCCAAGTCTCTCTGCAAACTATAAACCCCTCTTCACTATCTACCACTCCACCGACTTTAGTGTCATCTGCAAATTTACTAATCCCCTTCAATCTCCTTCATTTTGTTGACATTGAGGGAAAGATTATTGTTGCTGCATCAGTTCACCAGATTCTCTAACTCATTCCAGAACTCTGTTTCATTATTGTTTGAGATCTGTACCACTACAGTGGTATTGTCAGCAAACTTGAAAATCAAATTGGAGGGGAATTTGGCCACACAGTCAGAGGTGTACAAGGAATATAGTCGGGGGCTGAGAACACAGCCTGTGGGGCACCGGTGTTGAGGATGATTGTAGAGAACATGTTGTTGCCGATCCTTATTGATCATAATCTGTGAGTTAGGAAGTTCAGGATCTAGTTGCAGAAGGTGGGGCCGAGGCCCAGGCCACAGAGTCTGGAGATGAGTTTCATGGGAATAATGGTGTTGAAGGCTGAGCTATAGTCAATAAATAAGAGTCTGACATAAGTGTCCTTGTTATCTAGGTGTTCCAGAGCTGAGTGCAGGGTCGGGGAGATGGTGTCTGCTGTGGACCTGTTGTGGCGGTAAACAAACTGTAGTGGATCCAGGTAGTCCAGGAAACTGGAATTGATTTGTGCTGTGACTGGCCTTCAAAGCACTTCATAATGATGGATGTCAGAACCATAGGACGAGAGTCATTGAGGCACGCTGCTTGGTTTCTCTCAGGCACCAGGATGATGGTCATCTTAAAGCAGATAGGGATCTCAGATTTTTGTAAAGAGAGGTTGAAGATGTCTGCAAATATCTCCATCAGGCTATCCAGGATCTGAGTGCTCGTCCGAGTAGCCCATTTGGGCTTTCCTTGAATTGACCTTCCAGAAAGCTGCTCTGACATCTGCACTGATGACCTGAGATACAGTTTCATCCAGGGCTTCCAGGGTGGAGGGCATGCTTTTGCAGACCTCTTGCTCAAAATTAAGAAATTCTAAAACTCACTTACACTTTTGCAACAGGTGGTAATGTTAATATTGAAGTGCAAATGCTGTGATCTGTACAGATCATAGAATCATACAATCTCTACAGTGCAGAAAGATGACCATTCAGCCCATCGAGCCTGCACCAATAACAATCATACCCAGGCCCTATTCCCATAACTCCATACATTTAACCTGTTAATCCCCCGACACTAAGGGGCAATTCATCATGGCCAATCGATCTAACCTGTACAGTTTTAGACTATGGGAGGAAACCGGAGCACATGGAGGAACCCACAGAGACACAGGGAGAATGGGAAATTCCACATAGATAGTCATCAGAGGCTAGAATCAAACCTGGGTCCTGGGCACTGTGAGGCAACATTGACAACTACTGTGCCATGTGCTGCCATACAAGTGAATGTTCTAACTGTTTGCTTCTTTTATTCTTTCAAAAGCTTAAGTTTCTAGAGTTGTGCTGTATCGATACACATAAGATGATTAGAGGTTTAGATAGGGTGGACAGTGGTAGCCTTTTTCCTAGGATGGAGAAAGCTAGCACGAGGGGACACAGCTTTAAATTAAGGGGTGATAGTTATAGGACGGATACCAGAGGTAGGTTCTTTACCCAAAGGGTGGTTCGGGAGTGGAATGCCCTGCCTGCAGCAGTTGTAGATGCGCCAAGTTTGGTGGCGTTAAGAGGTTAGTTGATAAGTATATGGAAGAGAAGGGAATGGTTTAGTTTGGAGGGGCATTGCTTTTTATATTGGTCGGCGCAACATCGAAGGTCGAAGGGTCTGTTCTGTGCTGTAATGTTCTATGTTCTATGATACTGGAATTTTGACATATCAGAGACTCAGACAGATCAGCACTAGGAAACCCACAGTGGGAGTGCACCATCAGCAAGATGAGAAGATCCGGCCAGTGTAAACAGTCAGAAAACTAGGGACCATCCTGGAAATTATAGACCAGTGAGCCTGACTTCTGTTGTGGGCAAAGTCTTGGAAAGAATTATAAGGGATAGGATTTATAAGCATATAGAGAGAAATAAATTGATTAGGGATAGTCAGCACGGTTTTGTGAAGGGTAGGTCGTGCCTCACAAACCTTATTGAGTTTTTTGAGGAGGTGACCAAAGAGGTAGATAAGGGTAAGGCAGTTGATGTAGTGTATATGGATTTTAGCAAAGCGTTTGATAAGGTTCCCCATGGTAGGCTACTGCAGAAAGTGCAGATGCATGGGATTGAAGGTGATTTAGCAGTTTGGATTAGGAATTGGCTAGCTGATAGAAGACAGAGGGTGGTGGTTGATGGGAAATATTCAACCTGGAGTGCAGTTACAAGTGGTGTACCTCAAGGATCTGTTTTGGGGCCACTGCTGTTTGTCATTTTTATAAATGACCTAGATGAGGGTGTAGAAGGTTGGATTAGTAAATTTGCTGACGATACTGGTTTTGTGAAGGGTAGGTCGTGCCTTACTAACCTCATTGAGTGGTTTTGTGAAGGGTAGGTCGTGCCTTACTAACCTCATTGAGTTTTTTGAAAAAGTGACTAAGGAGGTGGATGGGGGTAAAGTGGTTGATGTAGTATATATGGACTTTAGTAAGGCGTTTGATAAGGTGGCCCATGGAAGACTTCTACAGAAAATGCAGATGTATGGGATAGAGGGTGATTTAGCTAATTGGGTTAAGAATTGGCTAGCAGATAGAAGACAGAGGGTGGTGGTTGATGGGAGATATTCATCTTGGAGTTCGGTGACAAGTGGTGTACCTCAGGGGTCTGTTTTGGGGCCCCTGCTGTTTGTAATTTTTATAAATGATCTGGATGAGGGTATTGAAGGATGGATTAGTAAATTTGCAGATGACACTAAAGTCGGTGGAGTGGTAGATAGTGAAGAGGGGTGTTATAGTTTGCAGAGGGACTTGGACAAGTTGCAGAGCTGGGCCGAGAGGTGGCAAATGGAGTTTAATGTGGAAAAGTGTGAGGTAATGCACTATGGCAGAAATAATAAATGTGTAGAGTATAGGGCAAATGGTAGGATTCTTAGTAGTCTAGATGAACAGAGGGATCTTGGTGTGTATGTGCATAGATCCCTGAAAGTAGGCAGTCAGGTCGAGAAGGTTGTTAGGAAGGCATATGGAGTCTTGGCTTTTATTGGTAGAGGGATTGAATTTCGGAGCCGCAACGTCATGTTGCAACTGTACAAAACTCTAGTGCGGCCGCACTTGGAGTATTGTGTGCAGTTCTGGTCCCCACATTATAAGAAAGATGTGGAGGCATTGGAGAGGGTACAGAGGAGGTTTACCAGGATGTTGCCTGGTATGGAGGGCAGGTCTTATGAGGAGAGGCTGAGGGATTTGAGGTTGTTTTCGTTAGAAAGGAGGAGGCTAAGAGGGGACCTGATCGAAACATATAAGATGATTAGAGGTTTAGATAGGGTGGACAGTGATAGCCTTTTTCCTAGGATGGAAAAAGCTAGCACGAGGGGACACAGCTTTAAATTAAGGGGTGATAGTTATAGGACGGATATCAGAGGTAGGTTCTTTACCCAAAGGGTGGTTCGGGAGTGGAATGCCCTGCCTGCAGCAGTTGTAGATGCGCCAAGTTTGGTGGCGTTTAAGAGGTTAGTTGATAAGTATATGGAAGAGAAGGGAATGGTTTAGTTTGGAGGGGCATTGCTTTTTCTATTGGTCGGCGCAACATCGAAGGCCGAAGGGCCTGTTCTGTGCTGTAATGTTCTATGTTCTATGATACCAAAGTGGGGGGAGTTGTAGACAGCGAGGATGGATGTTACAGTTTGCAGAGGGACATAGATAGGTTGCAGAGCTGGGCCGTGAGGTGGCAAATGGAATTCAATACGGATAAGTGTGAGGTGATTCACTTTGGTAGGAATAACAGGCATATGAAATATAGGGCTAATGGAAGGACCCTTAATAGTGTTGTCGAACAGAGGGATCTTGGGGTACAAGTACATAGCTCTTTGAAAGTTGGCACCCAGGTTGATAAAGTTGTTAAGAAGGCATATGGTGTGTTAACTTTTATTGGTAGAGGGATTGAATTTAGGAGCCGTGAGGTTATGTTACAACTGTACAAAACTCTGGTGCGGCCGCACTTGGAGTATTGCGTACAGTTCTGGTCGCCGCATTATAAGAAAGATGTGGAAGCATTGGAAAGGGTGCAGAGGAGGTTTACCAGGATGTTGCCTGGTATGGTGGGAAGGCCTTATGAGGAAAGGCTGAGGGACCTGAGGTTATTTTCATTAGAGCGAAGAAGGTTACGCGGTGACCTAATTGAGGCGTATAAGATGATCAAAGGACTGGATAGAGTGGATAGTGAGGGCCTTTTTCCTCGGATGGTGATGACCAACACGAGGAGACATAACTTTAAATTAAGAGGTGGTAGTTATAGGACGGATGTCAGAGGCAGGTTCTTTACACAGAGGGTGGTGAGGGCGTGGAATGCCCTGCCTGCAGCAGTTGTGGACTCGCCTACTTTGGGGGCATTCAAATGTTCGGTGGATAGGCATATGGATGATATTGGAATAGTTTAGGTTAGAGGGTCCACTGGCCGGCGCAACATCGAGGGCCGAAGGGCCTGTACTGCGCTGTAATGTTCTACGTTCTATGTTCTAAAATTCTGGCCAAAAATATAAGATCCTGCTCGATGATGTAGCATTATCTGGTGCAGGTAGAGGTGCAGCCCAAATTTTGCTTTTAAACAGTAAAATGAAATAAGGCAGGCATAACATAAATATATTTTGGAGTTATATTAGAATCATGCATTTCACAAATATTAAACATGCTTTTTAAGCTCGTGGTATGTAAGCTGAGATCTTGAGGGGAGTAAGATGGTAGGGAGCACTGGGAGAATTTGTAAAGTTTCGGCAAGTTAAAAGTAAACATTTTTCTGCGTGTATTCTTATTATTAATACATATATATATATGACAGTAAAATTAATATTTAAAGAAATTATTTCAAATAAATTTCTTACATCAGCATTGCATGTAAGACCACTGTTTAATCAGATCCATCTCTTTTTTAAAATGAGTAAATTAAGGAGTTTTATCTATGTATTTTCATTAAATGAAAAACAGTTTGTTCCAAGTTGAAGTTTTCTTTTTTCTCATAAGCAGTACTCAACAATGTAACAGTAAATTAATAATACCCTGTCTTTATTAGTATCCCACATATGGGACAGACTTTAATGCTCTCCGCTGTGGTGAGTTTGTGTGGAGATGCGGCATCGGACTGGGGTAAACACAGTAAGAAGTCTCACAACACCAGGTTAAAGTCCAACAGATTTATTTGATAGCAAAAGCCACTAGTTTCAGAGCACTGGTCCTTAGTCGGGTGAGTTAAACGTCTCTCCAGTCACGTTGTCTGTACCTTTAAGATTTGATTACTTGTAAAGACTCACATTCCAATCATTATTTTGTAAATTGACTTTGTGTCTTTATATGCCCTGTTTGTGAACTGAAATCCCACTCACCTGACAAAGGAGCAGCGCTTCAAAGGTTAGTGGCTTTTGCTACCAAATAAACCTGTTGGATTTTAACCTGATGTTGTGAGATTTCTTAGTGAGTTTGGTGGCAGGGTTCTGATGGTCCCTAGTTCAAAGGCATTCAAATATGGCTGAGGGGTCCTGGTATTGGGGAGTTGAGGCCTCCTGAAAACCGTTCCCTGCCTATGCTGCCTATCCCCATTCCTCGACAATTCTCTTCAATGACTCACAAGTGGTTTGAAACCGAGATCCAATGATAATATTAGGGTGCAGGCAGATGTCATATCAGCAACAACCACTGCCTCTCCGGTGTCACTGCTGTTCAATCAAGTTGTTAGCCTCTGATTGGCTCGCAACTCTGGGCGAGTTGGTGTTGATCCCAGGGAAGGCACTGCTGTCCAGGTCAGTGCCCCAATGACCCTTACTCAATGGGCTTTCCGTAAAAGAGGGAATGTGGGGCAATTGTTGGTTCTCCAAGCGACATCTCTGTTAAATGCAGCCTATAGTAACTTGAGGAGGGATCAATACTCAGAAAAATTAGCTGACCGTATCCCCCATTTTATGTTTTTGTTTCACAGATCCATTACCTGGGGAATTTTGCTTTTTGGTGATCCTGATATTCTTTTTGCTTTCCTATTTCCCTCATGTGATGTTCCCATAGTTTAAATAAATGTTTTTAGCCTAACCACAACATCTTTAGCTTGGTGCTGTAATAAATTTTAACAAGAGGTCAGGGATATAGGTTGACAAGCAGTAGAGATGAGGAGGAACCACTTCTCACAGAAGGTGGTGAATTTGTGGAGCTCGCTGCCCCATAGCGTGTTGGAGTCTGATATGTTGACTGGTTTCAAGAAGGAAATAGAAATATTTCTGGTTTTAAAAAAAGGATTAAAGAGATTTGGGAAATAGGTGGGGAGGTGAGTTTGAGACCAGGAAGAGATCAGTCATGATGTGATTGAAATGGTGGAGAAGGCTTGAAGGCTGAATTTGCCTACTTCGGCTACTAAATCGTATGTTTGTTTAATAATCTATTAAAGCTAGATATAGAATGCTGTTTAACTTATTAATTATATGTTGCAATATCACACAAAATGTTCATTCAAAAGTCAAACTTTAAAAGCATTAACTTCTTTGTACTTTGTTTTCTTATTTTAGACAGTGAAAACAATTGAGGTACTTTAGAAAAGCAAGACAGATTTATGATGGCATCAAGATTCAATTTTAATTGATTGCAGCAAGACCAGTTTTCATGCCACAGCTGTGGACAATAAAATTAGAAAATGTGAATTACATCAGCTATAGTGAGTGGAAATAATTTAATTGCTTCTTAGCCTCAATGTTACCCCTCTATCCCACACATAATGTACATTTGTGTTGAGTTATCTTCAGCTTCTACCTCTGAGACAGGTTACTGTCTAAAATAGTCGTTTAGTAAATTTAAATTTTTTACTATTATCAGGCTTATGGAATCATTTTTCATGGACACTTTTCCCCATTATTTATTGTCAATGCATTTCACTGCAAAACATTCTTACTCAAACAAAATTAATATTCACTTTTAAATCAAAGTAAACAGAGAAATCAATGGTGATGTTTGTAAGTTTTATAGAAGGGGGTCAGAAGAAGAAAATTAAGTAAAAAAAGGTAAAAGATCTTAAATCAGTGAGCAACGAGAATGTTCACTAGACAAAAGAGAGTAAAATTTAAGCCAATAATGACCAGGTAACATTCCAAAAGAAATAGGAACAGTGGAGTGCAAATAAAATGATATTAAATTTTCATACAAAAGTGTTTGAAGTGTTTAATATCATGGTTTGGTCTTAAAGTAACATTGCCGTAGTCCAAGGTGACCACAGGCTGTTACTGGTAATGATTTAATCTGAGGATCACCACACCTCAGGGGAGGGGCAAAGTTGAGAAGGCCAGAAGGCTTCATGAATACTTCAGCTGGTATGGAAATTGGACCTGTGCTGTTGGCAGGTTGGCTGCAGCATCATGAGCCAGTTGTCCAGCCAACTAAGCTAAATCGACCACCCCTCTGCCCCCACAAATTTGGTCACTAAAGGCATTTTCATAATTTAACTAGGTTTATTATTGTAATGGTATTATTTTTAGTGTCACAGTCTAAAACATGGAAACTACTAAAACAGTTCAAATAAAGGGAGTGTGGGTCAGAGGATTAATGATGCAGCACAGTAGCACTAGGATGTATCTGGTAGTGTCACAACTGCAGAGGGTAAACTTCCTACCCATGCGCCATCAGAAGACCATTGTCAGATACATCACCTCTGACTGACATGCAACAGGAAGCCTAACTTACCCAGCTTTTCTTTTTCTTCTTTTTTGCATCGGCATCTTTGCCACTCCCGATGCTGGAATGGCTTGTTATGCTGTTGAGACTGGAAATGCTGTCGGATGAATTCTGCCTCTTTATACGTAATTCTGTTGAATAAGATAACACAATGGAAATACATTGCAGCTATCAGGTGATTCAACAGATTGTTCAGGAGAAAATTCTTACATTTCTCATCTTTGCTTCATTCCATGTTTAATGCTTTACTTAAAAAAACTAAAGAAATTTAAGTTCTAAGTTTAAGTTTGTTTTATTAGTGTCACAAGCAGGCTTACATTAACAGTGCAATGAAGTTATTTGAAAATCCCTTAGTTGCCACACTCCAGAGCTTGTTCGGGTACAGTGAGGGACAATTTAGAATGGCCAATGCACCTCACCAGCACGTCTTTGGACTATGGAAGGAAACTAGAGTGCCCGGAGGAAACTCATGCAGATTTAGGGAGAATGCGCAAACTCTGCACAGATAGTGACCCAAGCTGGAAATTGTGAGGCAGCAGTGCTAATCACTGTGCCACCATGCCACCCTCACTTGACTTATTAAATCAAAATCACAATTAACATTTTCTATAAGATCAACATGCTAACATTAACTGATTTAGTTATTCAGATTCCAATGCCGCTGAATTACCCAAGTTAAGAAAACAATTCGCTCTCAGCAAAAATATACTAGATTGCAATCTGAGTTGCTGTTTGAATGGTTTCTCAATACCAAATGAATAATTTGTGAGCAACCTTTTCTGTAGTTGTTATGAGTGGTGACACGTTTGAGTAGAATGGGAAGATTTCCTTTGTGATTTCTAACAAAATTACAACCACACACAGGAAATGGAAGAAATAGCAAGCACCAGAAAGCATCTGACAGACCTTGATATTAACAATTCCACAATGGACAATGGACAAGACAGAGCTGGTGGAAGTTAGATGCTTAAATAGGAAGTGCAGGCCCAGCACGGAGGCCTGAGAGAATTTTACCTCTCAGACACGAATCCACTGTTGGGCACAAGTTTGGATCTCAAATATGCAGGGAAGGGTAGTGGGGACATTCACCTCAATTTGACCAATAGCTCAAATAAGTCACTGCTGAGTTTATTGTCCAATATTGGACTGTTACCTGTCCACTAGAATCATATAATCCCTACAGTGCAGAAGGAGATCATTCAGCCTGCACTGATTTTCTGACAGAGCATCTATGCCCATGTCCTCCCTCCCCATCAACTACCCACCTCACTCCCCTCCCTCTCCACCAACCAACCACACTCCCACACCCCACAAATCCCCGTAACTCCATAAACCTACCCAATTAATCCATCTAATCTGCTCATCTTTGGACTGAGGGAGAAAGCTGAGGCACCTGGAAGAAACCCACACAGGACCAGGGAAAACATGCTAACTCCACAAGGCCGGAACTGAACCCAGGTCCCTGGCGCAATGAGGCAGCAGTGCCACCATACTGCCCAATCATGGGCTCCAGTCTTCTCTCTGAACAAAAGAAAATCCCCTTGCTGCTGCTGTGAAGCCACCAGCATTCAGCAAAATGCTGAAATCCTGATATAAAAGCTATTTCAATATTTATATTGCCTTCCTGCCTCCTAGTGGGAAGCCTGTTGGAAGTCAAATGTAAAATGCCTCACAACACCAAGTTAAAGTCCAATAGATGTATTTGGTAGCACAAGGTTTCGCAGTATTGCTCCTTCTTCAGGTGTGTGAAAAGTTATGTTCACAAACAGGATTTATATAGACACAAACTCAACTCACAAGCCGTGTTGATGATCTGGTACATCTTGCAGAGTTGCTGCAGCAGGGTTACAGCATCTTCTCCAGAGCTTTCAACATGTCATCAATGAAGATGAACATTTTGCCAAGGCCACAACCCCACTTCTTGCCTTCAACAATCGCACAACCTCAAACAGACCATTGTCCGCAGGTAACTACCCAGCCTTCTGAAGAAGTGATCAACCCTGCCATAGCAACCTCTACAAGACGTACCAGATCATCGACACGAATGCCATTATCTCATGTGAGAACCCCATCCACCAGGTACATGGGTACATACTGATGCGATTCGGCCAACATTATCTACCTGATATGCTGTTCGGATATCCATGAATGTTTTCTGTATTGTAATAAATAGTCTTTAATAAATGTTATACTATGACTGAGCCAGTTACTGTTCTCATTGGGTCTTACAAGTGACTTCTCGTACCATTCCTGAAAACAAAACTAAACAAGCACAAATCTGTGTGTCAGGTTGGGACACGCGTGCAAGTAACATGAGTCTAGTTTAGACACATTCAACTCAGTCATATTCCTTCACAGTGTTAAATAGCTCTTCTCAATCATAATCTCTTTTGTGATATCAAAAAAAATTACTTTTCCTTGTAATTGTTTCCTCCAGGCAGCCTCCCAAAGAATTCATTTTGTATCCTTCTTAATTATCTGAAAGCTGTTCCAGTGGAACCAGAGGTGGATGCGGTTCTCTTGACTGTTGTTTCATCAGCATTTTATATTGAGTCACTGACACATTTCTATATACCACTTACTGTAAAACCCAGTGTTCCATTAACTTTGGTTTTTAAAATGGCTTTCTCCACTTTAGTGTCTTGTGAACCTAAATCCCAAATCCCTCTGCTCTTCCGTTTCACTCATCTTCTGCTGAACACAGTATAATACTTACTTTTCATTTCCAGTCTTCGACCCCCGTTAAATTACGAGAGTTCATACTGATATTAAATTATTTTTGCTACTTTCCATTCCACCATATCAATAATATCCCCTGCAGTTTCTTTTGGTCCTCAGCATTATTTATCATGCATCCTACTTTCATATCACCATTAACTGTGGAAAGGGGTTTATTTATGTGTTGCCAAGTGATCCATGCACTGGTAGTAACATGTGATGTGAGGGGAGGATGGTGAAAGTTGCTCCAACATGGCTACAGGTACCTGTGTAACAAACTGCTGAAATTATCACCTGTCTCCAAATTCCTGCACAACCACACAACTGTCCCAAAAATCAACCATTTGGAACAACAGTTGCAACCATTGAGAAACTGCTTTCAAGCCCAGTTTTCAATCCAGTTCGTTATCTTTCCCCAAATTCTATGCTTAATCTCCTTTAATATTCTTATGTGTATGAGTTTGACAAATACTTTATGTCAGTTCACATGTATCACTTTCACTGCATTTCTCCTATCTAAAATATATGTTCTCATCAGGTTATCAGTCCAAGGATTTGCAGGTTAGGTGGGTTAGATTTGGTAAATGCACAGAGTGACAGGAATAGGATAGGGAGGTAGGTCCTTCAGAGAGTTGGTACAGACTCAATGAGCCAGCTGGCCTCTTTGTGCACTGTAGGAATTCTGAAGTTCTATTTTATGGTTGTCAAACACAGGCCTTCTTCAAGAATCAATATTGGTTGCTTTTATTTCTTTTTCTTCCTGAATATATTTTTCAATTTGATCTTTAGTTAAACATTACAAAATATTCACTACAGTATATATTATGCTGGATAGTAATTATTTGTTTAACGCTATGATGAAGGTCATCCAGACACAAAATGTTGATTCTATTCTCTCTCCACAGATGCTGTCAGTCTAAGTTTCTCCAGCATTTTCTATTTTTGTTTCAGATGGCAGCATCTGCAGTATTTTGCCTTTATCTTACTGGGCAATAGTTATGCTATTTTGCTCAGTCACAGTAAAAAATGTCAGTCTCACTAAGTAGCCTACACTGAATATAACTTACATCAGCAGAGAGAGAAAGAAAGTGAGAGAGAGAAAATGAGAGAAAGAAAATGAAAGAGAGGGAAATGGAAAGCAAGGAAACATGGAAGTTAAATACTTTGCCAGACAGTAGCTGAAGAGAAGCCATTGTCCATTGAAGCAATTTTAACAGAATACAAATTACCTTTGGGTGTTAAATCAGGATTGTTCAATGCCCCATGTATAACAGCCTGTGCTTCTGCATTCTTTTTATGCAACATGTCAATTGTTTCTTTAAGATCAAATAACTCAGAATCCTGTTTGAAATTAAACAAAAAAGAATAAAGGGAGAACTTTAGCAAAATATTGAAATCTTCAACAATATACTTCTTAGTATTGAACCTGAACATAGTACTAGAAAATAAAAGCAATCTTAATCAACAATTAGTGCGTGCAATAGTGAAAGGCTGCTATACTGTCTGCAGTTATAATATTCAACAGAATCAAATCTGCATAGTGCATTAATGTAAAGAACCTCTTTACGTGACACAGTTTGGGAATGATCTAATTTCATAATTAGCCGAAACTTTAATATGTTTTTGCATTAATGATTTGCCTGCAGTGAGAAAAATGTTGAAATCTCTTGCTGAGCTTTACCGCAGTAAAATATTACAAGTTTTGCTTAAACTGAGTTTGAACCATTGGACCTTGCAACTGAAATCTAAATGTTTATGACTTTTTGATTTTAAGTGTTTATAGATTTTCATTGTTAAGACCGTTATGTTCTCTATTTGCTCTACAATGCAAGGAGGTAAATGTGTTGCAATCATGTTACTTAGTGGGAATTCTCTACGGATGATTTATTGGTATCAACACAGTCCAGTCTGTTTCTAGATCATTCGCGAACCATCTGCCTCATCTCACCCCCTTTCTTCTTTGTCATATTCTCACATGAGCTCAGAAACCAAAGACAAAGTAGACCTTTCTCTGTGTGCTCAGCCAAAACATTGCTTCCTTTGAAGAAGAAAATACTGAAATAGGTGTTTTGTGCCCTCAGTGAAATGAAAACAAAGAGTTGGCTTCAATTAAAAACTATTATGAATGTATTAACAAAGTTAATGGCAACATCGTCAAAAACTACAGATGGTTTACTGCAAACAACAAGCTGGCAATTGTATGTAGCTTATTCCTACCCAAATTTTAAGATATAATTTATTTCTTCTAGGGCGAAATTATTATTTTGTATCTTTGCATTCTGTCATCATCAGGTCTTGGGAGATTTGGATGGGATTTTTCGATCACATTCCCCTAAGGCTGAAAATTCCTATCCAAGGTCAACCGACCTTTGCACGATTCATGCCCTGCCCATTACAATTCCTGTGGTGGACAAGACATGAAAATTCTACACATGGAGCAGCAAGAGAGGACTTAATCTTGTTTTTCACTTGGTTTGCCTAACTATACATTATCCTTTAAGCTTAGGATTTTACAAAGGACCCAAATTGAAGAAATTCAATCATATTGGTCAATATATTAATTTGTACACTGGTTCCAAGTTTCTAATCTATCATCATACTGGGGTTGAGGAAGCATCAATGTTACTTGGATGTGCTTACCTTCTCATTGCTGAAGTATGCTGCAGCTCCTATTGTGTCTTTTTTCATAATAATGTCAGAACTTGCCTTACTGTTCCCTGTTTATAAATGCCACCTTTGCACAACATCCAAAATATTATCATTATGGCAATGAATCTTCTTCTGCCTTGTGTACCCTGTTACAGCAGAATAAAACCTGCTGTGTACCATCTGCCAACATGTTAGAACAGATGGCAATTTTCCATTGAGTTTTTTTTGTTTCTCAGTATACACCCCCACACGATTACTTAGGAACTGAGCTCATAACGCACCTCGGCAATGTAGAACTTGGTGACCTGTGATTGTGGTATGACCTAAGCTTAGTTCAAACAGCAGCTGGATTATGATCTAAAGCTTCATTATACTCCACTTAAAAATAAATGTCATGACCTGGGATTTTATGTAGATCTGACTTCATTTAATCTAAAATTAAGTTTCAAATTCACCCAAGTTTGAGTGTTACTAACCTTTTGTTCTGCTGTCAAGGCAAGACTCTGCAGACGAGATGTCATATTAGTCAAACTCTGCTCAAATGCTGCTACAAGATGAGCCTAAAGAATTGGGGGAGAAATACAAAGTAAGGAGGCATCTTTTTTTAAAATGCTTTTAAAAACACATTTACAAATATTCAAGATGTGCAGATGCTGACATTGGACTGGGGTGGGCACAGTAAGTAGTCTCACAACAGCAGGTTAAAATCCAACAGGTTTATTTCAAACCACAAGCTTTCAGAGTGCTTCTTCTTCATCAGGTTGATGGAGAGGTTGATTCACAAATACGGTAAACAATAGGCAACTGGAATTATCTTGCAATTGTATCTTTGCCTATATACGCTGTGTTTGTGAACCTACTCTTCACTCACCTGATAAAGCAGCAGCACTCTGAAAACTCGTGATTCCAAATAAACTTGTTGGACTTTAACCTGGTGTTACAAATATTCAAATACATTTATACTTTTGCTTCAGAATTTTTTTTTCTCATTAAATAGCAAAGTGATTCAACATTGCACAGAGTTATATATTGAAGCCCTCAAAAAATGCATTCCTCTGATAACCTGCTGGGGGATCACATTTTGAAATTCAATGAGAAAATGATAAGTGAAAATTTAAACTTTAATCTCTGAAGCTGATAAATGGTGAAGGAAAGATTGCTCAGTGTTGTAGAATAATAATGTGGTTAAAGTTTAAAGCTTATTTATTAGTGTCACAGGCAGGCTTATGTCAACACTGCGATGAAGTTACTATGAAAATCCCTTAGGCACCACGTTCCAGCACCTATTCAGGTACATTGAAGGAGAAATTAGCATGGCCAGTGCACTTAACCAACACGTCTTTGGCACTGTAAGAGGAAACCGCAGTACCCGGAGGAAACCGCAGCACCCGGAGAAAACTGATGCAGACACGGAGAATGTGCAGATTCCACATAAACCTGGTGCTGAGAGGCAGCAGTGCCAACCATTGCGTTAATGCATTTATTGATGATTTTAATCCTAAAGCTGGTGAAGAACCAACTGGCACAAGGGGAAAAGATCAATGCTGTACATGTATTGTAAATGCTGAATGAATACAACACATTGAAGTAAAAGTGCAGAGCCAAAGCTCACAGGTTCGATTTCTACTCTGCTGGTCTCAGATGAGGCAACAACTTTTGATAACCCACTTTCATTTCCGTGGATCAGAAAGTGGATCTTGGAGATCCCTGATCCTCACTGCAAAGGGTTTGCGTTTTGAATGAGTCAGATTCTGATTCCGCGTCATGGGGAAAAAGCCTGCTGATGTCCCAGCTGGAATGAAAATCTGGCAAGGCACCAATTTCACCATTTGGCTGTGAGTGCTGCCTAACGAGCTGTCTGCGAGCGACAGCAGTGAAACACGTAGATAATAAAGGTCAGGCCTCATTAGCACGTCACTTGCTGACCAGAAAAAATGGGTTGTCAGCATGCATACCCAACTGTTAATGTTAAGAACAAAAGAACAAAGAGCAACACTGCACGGGAAACAGGCCCTTTGGCCCAACGAGCCCGCGCCGCCGTCCTAACGACTTAATGACATATCCATGACTTTAGGCTATGCCTATTGTGGAAGATTCCCATATAGGGACCAATATAGGGACAATTTGTTACCCAATCAGCCTAAGAGCACATTTTTGGGATGTGGGAGGAAACCAGAGCACCCGGAGAAAACCCTCGCAACCACGGGGAGAACGCGCAAACTCCCGCAGACACAGGCCCAAATCCATGTGTCTGCACAGCAACAGCGATAGTCCCTGAACTGTCATGTTGCCCATCTGATGGTCCAGTTTAAGCATACACTAATGACATGAAGCACTAGGCCACTCCTGAAGTAACATCCAAGAGCAGCCCTCGCACGACCTGCTGAATGCATGCACCTTGTTGGTCAACAAAGTGGACCGAATAGCCTGTGGAAACAAATAAGATATTTAGACAGTCCTGCTATATCCCTCTATCTGCAGACCGCTCATGTGGCTGTCCAAGAGACCCTTAAACAACCCTAGCGTGCCTGCTCCCACCACCTTACTCGGCAGTGCGTTCCACACCCCCACTACCCTTTGTGTGAAAAATTGCCCTCTAATATTCGTCTTATACATAGCCCCCCTCACCCTAAGGCCATGACCCCTCGTTCTATCCATTTCTAATGGTGGAAAAAGCTTACCACCATTTACTCTATCTATATCCCTTATAATCTTATGTACCTCTAATAGATCCCCTCTCAGCCGACGTCTTTCAAGGGAAAACAACCCCAGTGTGTTCAATCTTTCCTCGTAAGACAGCCCTTCCATACCAGGCAGCATCCTGGTAATGTTGGGCAGCCAATGGTCATTTACAAAGAATTGACAGAGAAAATAATTAGCTTTCACTTCAGTCTAAACTAGATTCAAATGCAGATCCTGTTATATTCCGTAGCACGGGGCTGGGGGAGGGGTGTGGAACGGGGGTGGTTCGTCATCCCTCGAGAACTACTCCACATTTAGGTGTCAGGGAACACAGATCGTCATTGCAGTCTACTCATTCCACACTCAAAACAACAACTGCCCTCTCAGGGAGGTTTGCAGACAGCTCACTCCATAGCCCAGTCACATGACCCCATTACCATTAAGGGCCACACCCAATATACATGACAGAACCCAAGTAAACGTAAACGGTGAAATAAAGCGATGAGGAGCGCCTAATATGTTCTCCTTATGACTGGTCATGGAAGTATGAGACCCACTTGGCAATCAATATAATTGCCCAGGGATTGAGCCTCATTTCATGCACAGAAGGCCCTTTAAGCAAACAAAAATATTTAAATGGGTAGTTTTCCTGTAATGCAGCTTGAATAATTTAGTGGCATGCAAGACACTGAATGACAATTTGGAGTTGATATTTTAAGGGAGAAAGATGGAGGTAATGATTTACTGCCTACCCTTTATACAGAGCTTGCCCCAACATTTCCCTAGACCCCAGTGCTTCATTTTCCTTTGGGGAGTTTTATGTTTAACAGGCTTTTCTTAAAAAGAAAACCTGATGGCCAAAAGAAAATCAACAACCATTCGTTAGCAGCCATGTTCAATAATTTGATTGAGAATTCTTCTGGAACATTCCTGGAATATCACTCATTAACCTTGCATTGTCATGTGAGGTTAGTTCAATTCGGTACAAAACATGCTTACGGAATATTGGTCCCACTGTGTTATTCAACTGTTAACACTACATTTGTTCTTCTCTATTACCAACATCTATTTAATTATATTAACTCAATCTGATGCTGAATTACAGATATGGATGGTGCTCTTGGTCTGGTTCACTGATATTGACTTCAAACACCAAAAGCCAGCCATCACTCTGGACATTCATGCGTGTAGGATAATGATTTAGTTGTTATGGAAGTAAGGTATGGATCGTGATGCAAAAATGACTGTCACAGACATGTCCAACAAACTTCAAAGTGAAGATGGAAGTGTTTGTACGAGAGAGATGTACTTACAGCAATGCTTAGGATACACTATATGAGTAAATAAAGGGGTTTTTGGAAAGTCTACTGGAGTAATAGAATCTTGCAGAATCATAGAATCCTAACAGTACAGAAGGATGCTATTTGGCTCATTGAGTCTGTATCAACACAATACCAACCAGGTCCTATCCTCATACCTCCACATATTTACCTATCTAATTCCCTGACACTAAAAGGAACTCTAGTGCAACAAATGCATCTAACCTGCATATCTTTGGACTGTGGAAGAAAACCCTCAATCCTATTAAGTCCCACATAGTCATCCTGAAAAAGACCCTATCGAATTTGCCTCCACCACCACTGACAGCAGCAGATTCCACTTACCCACCATCCTCTGAGTGAAAAACTTACCCTTGACATCTCCTCTGTACCTTAAACCTGTCTCCTCTTGTGAATGGAAAACGTAGGAGGTGGAAGGGATTTTTCACAGCACAGAGGGCTCACAGTAGATTGAAAATTAATGAAAATAAGAAAATGGTTTAAGATTGTAACTTCAAAAGATGAGATTATTCTTGGGGGATATGGGATATGTAGAATACTGGGTTAATATTTATGATAATGAGATGGCAGTGTGTATCATGATGTGACAGTGACATCCGCAGCCATATGCAAGGGACTGCGAAGAGAAGATGGAATAGCCTGTACTGGAGAGAGGTGTACTCACCTAGAAGCTTAGAATGTATTCCAGAGTAAATAAAGGAGTTGATGAAATCTACCAGAGTTAAACCCAAGTCAATCGTAAGTATTAGGAAACCTTCCCCATCCAAAACAAGCCACAAGTTACCCGAAGAGAGATCCAAATAGTAATCAAAGTGAAAACCAAACCATAAACCAGTGCACAGTTCCTTGCCTTTAATCATTATCACAGTACTTTTTACAGAAACACAATAACAGATGTGTTGTATTTAACAGGAAGCTGATTTATGTCTGAAATAAACAACTTACATTAGTAGACAGTTGTGATGTAAGTGCAGAAACCTTGTCATGTGAGGATTCAAGTTCTCTACGTAGCTTGCGGATGTGCTGTAAAAAACAATTCCACATTAAGTCCAACTGTTTATAAGATCGCAAATAGTGAATGGAAGACACCCATTTTATTCAAATTTCTCTCATCCACCACCATTAAATGCATTGATTCCAATCTCCGTGACACGTCCCCTCTGTGCAAAGGGCTGACATAAAGTGTAGCTGATTTCGGCATACGAGGTCTATGATGGATATGGGCCTATATCCATTTCAGAGGACACAGTCATTTAACTGAATCGTGGTCAAATTCCCTATTATCTGATAAACTGCACTGAGACAAATCAATAAAAATTCATACCTCTCCTTGGGCTTTATCTTCACTCTGTAGGAAGTTAAATAAAAAGCATTATTTTCAATAAAAAGCATTACTTTCAGAAGTGACGGTGGTGATGTAGTTGTCAATATTCTGTATTTCAATACATTAAATGTCAGCACACAAAACCAATAGGAAAGAAACCACTCCCTTAGAAAGACTGTCACCCTTATCTCGACACTGCAGTTTTGATATTGACATTTTTGCACTGTGATTGTTTGCTGCATTAGATACATGAGAATCACACAAATGACCATCATTGAAACAGGCTGTTCTCAGACTGATAATAACATGGAGTCATAGGTAATTATTTTCTTTGTGGAATTCAGGGCCATTGAATGTTTGCCTCAGCACAAAATTTCAGAAAAGGAGAGAGTTGCCTATCAACGTAGGTACTTTGTGACAATTAATTCTAATTAAATGCATTTAGTACCTCCAAACAAACCACCACAACAGTGTCTGTTTAATGAAACAACAAACGTTATCCTCCATGCATGCTCAGTATTTTGGAAAAAAACCTTCCCTTCCATAGCTAGCAGCAAGATAGCTTGCAGTGAGTATGAAGGGAAGCAGTGGCAGAGTGATACTGTCACTGGACTAGTAGGCAGAGAAATGATCAGCAAAACTTGTGAGTCAAAGGCCCTGTTTGTACTGTAGTTTTTCTATGATTTGTGTAATCCAAGAGACGCAGAATAATGCTTTGGTGCCCCAAGTTTGAATCCCATCATGGCAGGTGGTGAAATGTGAATTCAATAAAACTCTGGAATTAAAAGTCTAATGATGACCTTGAAACCATTGTCGGTTGTAGTAAAAACCCATCTGGTTCATGAATGTCCTTTAGGGAAGGAAATCTGCCATCCTTACCTCATCTGGCTTCCATGTGACTCTAACCTATAGCAATGTAGTTAACTCTTAAATGTTCCCTCAGGGCCACGCTATAAAATGCAGACCCAGCCAGCGACATCCACATCACATTGATGAATAAAAAAAAATTCTTCTCTCCGATAAAATAGAATGACTCACTACTTAAGTCAAAATTGTCAATGGAAGATGCAAGAATGGTAATATTTACAACAACTTTGGGATTTGCCAACTACATTCACTGTAGAAAAATCTCAGATGCTGACAGCAGATCTGCACCATTCTGCATTGCTCTTTGCTTTCCTTTAGAAAAAATCCTTTTCATCTTTTCCCATATTTGGGGGAAAAAAACATTGCAGAAAACCTAGGATTATCTTCTTTGGAGCAGAGGGTAGATGGAGATGTTCAAGGATATGAGAGATTATGATGGAGAAGGTAGGTAGGACCTCTTGCAGGAATGTTAGTAACCGAAAGGTAAGACTGACAATCTGGAAAGCATTCCTGAGAAAATAGTGAAGTTTATTTATTAATCATAAGTAAGCTTACATTAACATTGTAATGAAGTTACTGTAAAAATCTGGTGAGAATTTGGGTGAATTTAACATGGCCAATACACCTAACCAGCATGTCTTATAGACTGAAGCAGATTTAATTGTAACTTCCAAAAGTGAACCAGATATCGACTTGAAAAAAGGAATTTTAATGAGTTACATGAAATGAGAAGTGGAGTAAGACCAATTGGATAGTTCTACAAAGTACCATGGGTGAAATTTTCCACAGGAGTCTTAGGGAGTGGGACAGAAAATTCAGCAGATGACGCAAAGATCTGTTGATCTTGGGTGTGAATTTCCAGCCTTGGGTATGGTTGGAAAATCCCATCCTGTGGGTGGATTTAATGGACCTGATAGGGGTCTCACCTACTGGCTCGACATAGACTGACAGAAATTTAGCCATTGTAACTTGCCAACTTCAGGCCTTTGCCGAGACTGAGGACCACAGAGGGTGCAAATCCCATTGAAAGCTGCCAGCCACAGGCAGGCAGTTCCTCCTTATCATCACCGAGAGTGATGGCAGTTGTGACAATGCATTCATCAAAGATAGAGGATCAATGCCAGACCAAATTTGGATAAGGGTGGGATAGAGCTCATGGGGAAGAGATCATGGGAGAGGAGAGATGAGAGGAGTGGAGATAAGGAAGTGGAAGTATGCATTTAAAGTTCCCCTTCCCTTTAGAAGACTGTAGGCAAACCATTAAATTCTGGTGCTCTCAGGGGTAACTGGTTTCAATTGGTTCAACAATGTGCCAAACTGACAAACTGGTATGAGCTGGCAAATTTCCCTATGGGTTTATTTTCAGCTCCAACTTAATCCTTGAAGCCACCCCCCCATTAAGTGCACTCTTTTTTCCCACAAAGATTGAGCTTTTTCTGTGCTGTACGGATCTGTGAAATGTGGTAGCTGTTGATTCATTTCCTCATTATAGAAGGAACCAAATCCACAAGGTATTGCAATGCTGTGTGCAAATGTAGCATGCAATGAGACGCTGATAAGATTTGGTTCCTCCGGTAAGACACCGAGCTAGCTTCTGATATACAGCAGAGTGATTCAGAAAATAGATCTTGAGGACACTAACAAATAGTGCTTAAAATTATCCTGATCTTCAGCCTATTGCAGAATCCTTTGAACAGAATATTGATTCAGGAGATGAGCGCAATTGTTTTACCAGTTGCGTTCTCAAAATGACATCAAATGATCATCTATCTCATGCTCCATTAATATCTCTTTTTCAATACTCATGCATGTGAAGTCAGAAATTTAATGGTGTCACTATTCCAAAGGAAGAAAACAGGACTTACTGTGGAATGGACGGAGGATGTGGTGGAGGCAAGTGAAAGCACTGAGCCATGAACTGCAAAACAGATTTTCAAATTAATGTAAGTAATTGTCTGATTGTTGCACATGTTCACAGTTACAAAGTAGAAATGTCACATTTCCCTATTCCCTGTTTCGATGGGTGCACAGTACAATACTAAAAATGCAATCATACTTTTCAAAGATAATCCTATTCCCAATATACTGAGAGAAATTGCTGTATCTTCCAGTTTGCGAACAGCAGTTACATCACCGGCTCTTTCTTGGACCAGTGCTGGATTTCTTGACAAATATTTTCTGATTGCTCATAGTACACTGCTCAGCTTCTCACTGAGTCTCCCCACTGAGACACTGTTTGCTGGCCATTTCTTCATAAGTGCTTTCAGTCCTTGTCTGGACTGATTAAAGTTGCACTTTGGAGGCATGAAGTGAACATTGGTATTTCCTGTCCCCCTCTTCCTGGGCTGGATATTTAAAATTCATTCACGGGGATGGGAGCATCACTGGCTAACCAGCACTTATTGCCTGTTTCTACTTGTCCTTGAGAAGGTGGTGGTGAGCTTCCTTTTTGAATCACTGCAATCTAGGTGGAGTAGGTATGCCCACAGCCTGTTATGGAAGGAATTCCAGGACTTTGACCTAGCGACAGTAAAGAACGAGGGAGAAACACATGTCACTTCGATGCGGGGGAGCCCTGACCAAATTAACTGTGTCTCAGGGATTTAACTGGCTAATGTCAGAATTTATAACACCGGTGATGGAAATTCTGTTGGCTGAGAGCTTCCCGCCTAAAAAAGGGAATGGGGGCTTTTGCCAATAGCGTTGCAGAGACTTCATCAGGAATCAATGTAGGATCTCTGGAATGAGGGTGGAATAGGGTCCAGAGGCAGGAATTTGGAGACAAGGGCAGAATGGTGTCGGTTTCAGCAGCATTCCTCCCTTTTCACCATGTCAGGCCCCTCAATCAAGCACTGAGGGTGGGATTCTCCAACCATTCTTGCTCCAAAACCTGAAAATCTTGCCCAAGATCAAAGGACCTTTGCATGATCCACCCCCAAAGGTATAAAGTTTAAAGTCACAAGTTGGCTTATAAGTGGGCAGCATGGTAGCACAGTGGTTATCACTGCTACTTCACAGCTTCAGGGACCTGGGTTCGATTCCTGGCTTGGGTTATTGTCTATGTGGAGTTTGCACATTCTCCTCATGTCTGCATGGGTTTCCTCCCACAGTTCAAAGATATGCGGGTTAAGTTGATTAGCCATGCTAAAGGGCCTGGGTGGGATTGTGGTTGGTGAGACTCAATGGCCAAATGGCCTCTTTCTGTACTGTAGGGTTTCTATGATTTTACCATGAAAATCTCCTAGTTGTCACACTCCAGTGCCTGTTCAGATACACTGAGGGAGAATTTAGCATGGCCAATGCACCTAACTGGCATGTCTTTCAGACTCCCATGTTTCTTCAGAAGGAATTCTTCAAATGCACGCAACAAAAACATAACAAAATTTACTCCAACATTAAGAAAGGGTTTAATAAACAAACTTCATTATTCCAAACTTGGGGTCTCACCCTTGGCCAATCCAAGTTCCCCACAAATTCCCAACGAGTTCTTACTAACAATGAATCAGTTGATCAGCTGCCCATCACATCATTCTGTAACTGGTTCCATGGTTTACTGGGTCAGCTGGTTCTTACAGCTTGATACCATTGGTCACATTACATCCAATACAAAGTTGTCACTGATTACATGCTGATAACCCAAGCCAGGAAGCGAACCCAGGTCCCTAGCTCTGTGAAGAAGCAATGCTAACTATTGTGCCACCATGCCACCCATTCTAGTAATAATTACAGGTTTTCTGCAATTCTGCTTGTATGTTTCTACAGTTTTCAAACTTTATGACTTAGGGACGTCAACAATTTTTAACAAGAGATAGTTTCACCCATACAGTATGGCTACTGAAGAAAAAAAATCTTAATATACATTAAGTAATGAGCTAATAAGTCAACAGTTGAAGAAAAATGTTACAATCAAGAGAGACTGGCAACCTGCTGACCTCTGGGATCCCTAAATGGCATATCTGGAGGCCCTGTTAGATTACCTAAGTTCGACAGATACAATGAAGCCATACAGCAATGACTTATATATATTTAGCCTCAAAAAACAGCGCCTGCCTTTGCTAACGAGTCCTTTGCAGTTTATCACTGCTAAAGGACCACTACTGGGTTCTCCATCTGTTCTTGATGAATACTACAGAATTCCATAGGCCAGTGCAGGAGGGGAAAGAGAAGAAAAAACTTGTGAAAGAATAATTTCAAATTGGATATAAATAGTATTTGGCTGATAATGTTAATTGTAGCCTCAAGGTAGACAGTCTCGCTGTTATCTGATCAAGGGTGGTGGGCTGGTAATTTCCCATCGGGAGTTTTGACTTTATACGTTTGCGCAGGAAAACTAAAAAAAACAAAGTTAGAAACGAGGAAATCGACATATAAAGAAAACAGGCAAGTGAATAATTCACACTGATTACCTGAATAGACTCCAGACAACTTGGTGAAGACAGCTCCAGTGATTGGAGCCAGGTACAAAGTAAGAAATGAATAGAAAAGAGCAGATAAAAAAAAGTAGCAGAGAAGGAGAACTATAGTGAAACAATATGGCACAAATAAATTAAACAAGGCGTGAAATGGAAAAGAAAGAATATATTACCTTAAAAAGAACCACTAGCTAACTTGCAAACCCCCCTCCCCCCGGAATAATGTTCCCACTGTGTTTTTGCCCTCAGGAAATGTCAGGTCATCTTGTTGCCAAGGATCTTTTATTACCATTAGTGATAAGATGTTGGAACAGGATCACTCTTTTGATTAAAGGGACGCAAGAGCTTGGGTGTTCCATTGATGAACTACTGTTTTCTTTTTAAAAATATATTTTCTACTGCCAATTTTTAAGAATGTAAGGAAACTTTTCCACAATCATGTTAAATAGATCTTCTTTACATGAACACGCTGTGGGAAGTACAATTTAAGTCTGCCTGCCTAGACTTGTTAATACAAGTCCCTCAATTTGCATTAACTGTCTGGGCCAAAACTCAGGCAATTACTCATTGGAGGACGTGTGATTCTAAACATCAGCCCAAAATGAGATGCAAGTCCACAATGTAATGGGATTCAGGTTACTTTAAACAGCAGCAACTTCTTGGTCCTCAACATGTCGCTCTTAAATGATTTTGTCAGTTCTTTGAAGCAATAGTTGATTGAAACACTTGATGAAATTTTTAGCACTCCATTAGGGTAGAAATATTGGCTGGGATTTTTCTGACACAGCTGGGGTCACATCAACAGGACTGGAAATGGGAAAAACCTCATTTTGGTAGATGGCAGGATCTGGGCTACACATTATCAGAGGCCATCAATTGAGCAGCTCCTGCTGGGCTTGCCATCTTATTAAGATTGAAAGCTCTCCCTCAAGAGCTGCTGGGCGAATTAGACGGCCAGTAGTTCAGCAATGCTGCAGAGACAAGGTAAGGGGTGTACATCTACATAAAGAACATCAACACATTTCTGTTCTCACAATCAGATATGTAGGTTAAGAAGATGTCAGGATTGGTCAGGCAGATACTAATGAAGGTGGGATGAGGATCACAAAGGGTAAGTGATGCCTACACCCACCTGTGGTTCCCTGGGTGGGTCAAACAATGCTCAAAGAGGAGGGCCCCT
Organism: Sphyrna mokarran; assembly: GCA_024679065.1. Taxonomy (NCBI): domain Eukaryota; kingdom Metazoa; phylum Chordata; class Chondrichthyes; order Carcharhiniformes; family Carcharhinidae; genus Sphyrna; species Sphyrna mokarran. Next base: position 31,768,180 of record JAGIQG010000023.1, on the reverse strand, counting down.
CCCTCTCTGGAGCCCACTGCAAAGCTGCCATTGTTCATCTATCTTCTCACAGAGCAGAGGGCTAACCCCTGCCACCCCATTCACTGGTAAAATACCAGTAAAGCCTAGAGGAGGCCCTCAATTGGCCATATAAGTTGTTCAATTTGGTTCCAGGTCCTTTGTCATGTTTTCACCTCTGACTCCACCCTAAGGGCCCAGAAAATCCTGGACATTATTTGCGTGTTATGAATGATACAAAATATTTAATATTAGTCAGAAACAGTTAGTGCTAAGCTTCTCACATATAATGTATAACAACGAACATAGCATTTATCGGCCAGGAAGATGGATACTCTGAGGTCATGAAAGATGTTGAACAAATGCACAGTTTTCTTTCTTAACAGGGTTGACAATGACAGAATTATTCAAAGTTCAATGCACATTTTAGTCAAAGAAATCTGGAGAGAATAGAAAAGAAGAGTGCAACTCTAAAGAGGATGCAAGAGAGTGTATATGTGCATTAATCAGGACAGGTTAAGAAAGCAGTTAATAAAGCATACAGTATTCTAGGCTTTATTAATACGAACACAGAATACAAGAGCAAGGAGATTAAATTAAATTTTCATATGTTGTTATTTGATCTCAGCTGAATTATTACATCAGTTATGGGCACTGTGCTTGAGGAAAGATGTAAAATCATTGGAAAAAGTGAAGATTCATGAGAATGGTTCCAAGGGTGAAGAACTGCAGCTTTAAATAAGAACATAAGGACTAGGAGCAGTAGTAGGCCATCTTGCCCCTTGAGCCTGTTCCACCATTTGATAAGATCATGGCTGACCTTTTCATGGATTCAGCTTCATTTACCCGCCCACTCACTATAACCCTTAATTCCTTTACTGTTCAAAAATTTATCTATCCTTCCCTTAAAAAAACATTCAATGACGTAACCTCAGCTGCATCACTGGGCAGGGAGTTCCACAGATTCACAACTGTTTGAGTGAGGAAGTTCCTCCTCAACTCAGTCCTAAATCTGCTTCCCCTTATTTTGAGACTATGGCCCCTAGTTTTAGTTTCACCCACCAGTGGAAACGACTTCCCTGCTTCTCTCTTATCTATTCCCTTCATAATCTTATATGTTTCTATGAAGATGTCCCCTCATTCTTCTGAATTCCAACGAGTATAGCTCCAGTCTACTCAGTCTCTCCTCATAAGCCAACCCTCTCAATTCCAGAATTAATCTAGTGAATCTCCTGTGCACCCCTCTCCAGTACCAGTATATTCTTTCTCAAGTAAGGAGACCAAAACTGTACACAGAATTCCAGAAGTGGCCTCACCCAGCACCTTGTACAGCTGCAACATAATCTCGCTGTTTTTAAACTTCATCCCTCTAGCAATAAAGAACAAGATTCCATTTACCTTCTTAATTACCTGCTATACCTGCAAACCAACTCCTTCAGATTCCTGCACAAGGACAGCCAGGTTCCTCTGCACAGCAGCATGCTGCAATTATTTACCATTTAAACAATAATCTATTTTGCTGTTATTCCTACCAAATGGATTACCTCACATTTAACAACATTGTACTCCATCTGCCAGACACTTAGATTATCTATATCCCTTTGCAGACTTTCAGCATCTTCTGCATACTTTGCTCTACCACTCATCTTAGTGTCATCTGTGAATTTTGACACACTATACTTGGTCCCCAGCACCAAATCATTTATGTAAATCGTAAACAATTGCAGTCCTGTTGGTTAACCAGTCCTCTATCCATGCTAATACATTACCCATAACACTGTGCACCTTTATCTTATGTAGCAGTTTTTTGTGCAGTAACGTGTCAAATGCTTTCTGGAAATCCTGATACACCACATCTACAGGTTCTCTACTGTCCATTGCACATGTAATGTTCTCAACAAATTCCACCAAATTAGTCAAACATAACCTTCATGAACCCATGCTGTGTCTTATTAATGGGACAATGTATATCCAGATGTTTTGCTTTATCTTCCTTGATGATAGATGCAAACATTTTTCCTACTACGGAAGTTAAGCTGACTGACCTATAGTTGCCCACCTTTTGCTTACCTCCTTTTTTAAACAGTGGCGTCACATTTATGTTTTCCAATCTGCGGGAACCACCCCAGAGTCCAGCGAATTTTGGCAAATTACCACAAGTGCATTTGCTATTTCTCCCTCCACCTCTTGTAGTACTCTGGGATTCATTCCATCAGGACCAGGAGACTTATTACTTTTAGCTTCTCTAACTTGCCCAACACCACCTCTTTCATGATAATGACAGTTTCTAGCTTTTCACCTCAGTCATCAATTTTTGGCATGTTATTTAGATGGTATGTAAATAGATTGGAGAAGCTGAGACTCATTTCCCAGGAGATGACATGACTGAAAGGAGACTTGACAGAGGTATTCAAAATCATGAGAGCTGTGGATAGAATAAATAAGGAGAAACTGTTCCCACTCACGAAAGCATCTGAGAGGGCATATATTTAAAATGATTGGCAAAAGAAGAAAAAAAGACATGAGGAAAATATTTTCATGCAGCAAGTGGTTAGAGCCCAGAATATACTTGCTGAGAGTAAAGTGGAAATAGGTTCAATTGAGGCATCCAAAAGGCAATTTAGACTGTTATTTGTAAAAGAACAATATACAGAGTTATGGAGAGAAGGTGGGAGAACGGCACCAAGTAAATTCAGAGAGCTGGTGTGAACATAGCAAGCCAAATAGTTTCCTTCCATGCTCTAATAATTCTTGATTTGTATGGGCAAATCTCACTTTAAACAAATAACTATTCAAGCTGTTAAATGATCTGACAGTAACAAATAACATAAAAATTATTCACTTAATACTGATTGAAATTGAAAACATTTGATCTTACCATCATCTACGGGGTCCCTAAATGAACCAGAGCGAATCATTCCTTTTGGTCTTTCTGCTAAAGAAACTGTGCTCCCCATCTGCAAGCTTCCGTACAAGTCGAAAGAGGAATCATGAGTTGGAATGCTGTTTGAGCGCATCATTTTGGGAGTGGGGCTGCTAAGCTGGGATACTGCAGTGGGGCTTGCTGTGGATAAAGCAATAATCATATTCAGCAAAAAAGCACCTTGCAAAGTGAGGACAGAGAAATATGCTTTCAGCTCGATTTTGTTGCAAGGAAATAGACAGAAATATTTTTCTAAAATTTAGGCCATGATTCACCGATCTCATTTACTCTCCACCACTGCCTGCGAGAATGGAAAATTTGGTCCTCAGGTGAAACTTCCACTCACTGCAGCAGGACTGGCAAGGTAAGAGAATTGTGGCCTTAGTTTGCTTTCTGCTTGGACAATATCTCTCGTTAATCTGAATCTCGTTTGAGTCAGACATTCTTCAAACACTTTTTATTGAGATATGTATGTTATTTTACTTTTATACAGATAATAATGGATGCCAATTCTGAATTTTACTGTCACTGACAGTACACTTGAATTAACATTTGTTTGAGGGTTATCTGCTGGCAGAGTGGTAAATGAGTAACACCTATCGGCACAAAACTAATCTCACCTCAGGTTCTTGATGTATGTATCAACACAGCATAAAGTTAGAGATGGGGACCCGCATGAACATCTCCATTAAAAATACAGCAAGTAACATCTACAGTTTTGTATTCTTAGCCACTTTAAAGGAATGTAGGCTTTAATGTCCTCAGAAGACTTTTCAGTGCTGTCTAAGTTGTGCTGCCGTTGTCACATTGATGAACACTTTGAACTCACTCTGGCATTAAAGTGGCAAAATTACAATGAATAATGACTGCATAATGACCACATTCCTTCTTGCAACTATCAAGAATTAAAATGTTAATTTAGCAGTTTGTGTTTTACATTCAGTGGAAACTTAATTCGGTTGAAAGGAAATGGATAAAGATGAAGCGATGAGATATTTTTAAAATATTTAATTTTATCAACATGCAAGAGCTACACAAGTAGGCTTTTCACAATTCCTACACTATTAAAGTTTATCAAGTTGCACTTTCACACTCACTAATTTCATCACAGCACTCAAATCCAATTAATGAGGAATTTTTTTTGCTGCATTTTGGGCTTTTGGTATAGATGTGTGTTCCTCTAGTGTAAGGGTAAATGTTGGTGAACAAGTATTGGATACAGCTAATACAACCCGTGACTCAGATGGCTGCTGTTGTTTGCCATTCATTCCAAGAATGCCAGTTCTTTTATACAGTGACTGCTCATTTACCACAAAATCCATGAAAAAGAGCTCTTTGTCATGTCCCACTTCAATAATGAGCCCTCTGGCTTAAAGTAACTGTTAATTTCAGCATCACCTCATCATGTTGCCTAATAAATAAAACTTAGACTTAAAACAAAGTCAGATTCTGATCTTCACAAGTGCTGCACTAGGATGGCTGTTTCCACAAAAGAAATTAACTGTTAAACTGCAGAAAAATCTGAGAAATTCTAAATTGCATAGGCCAGTAATTGTTAGGTTTCAGTAAACAAGTTAGGTGTAAAAAGAGGTGGCCCTACAGTAATAAAGTTACTTATTGAGAACAACATGATTTAGGTATAAATTGTATAGCATCTGTCAGAGACCACAACAATATTTTATGCTAAATAAAAAACGTATTCACGTATCATAGAAAATCATTTGGGTGACACGATGGCATAGTAGTTAGCACTGCTGCCTCACAGCATCAGGGACCTGGGTTCAATTCCGGCCTTGCGTCACAGTCTATGTGGAGCTTACACATTCTCCCCATGCCTGTGTGCATTTCCTCCAGGTGCTCCAGTTTCCTCCCATGCCCCATGGGAGGTTAGGTTGATTAACCATGCTAATTGACCCTTAGTGTCAGAGGGACGAGCAGGATAAATATGTGGGATTACTGGGATAGGGCCTGGGTAGGATTGTTATCAGTGCAGGCTCAATGGGCCAAATGGCCTCATTTCATTCTGCACTATGGGGATTTTATGGTTCTATGGAATATTGAAGTAGACCATATAACGATGAAAAAAGGGTGGAATTTGGAAGCAAAGGCAATACATTTCTCCAGGTCTGGATGAAAGCGGCATCGATGCAGTCACCCATGTAACAGAAAAAGAATTGTCAGAGGCTGTCTGAGTTGAAATGGACCAGAATGTGTTTCACATAACCACCAAAAACATTGACATCCATAGCCACATCTTTTATTTGCCAGAAATTTTACAAGTTAAAGGAGAAATTTTCGAGTGACAGACTAAGTTCAGCCAGGCAGAGGGGAGTGGGGGTGCATAGGGACTGTTCGGACCTCCATTCAAGAAAGTAGACAGCACCCTGGCCCTCCTGATGGGGAATGAAGGTGTAGAGGAATTGGACATCCATAGGTGAAGAGTAGGTAGGTAGGGCCAGGGAAATGGAAAATGTTGGTATGCCACAGGGTATCTGAAAAAATACCAATGTAGATGAAAAGAGACTGGATAGAGTCAAGACAGGGAGAAATGCATTCCGTGGGACAGCAACAGCTGGCATGATGGCAGTGTTTTTTATGGATTTTGGGAAGTAGCTAGAAATGGGTTGTGAGGGGTTGGGGGGCTCTAAGTTTACTGTGGAGGGAAGATCACCAGAGATGATCAAGTCAGTGACAGTCCTGGAAGCAATGGCTTGATGTTGGGGTCATGGTTCAGGGAAGGAGGAGGAAGTATCTGAAAGTTTGTGCTCAGCCTCTGTGAAGTAGAGGTCAGTATGTCAGACAAAAACAGCACCACCATTGTCAGCAAGTTTGATCACAAGGTCAAGGTTTGACCTTAGGGAGCAGAGTGCACTAAGTTCAGGAGGGGACAGGTTAAAATGGATGAGAGGAGCAGAGAAATTGAGAGGCCAACGTCACACACTCAGCTCTCAATAAAAAGATAAACAGCAGACAGGAGGCCTGAAAGTGGCGTCCTGGTAGAGGGAGATAACTGGAGGTGAGAGAAAGGGTATTCACTGACTGGGACGAGGACTCCTATTCAAGGAAGTAAGCATAAAGACAAAAGCAACAAAAGAAGAGTTCAGCATCGTCTCAAGTCCAAAATTCACCAAGGTGAGCACATTGAAACTGTGTCCATTGCTGAGTGCAGACTGTCTGGCATCAGAATGGGTATAGTGAATACATAGTAAGGGATGGGATTAGAAGGGATGATGCTGAGGGATAGGAAGGTATGGAGGATCTAATGAGCATTGGTGCCAGTAAGTTGTTGGAGTTCGCATTCCTTAACATCTGAAAGGGGGAAAAAAGGCTTCTGGAGCTTGTGTTCCTTAACATAACTTCACTCTGTTCTCTTTCCCTAGACCTGCTGAGTTTTTCCAGCATTCTCTCTGTTTGTTTCATATTCCAGCATTCACAGTATTTTACTTACTTATTTTAAGCAGTTATAGTCGTAGAAGAATAGTGCACGCAAAAATGCAGCATCAATCTGCCATTTGTATGGAAATTTCATTAATCAGAATTTCTACCATCAGGTAGTCAAAATTCCACAATTAGTTAATATCTTTCCTTAAAACATACCTTGAACAGGACAACATTTCTTAACTATAATACATGCTACAACCAGCTGGCATGAGGCCAGGAAGAGTTATTTTTCAATTAAATTAAACAAACATATTGGCAAAAGGAGAATAAGAGACTACAGTTATGTTTTCAAAATTTATTTGACAGTAAGAGAGTTACTGACCTAAATTTGCTAACGGAGCAGTAGATGGGGAGGAGAGTATCTGGTTGTCTGAGTCCACAGAACCCCCAATAGAACGTGCATGAAGCCATTCCTTGGTGTCTTCTGCTTGTAAACTTGTTCCATACCTATAAATGAAGTAAGGCCAAATACTAATAAGTCAATACTTGACAAATGTGGACAGAAAGCTGAGAATGTGCAAGTTAATGGAATAAAAACATACATTAATCTATCAGATCACAAGTATTATTTTTAAATGCTGTTGCCACTAAGTAATGAGCTTGAGACAAGATAATTTTAGGTGCTGAACCATAAATATGACTGGCATAACTAGAACGTCTTTATAATATATCACACGGAACCTAGACACAAACAGATATCTCTTTTCCTTAACAGCAGCCTCTTTTCAATTGTTTGCCAAATCCTACACTACTCTACAGAAGTTTTGAACCTTTGCAGTTTCACCTTCTGAAATGCCTTTCTGATCAAAAAGAAAGAAGTGCAGTTAAACCAGAGGGAGGAAAAAAAAATGTAGATTTATTCTTCAAACGTAAGAAACATAACACAGAAGAAACTCTTCCAATGTGTGTAATGGCCATCACCAGAGTCAAACTCCTGCCTTACTCACTGAGGACAGTAAGTAGTCTCACAGCAGGTTAAAGTCCAACAGGTTTATTTGGTAGCTCAAGTTTTCGGAGTGCCTCTCTTTCACTCACCTGAAGGAGGAGTGACATTCTGAAAGCTTGTGCTACCAAATAAACCCGTTGGACTTTAACCTGGTGCTGCGAGACTACTTACTGTGCTTATCCAGTTCAATGCTGGCATCCCCGCATCATTACTCACTGAAGACCAAGAGTTTGTTGTTTGGACCATCTCTGAGCTACATAGAACACATAGTACTTCCTTCATGATTGTCATGCAGTCGAGTACTAACTAAATTAAATACTTGTATAATTTTCAAATTATGCAGGCTGTAAATTATGTACATTCCAATATAATGACAAGTTCAAAACTTGCCTTGGTTTAAACTCACAGAGTGAGAAATAAAGGAAAAGATTGGAGCTCATATTGACACAAATTATTGAAAGGATAGGCCCAGTCTTTAACACATTAAGTGTAAACAAATTGTACTTCCAACTTGAATTCACTGATTAATTTATACAGTAATCTTGCCAGGTTAATTCCAGAAAACTGTAAATTGCAGTTTAAATGAAAGAGCCATTATTAATGCATTATTAAGATGGAATTTATATCTAAAATTCAATCAACTGTACCACAATTTCTTGAATAAGAAAAACAATTTCACTCCACTGAATGATGCACAGCAGCTTAAACAAAGGTAAATGAATTTTTAAAGGCACTTAACCCGAAAGCCGTAGAAGTTTATAAAACAGAAGGGGTTCAAATAGTCGGAACACTCAGGCGGAATGCTTCCGTCCCACCCGCCATGGGAATCGTAGCAGGCGGGACACGGACCATGCAATGATGCATTGACCTTGGGTAGGATTTTATGATATTGTGGGCAAGCGCAGCTGCAAAATCCCACCCCAAAGGTAGAAGGTGGAGTATCAGTTTTATTATATTGTTGGGTTGGCCTCCACAACCACAAGTTTCTTATCCTATCTGAGGGTGACCCTGGATAGCATTCTGCCCCCAACTTCAACCCCACAGAACCATGGTGCTTCTCCCCTAACCTACCTCCACCGCTAAGGCCTCCATCACTGTATATGTGAACCTGGAACTCTCTCATTACCTTTGTGTTCCATACTTTCATTTACAAATGCAGCAATGCATTCAGCAACAGTCCCCTGTAATTTAGGACAATTTCCCTTTCAGAAGGATGGACTACCTTTAAGAAGGGAAGGCTAGTCATACCATGGCCGGAACTCTACTACTTCGCCTGCCACAAATTCAATGCAGGCAAGGGTGTGACAACAGAAATCTCTGTTCACCTCAGGCTGAAATTTCTGGACGAGGCTGTAAATACCCACTTTATCTAGTCACAGGTGAGGCACCTTAAGATTGGAAGGTGGCAAATATTGTACCGTTGTTTAAAAAGGGCTGCAGGGAAAAGCTTGAGAATTACAGGCCAGTGACCCACACATCCGTGGTGGGTAAGCTAATGGAAGGTATTCTGAGAGACAGGATCATTTAGAAACATAAGGACTGATTCAGGACAGTCAGTATGATTTTGTGAGTGGAGAATCACGTCTCACAAAACTGATTGAGTTTTTTGAAAGGAGGTAGATGAGGACAGCAAAGCCGATGTTGTCTACATGGACTTTAGCAAGGCCTTTGACATGGTACTGCATGGTAGGTTGTTGCGTAAGGTTAAATCTCATGCGATCCAGGGTGAGGTAGATAAATGGATATACAATTGGCTTGATGACAGATCCAGAGGATATTGAAGAGGGTTGTTTTTCAAACTGGAGACCTGTGAGCAGCGGTATGCCTTAGGGATCAGTGCTGGGTCCACTGTTATTCGTTATTTATATTATATTAATGATTTGGATAAGAATATAGTAAGTTTGCAGATGACACCAAGGTTGTTGGCATAGTGGAAAGTGAAGAGGGTTATCTTGGCTTGCAATGGGATCTTGCTCAATTGAGCCAGTGGGCTGACGAAGAGCAAATGGAGTTTAATTTAGACAAATGCGAGATGATGCATTTTGATAGATTCAATCAGGTTAGGATTTCCTCAATTAATGGAAGGGGGGCATTGGAAAGAGTTATATAACAAAAAGCTTCATAGCTTCTTGAAAGTGGAGTCACAAGTGAATAGAGTGGTGAAGAAGGCATTCAGCATGCTTGGTTTCATTGGTCAGAACACTAAATACAAGAGTTGGGTCATCTTGTTGAAGTTGTACATAATATTGGTAAGGCCACGCTAGGAATACTGTATACAGTTCTGGTCACCATTAAGGTCACTATTAAACCTGAAAGAGCCCAGAAGAGATTTACTAGGATGTGACCGGAGCTTGATGGTTTGAGTTATAAAGAGAAGCTGGATAAGTCGGGACTTTTTTCTCTGCAGCATAGAAGGCTGAGAGGTGACCTTACAGTGGTCCATAAAATAATGAGGGGCAAAGATCAGCTAGACAGTCAATATTTTTTCCCAAAGATAGTGGAATCTAAAACTATAGGTCAAACGTTTAAGGTGAGAGGGTTGAGATACAAAAGGGTCCAAATGGGTAATTTTTTCACACAGAGGATGATGAGTGTCTGGAACAAGCTGCCAGAGGTAGTAATAGAAGTGGGTACAATGTTGTCTTTTAAAAAAACATTCAGATAGTTATATGGGTAAGATGGATATAGAGGGATATGGACCAAATGCGGGCAATTGGGACTAGCTTTGGGGTTTATAAAAAAAGGGTGGCATGGACAATTGGGCTGAAGAGCCTGTTTCCATGCTGTAAACCTCCATGACTCTGTTATTAGTGCATGGTGCTCAACTCCTTATTCAGTGCTGAGACATTTGCAATCTGGACCCTCCTGGAACCAACATCACAGATAAATGAGAAGCAACACCAAGAAATATGATATGCGTACTCAAAAAGGGATGCAGTCAAACTTTTAGCCTTTAGGATTCATAATTCAAGATCAAATCAATGTTTACAAAAACAGCTTGTATGGATATGTTAAAGTTAAGCTGCTTGAGATTGGGGAGGAAAAGCAAGTAACACCAACATAATAGATTGCAAAGATGTTGAAGGATGCGGGTGAATAATTGTCAATTGGAAAAGTCCTAGCTACCCAAGCTGCTTTTTTCCAACTCATCCCAGTTGCACTGGACAGTCTTGGCTTTAATGTTCTTTCTTCAGTGGGGTGCACAGGATTGCACACAGTATTCTATGGTCTTGATTTGAATAGAACAATTCCTTCTTTACTTCTTCATTCTTAATGCCAAAACAGACTTTTCAAATGAATATTTATGGTAGGGAAAAAAAAACATTTCCTCTGGTTGGGTAATGGTCATAAAAATCTCTGAAATAAAAGCAACAAAATGCTGGTAATACTCAGCAGATCAGGCAGCATCTGTGGAGAGAAAGAGTTAACATTTCAGATCAACAGGAAGGTCATCTTGATCTGAAATGTTAAAATTTGTTTCTCTCCACAGATGCTGCCTGACTTGCTGAGTATTTCCAGCAATTTTGCTTTTATTTCAGTTTTCCAGAACCTGCAATATTTTCCTTTAGTACGAGTCAAAAAGGGATCCTTCATTTAAAGTTAAGACAACAAGGAAGGAGATCAGCAGAACGTTTCTTTACGTAACATTGTTTGAACATCTTTCACATTAAGGTATTGTTGATGTGAGAAAAATGCACTTTTAAAGGTACAGGCAGACAATTGAAGCAAAATAAGATCCAGGAGTTGTCCCAGCACAGGCATTAGGCAGTTTGAACGCTTTCTGTTTTATAAAATTCTATGGCTTTCAGCTTAAGTGTCTTTAATCATTTACCTTTATTTAAGTGCTGTGCATCATTCCATAGTGGAGTGAAATTGTTTTTCTTATTCAAGAAATTGTGGTGCAGTTGATATTTTAGATATTAATTCCATCTTAACAATGCATGAATAATAGCTCTTTCAATTAAACTGCAATTTACAGTTTTCTGGAATTAACCTGGCAAGATTGCTGTATAAATTAATCAGTGAATTCAAGTTGGAAGTACATTTTGTTTACGGGTCGACGCAATCTGTTATAGAAAGACCTCAAGTTAAACATCAATAGAACTGAATATAAGGGAGGGTGTATAACTGGTACTACAAATAGTATCAAATGTGATACTATTTGTTTTTACTCTCCCCACTTCCAAAGATGGATTTTAACTTCAATGCATTTATTGATAGAGCTCCTTTAGTTTATTAGTGTCACAATTAGGCTTACATTAACAGTGCAATGAAGTTACTGTGAAAATCCCCCAGCCACCACATTCTGGCACGTGTTTGGATATACTGAGAGAGAATTTAGCATGGTCAATGCAGCTAACCGGCATGTCTTTGGGACTGTGGAAGGAAACCACAGCACCTGGAGGAAACCGGCACAGATGCAAGGAGAACTCCCCACAGACAGTGACCCAAACTGGGAGTCAAACCCAGGGTCCCTGACGCTGTGAGTCAGCAGTGCTAACCACAATGGCCACCCTGCTGCCGTGGTGGACCTGTTTCTCCTGTTCCTGGTTTCATAATTGCTAGCATTCAAAAAAAAATTGCACGTGCAATGTGCATTGTAAAATTGCACGAGAAAAAAATCAAAGTGAAAGTTATTTGACTGGTCAGTTTATTGTACTTTTCTTCACAGGTCTTCAAGCCTGTCGGGTTTATCCAGTGGTGAGTTATAAGATTTCAGATTGCTTCGGAATGTAGCTGGAGTTCATCCACATCTCAATACTCTATACAGACAAAGCAATACTACATAAATAACAGAACGATAGAATCAATCAGTGCAGAGAAGGCCTTACGGCCCATTGAGTCTGCACTGATAGTAATTACCACTTAAGTTAACACTTCTCCCTTACCTTTGAATGCTATGATGCTTCAAATGCTCACTCTTCTCAATGGTTGTAAGGTTTCTGGCCTTCACTACTTTCCCAGGCAGTGGATTTCAGATTCTCACCACCCTCCAAGTCATTTCTTTTCTCAATTCTCCATCCCCCACCCTAAAACTGTGACCCCTCATGATTGACCCCTGAACCACGGGGAACAGCTGCTTCCTATTCACTCTGCATCGACTCCTTATAATCTTAGACACCTCAAACACATGATTCTGAAATGACTGATTAAGAAATCATAGAAAAAAAGTCATGCGTTATCATTAAGCACATATGGATTTATACAAGATGAGCATTTTTATGAATGGGTTTCCTTCACTTGCTAATCATATTTCATTCTGGAAAGCTCTACTGCTTGTGATCCACAATGTGCATCTATTTACTAGGCCTTTAGAGCAACTGTAATGTAGTTTTAAAATATGATTTTCAGAAGCAGAGGCAGCTATATCACTTAGACTATCTTTCTGAGCCTATTTGTAGTTTATTCTGTCCATTTAATAACATAATTCCTTTATTTTTCAACATGATTACCAAATTCAATTTTCTTCCATCCAAGAAAATTGTCTTTCTTTGTGGTCAGCTTGTGTCTGACATGCAGAAAAAAATAGGTTTCAAATTCAATCCCATTGCACCATTGTAACTAAACGGCAATTTGGTCTAGAATTTAGAATTTGATAGAACAACTTGAAACAAACTGCACCAAAAGGTAGTTTACCTTAGTCCTTTTTTCGGCAGAGTATTTCTGTCACGTTGTGCACTACAAAAACAAATAGGGAACACTGATACAACATCATACACAAGAACAGACAACACATCCACAACACAGGTACAGAATTACTAACATTTTCACGGGGGATAAAAGAAATAATTTGATGGACTGGGATTAAAATAAAAGTGGAGGCATGGTTTACATTTACACAATTATGACAGAATTTCTTCAACTTTTGACTTTATTGTTCGTTTCTGTTGGATTTCTGGGTGAAATATTATCCTCAATCAGAAGGTCCAGGCAGTGGTCCTAATTATTAATCTGACTCTCAAGACAGCTGTTTGAACATGTATTAGACCTGCCCCAGCACAACACTACCTCTATTGTTCTTGTCTGTTCCTGCTGGTGCTTTTTTCATCAAGGCAGGCTATGAGTGATGATGGCCTGCAAACCCAATCTATAACAATCTACAGCACGTAATTGGAACACCAACAAATTATGCCTCACATTATTCATTTCCTCAATTATTTATATATTATAAATTTACCTTATATTGAACAAAAGCTACATTAATTATTGGGATTATTTTGCAATTAATTCTATTCTCAGAGTTTGTAGTTCTTTTTCTAAAAGAAAAGTACAATTATAAAGCAATGGTAGAATAAGGTACGGAATTCCGGCTCTTCATGCGGCAGATTGTCTAGTCCCACCGATGACGCACCACGAGTTTCCCAGCGGCGAGAGGTGCATTCAACCTCGTTGACAATGGCGGGTCCAGAAGTTCCCACCACTGGCCAATGGCAGACCGCCTCCGTCACTGTGAAACATGTAGCGGAGTACATGGCAAATACTACCTAAGAACTCGTCTGGATTTTTATTGTGATCTATTTTGAATTTGCTCTGTTAATTCTTTATGAAAATCATTTCACAGGGCAAAGCAACATCCAACAAATCTGAACATACATACGTTTGGCATCAACTATCAGGCAAAACATGTTGAATATATTTCACGAGCTTATCTCAACAGGTGACAGCTTTTGGTGAAGCAAAGGTTCATAGAAAATCTGTTTTGGATGGTTATGCTGAAAAACAATTGGAAATTCCAATCACTTACTGGATGCCAGGAGCAATCAAAAATAATGCCCTGTCATCCAGCATTACCAAATCTAAAATTATCTTGTTGGCATTTTGCTGCTCCATCCATTTGATTCAGTCCATTGTCATTTAAACACTTATTAAATAGCAATTATCACATGATCAAAAAGGCGATTAGAACACCGCTGCTGAAAAGAAACCAGTCACTTCTTCTGAAGCACAACACTATTTTTAATATAGCAACAACAACTTGATATACGGCAAGTGTTCATTGGGAACAGTCATGTTGTGGTAATGTTATTGGACTAGAAATAATGCTTTGAAGACAAGAGTGTACACGACAGCTGGAAAAATTTAAATTCCATTAAATAAATCTGCAATAGAAAGCTAATTTCAGTAATGGTGATCATGAAGCTATTGGACTGTCATAAAAAAAAACCCATCTGCTTTATTGATATATTTAGAACATAGAACATAGAACATTACAGCGCAGTACAGGCCCTTCGGCCCTCGATGTTGCGCCGGCCAGTGGACCCTCAAACCTAAACTATTCCAATATCATCCATATGCCTATCCACCAAACATTTGAATGCCCCCAAAGTAGGCGAGTCCACAACTGCTGCAGGCAGTGCATTCCACGCCCTCACCACCCTCTGTGTGAAGAACCTGCCTCTGACATCCGTCCTATAACTACCACCTCTTAATTTAAAGTTATGTCCCCTCATGCTGGTCATCACCATCCGAGGAAAAAGGCTCTCACTATCCACCCTATCCAATCCCTTGATCATCTTATACGCCTCAATTAGGTCACCACGTAACCTTCTTCTCTCTAATGAAAATAACTTCAGGTCCCTCAGCCTTTCCTCATAAGGCCTTCCCACCATACCAGACAACATCCTGGTAAACCTCCTCTGCACCCTTTCCAATGCTTCCACATCTTTCTTATAATGCGGCGACCAGAACTGTACGCAATACTCCAAGTGCGGCCGCACCAGAGTTTTGTACAGTTGTAACATAACCTCACGCTCCTAAATTCAATCCCTCTACCAATAAAAGCTAACACACCGTACGCCTTCTTAACAACTTTATCAACCTGGGTTCCAACTTTCAAAGAGCTATGTACTTGTACCCCAAGATCCCTCTGCTCGACAACACTATTAAGGGTCTTTCCATTAGCCCTATATTTCATATGCCTGTTATTCCTACCAAAGTGAATCACCTCACACTTAGCCATATTGAATTCCATTTGCCACCTCATGGCCCAGCTCTGCAACCTATCTATGTCCCTCTGCAAACTGTAACATCAATCCTCACTGTCTACAACTCCCCCCACTTTGGTATCGTCAGCAAATTTACTAATCCAACCCTCTACACCCTCATCTAGGTCATTTATAAAAATGACAACAGCAGTGGCCCCAAAACAGATCCTTGAGGTACACCACTTGTAACTGCACTCCAGGTTGAATATTTCCCATCAACCACCACCCTCTGTCTTCTATCAGCTAGCCAATTCCTAATCCAAATGCTAAATCACCTTCAATCCCATGCATCTGCACTTTCTGCAGTAGCCTACCATGGGGAACCTTATCAAACGCTTTTCTAAAATCCATATACACTACATAAACTGCCTTACCCTTATCTACCTCTTTGGTCACCTCCTCAAAAAACTCAATAAGGTTTGTGAGGCACGACCTACCCTTCACAAAACCGTGCTGACTATCACTAATCAATTTATTTCTCTCTAGATGCTTATAAATCCCATCCCTTATAATTCTTTCCAAGACTTTGCCCACAACAGAAGTCAGGCTCACCGGTCTATAATTTCCAGGGTGGTCCCTACTCCCCTTTCTGAATAAAGGGACAACATTTGCCATCCTCCAGTCTTCCGGCACTATACCTGTAGCCAACAACGACATGAAGATCAAAGCCAAAGGCTCTGCAATCTCCTCTCTAGCCTCCCAGAGAATCCTAGGGTAAATCCCATCTGGCCCAGGGGACTTATCAATTTTCATATCCTCAAGATTCGCTAACATCTTGAAGGAAGAACATGGCCAAGTAAGCTGCTTTATTGTATCAAATTGCTACACGGAAGTCAAATGAGAATGAAAGAACTGACAATCAAGTATACCATGTCCAGTCAATCCTGTAAAGTCCCCTTCACTAACATCTGGAGACTTGTGGTAAAATTGGGAGGTGTGACTATTCAATCAGAATATACTTTACAACTAATGTTCTAGACTTCAGAGTCACCATTCAGGATGTGTCCTGTCCTCTATAGTTAAGTTATAGATGCTATAGTTAAGAAAGCACACCAATGCCTCTATTTTCTCAGAAGGCTAAGAAAATTCAGCAAGTCCACAATGACTCTCACCAATTTTCACAAATGCACCATAGAAAGCATCCTTTCCGGATATATCACAGCTTGGCAGGATCCCTGCTCTGAGCAAGAGCACAAGAAATTGCAAAGGGTTGGGCACATGAACAGAATGGGAATGGAGGGATATAGAAAACTGATTTAAAATAGGGATCATGAGCCTTGGTAGTTCCCTGGGAAATGTGTAAATTGTCAATGACATTGATGTATTTGTTTTATCCTACAGGTACTTCGGTCCACCTTGTCTAATGAGGGGCATACACGCGATGGGTCGTGAGACAGCTGCTCTTGGATTTTTTGAGAAACTGGAGCACCCGGAGAAAACCCACGCAAGCATGGGGAGAATGCACAAACTCCCACAGACACAGGCCCAAATCCATGCATCTGTACAGCACAGCGATAGTCACTGAGCTGTCGTGTTGCCCATCAAATGGTCCAGATCAAGCATACACTAACGACGTGAAGCACTAGGATACTCTCAAAAAAAATCCTAGAGCAGCCCTCTCATGACCCATCGCGTGTATGCGCCTTGTTAGACGACAAGGTGGACTAAAGCACCTGTGGGATAAAAACAAGTACATCAATATCATCATCTAATTACACACTTCCCAGGGACTCCCAAGGCTCATGATCCCCATTTTAAATCAGTTTTCTATACCCCTCCATTCCCATTCTGTTCATGTGCCCATCTACGTATTTCTTAAATAACTCCAGACTGCCTGCCTCCACCACTGTACTTGGCAGCGCATTCCATACCCCCACCACCCTTTGTGTGAAAAAACTCCCTCTAGCCTCCAAATTATACCTTACCCCCCTCACCCTAAGCCCGTGACCCCTCGTGCTATTTGAGTCCATCCTAGGAAAAAGCTTAACCCTGTTTACTCTATCTATACCCCTCATAATCTTGTACACCTCTATTAGATCTCCTCTAAGTCTACGTCTTTCTAAGGAAAACAGTCCCAATTTGCCTAACCTCTCCTCGTAACTCAGACCTTCCATACCAGGCAGCATCCTGGTAAACCTCCTCTGCACTCTCTCCAGAGTCTCCACGTCCTTCCGGTAGTAAGGCGACCAGAACTGAACGCAGTATTCCAAATGAGGTCTAACCAACTTTGTATACAACTGCAACATTAAAGGACAGCTCTTGTACTCTATACCCCTTCCTATAAGAGCTGAGCTGGGCCGAGAGGTGGCAAATGGAGTTTAATGTGGAAAAGTGTGAGGTAATGCACTATGGCAGAAATAATAAATGTGTAGAGTATAGGGCAAATGGTAGGATTCTTAGTAGTCTAGATGAACAGAGGGATCTTGGTGTGTATGTGCATAGATCCCTGAAAGTAGGCAGTCAGGTCGAGAAGGTTGTTAGGAAGGCATATGGAGTCTTGGCTTTTATTGGTAGAGGGATTGAATTTCGGAGCCGCAACGTCATGTTGCAACTGTACAAAACTCTAGTGCGGCCGCACTTGGAGTATTGTGTGCAGTTCTGGTCCCACATTATAAGAAAGATGTGGAGGCATTGGAGAGGGTACAGAGGAGGTTTACGGGATGTTGCCTGGTATGGAGGGCAGGTCTTATGAGGAGAGGCTGAGGGATTTGAGGTTGTTTCGTTAGAAAGGAGGAGGCTAAGAGGGGACCTGATCGAAACATATAAGATGATTAGAGGTTTAGATAGGGTGGACAGTGATAGCCTTTTTCCTAGGATGGAAAAAGCTAGCACGAGGGGACACAGCTTTAAATTAAGGGGTGATAGTTATAGGACGGATATCAGAGGCAGGTTCTTTACCCAAAGGGTGGTTCGGGAGTGGAATGCCCTGCCTGCAGCGGTTGTAGATGCGCCAAGTTTGGTGGCGTTTAAGAGGTTAGTTGATAAGTATATGGAAGAGAAGGGAATGGTTTAGTTTGGAGGGTCATTGCTTTTTATATTGGTCGGCGCAACATCAAAGGCCGAAGGGCCTGTTCTGTGCTGTAATGTTCTATGTTGTATAAAAGCTAGCATACCATATGCTTTCTTCACAATCTTCTCCACTTGTTCTGCCACCTTCAGGTCAAATCCTCATCTAAGCTACATCTGTTTCATTTACCGATCAATGTGAAAAATCAGCCAGGTATCCACTGTTCTCAAAAGGCCACAAAATCTATTCCAGCCAATTACTGTCCCTTCTGTATAACTCTCAATCCAAATGATCGAAAATATCGACAGTGCAATCAAGCAGTACGTACTCACCAATAACCAACTCATTGTTGTTCAGTTTGAATGGTGTCAGAACCACTCGGCTCCAGATCTCACTACAATCTTCTTCCAAACATGGAACAAAAACCTAATTCCAGTGTTGAAGGATGGGATTTTCTAACTGCGTTCATCCATAAACCTGAACAATCCCACCTGGGGTCAATGGAATTTTCCATGGTCTGCCCGCCGCCTGCTATGATTTCCGTGGCAGGAGGAATGGGGAAATTCTTCCCGAAGTGTGTTGATAATAAAGCAAGATTTGCATAGATGTGGCTTCAAGCAATCCTAGCAAAACTAAATTCAATCAGGATAAGTGGAAAAGTTAGGAGTCATATCCAGTACAAAGGAAAATGGTTATGGTTGCTGAAAGAGCCAATCATTGTTGCCTTAGGATATCACTACACAAGTTCTTCAGGGCAGTGTCTTGAGCCCTGAATTATCAGCTGTTTCAACAATATTTTTCCCTCCATTTGCTGATGATTTCACACAGAACTACACAGATGTAAAGCAATTTGGAGGGAATTAGCTCATCCTACCTGCTACAGGAATTGTAGCAGGCAGATAGCAGACCATGGAAAGGTCCATTGACCTTGGGTAGGATTCTCTGGCTTTGGGGCAAGTGTGGCCAGAGAATCCCACCCTCTGTGTCTGCATACAGCAACACAAGTTTCTCTTCTGGAGTGATAATAAAGAAAAAACATTCACATTACAAGGTGCCTGGCATTGATACAAGGGAGAAACTCCCCTTAAAGGTATTATTACCATTGCTAAAACACTGAATCAGTAGTTAAGGTTGGGCAATAAATGCTGGCACAGCCAGGATGTCCAGGTCCAGTAAAAACATTAAAAAAAGCAGACTTGCCATTAGCTACAGAAATCAGCATTCACTGTGTACCACCTGACCATCCATCCTCTGGGAGTAGTAGACCATTCTCAGTTCTCATTGTCGTATTTAGTATGTCAGCTAAAGCTCTCACCAACTTTTACAGATGCACCATAGAGAGCATTCTGCCTGGTCACATCACAGGTTGGAATGGCTCCTGCTCTGCCCAAGATTGCAAGAAACTACAAAAGGTTGTATCAGGCAAACCAGCCTCCAATCCATTGACTCTGTCTACACTTTCTGCTGCCTCGAAAAAGTGGCCAACATAATTAAGGATCCCATGCACCCAGACAGACTCTCTTCTATCTTCTTCCATGAGGAAAAACATACAATATTCTGAGGTTACGTACCAACTGACTCAAGAGCAGCTTCTTACCTGGTGCCACCAGACTTCTGAATGGACATACTTCGGATTGAGTTGACCCTAACTATGACCGCAACCCTATTTTCAACACTCCCTTTTTCTTCTCTAAATACAGTATGCTTTGTTTGTATAGCACACAAAAAACAACACTTTTCACTGCATCCCCATGTGACAATAATACATCAAATCACATGCCGTTTTATCTATTTAACTTATGCATCACATTTAAACTGTTGCTTCTAAATAATCCACTTAATAAACCATTCTAAAACCATCTTTGACTTTGATGTGCATTTAGGCAAAATCTCTGACTCCCAATCTTTAAAGTTACAATAATTCATATTAGGAATGGGATACCACAGCTGCTGAGGTCATGAGTGATGTTCATTCTGATCGCACCTCTGAAGACACTCAGGAATGCAATAGTAAGCTAAAGGAGGGCTGTACATGATGATGTGGCATATTGGGCACACAATTTTAAAAAATGGCAAAGGAAAGAAGAGCTTAATGATGAAATCATCACTGGCGTGAATGCTGAGAGAAACCATACACCAAAATTGTGGTGAAACTGAAAGAATTGGAAAATATTAAAAGTAAATGTCATTTTAAGATGTTAGTTTAATTTGACCAACATTTACTTATACAAATCTGAACTGCACTGAAAAAGGTATTTTGCAAAGGTAAGCTCCAGCCTTGAAGTTACATTTGTAGGATGTCTAGCATAAATCCAATTTGAACCTTTCAAAACACTTCGCTCCAGTTAAATTAAAATTGCCAAAAAAAGTCAGATTAAACAAATGTTTTACTGACTGTTTCCTCCAAATTAGGTGAAATAGCAACCATCAGAATTGAACATTGTTTAGTAGAGAAAAAAACCCTAAGATATAGATGCAGAATTAAGCCATTTAACCTTCGAGACTGCTCCACCATTCAATCAAACTAATAAGTTCCTCAGCCCTATTTTCCTGCCTTTTCTCTGTATCCTTGATCCCCTTAGCAATCAAGAACCTATCTATCTCTATCTTAAATATACTCAATGACCTGGCCTCCACAGCCTTCCGTAGCAATGAATTCCATAGTTTCACCACCGTCTGGCTGAAGAAATTCCTCCTCAGGATGAAAAGGATGAATAAAAGAGATCTGTGAATGAATGTGTTGTCTTTTCTGCAGTTAAAGACTACAAGCCTGGAGGTGTAGTTTAACTGTGAAAGCTGACTTTTCAAGTTAAAAAAAATTTGGAAAATAGAAACATAGAAAAACTACAGTACAATACAGGCCTTTGGCCCGCAAAGTTGTGCCAAACACGTCCTATCTTAGAGATTACTAGGCTTATTTATAACCATCTGTCTCACTAAATTCCATGTACTTATCTAAAAGTCTCTACAAAAACCCTATTAAATCCACCTCCACCAGCATTGCCAGCAGCCCATTCCATGCACCCACCACTCTGAGTGAAAAACCTACCCCTGACATCTCCTCTGTACCTATTCCCCAGCATCTTAAACCTGTGTCGTCTTGTGGCAATCATTTCAGCTCTGGGAAAAGTCTCTGACGATCCACTTGATCAATACTTCTCAACATCTTATAAACCTCTATCAGGTCACCCCTCATCCTTCGTCTCTCCAAGGAGAAAAGGCTGAGCTCCCTCAACCTATCCTCATAAGGCATGCTCCCCAATCCAGGCAACATCCTTATAAATCTCCTCTGCACCCTTTCAATGGCTTCCACATCCTTCCTGTAATGAGGCAAACAGAACTGAGCACATACTCCAAGTGGGGTCTGACCAGGGTCCTAGAAACCTGCAGCATTACCTCCCGACTCCTAAACTCAACTCCACGATTGAGGAAGGCCAGTACACCATATATCTTCTTAACTACAGCTGCTTTGAGCGCCCTATGAACTCCAACCCCAAGATCCTTCTGATCTTCCACATTGCCAAGAGTCCTACCATTAATATTATATTCTGCCATCCTATTTGACCTGTCAAAATGAACCACTTCACACTTATCTGGGTTGAACTCCATCTGCCACTCCTCCACCCAGTCTTGCATCCTATCAACGTCTCACTGCAACTTCTGACATCCATCCACACTACTCACAACACCTCCAACCTTGGTGTCATCAGCAAATTTACAAACCCAACCCTCCATTTCCTCATCCAGGTCATTTATAAAAATCACACAGTAAGGGTCCTAAAAAGCTGCAGCATTATCTCCTGACTCCTAAACTCAATTCCCTGGGGCACTCCACTGGTGACCGGCCTCCATGAAGAATATGACCCATCTATAACCACTCTTTGCCTTCTGTGGGCAAGCCAGTTCTGGATCCACAAAGCAATGTCCCTTTGGATCCCATGCTGCCTCACTTTCTCAATAAGCCTTGCATGAGGCACCTTATTAAATGCCTTGCTAAAGTCCATGTATACTACATCTACTGCTTTTCCTTCATCAATGTGTTTAGTCACATCTTCAAAATATTCAATCAGGCTCATAAGGCATGTTCTGCCTTTGACAAAGCCATCGGACTATTCTTAATTGTATTATATCTCTCCAAATGTTCATAAATCCTGCCTCTCAGGATCTTTTCCATCAACTTACCAACCACTGAGATTAGACTCACTGGTCTATAATTTCCAGGGCCATCTCTACTCCCTTTCTTGAATAAAGGAACAACATCCACAGTCCTCCAATCCTCCGGAAATTCTCCCATTTCCATTGATGATGCCAAAGACCATCGCCAGAGACTCCGCAATTTCCTCCCTCACCTCCCATAGTAACCTGGGGTACATCCCCAAGCAGTCCCAGTGACTTATTTAACTTGATGCTTTTCAAAAGCTCCAACACATCCTCTTTCTTAATATCTACATACTCAAGCTTTCAAGTCCGCTGCAAGTCTGCACTGCAACTACCAAGATCCTTTTCCATAGTGAATACTTAAATAAAGTATTCATTAGGTACCTCTGCTATTTCTTCTGGTTTAATACAAACTTTCCCACCATCACACTTGATAGGCCCTATTCTTTCAAGTCTTATCTTCTTGCTCGTCCCATACTTGTAGAATGCCTTGAGATTTTCCTTAATCCTGCCTGCCAAGGCCTTTTCATGACCCTGTCTGGCTCTACTAATTTCCTTCTTAAGATCTTCCTATTAGCCATATAGTCTTCTAGATCGCTAACATTACCTAGCTCTCTGAACATTTTGTTTTTCTTTTCTTGATAGTTTTGAAAAATAAAGATCCTTTGTGACTATAAACTGTAAATTAACAAGACCAATCAGGCCAGCAATATTGCTATTTGAATTTTGGAACAATTTTGAAATGATAAAATGACAGCACATTAATAACAGGTTATTTTTAAGGAAGAAAGTGACATCGTAAATAAAAACAACTAAGTGAAATACATTAATGTTGGAATTAAAGGAAATGTTTGCTTTCTGTTTCAAAGATATTAAGAGAACACTGTCTGTCTCTTTCATGTACTAGTTCTTAAGAGGGCTTTGGTGACTATCCAAGATGCTGGGGCACAGGGGTAAGATAAGGAAATATCTTCAAACTGTTAGGAAATTGTGATAATAGGAAAACAAAGAAATTCAGTAGTTGTTCTGTCAGTTTTATGAATTTAGAAACTCATAAAAAATGGAAACTGTGTAGTAAGAGGGACAGGTTGGCTGGGTTGATGTAATTTGTGCTTTTGCTATGTTGTTGATCCACCTCATCTCCTCCTTTGATCATCAAACTTCTTTTCCTCAAACTCTTGGCATTCTATTTTGTTACGAACTTACCTTAAGTGAACTTTTGCTTTGAGTGTTGATTGCCTGATCAACAACATTTGCTACATTCAGGCAATCAAAACTCAAAGCAAAGTTCATTGAAGGTAAGTTGGTAACAAAATAGAATGCCAAGAGTTTGAGGAAAAGAAGTTTGATGATCAAAGGAGGAGATGAGGTGTGAACTTCACAATGACATTCTAAAAGTAATTAAGGGTAATTTCTGTAGAAGTTAGTTCAGATAAGGGAAGATCAAAAGGGAAGTAATTTCATGCTATCCAATCTACCTGTTTTGAGAACTCAGGACGTGAAGATGCTGGCGTTGGACTAGGGTAAATATTCACCTGATGAAGGGGCAGCACTCTGAAAGCTAATGGCTTGTGCCAGCAAATAAATCTGTTGGATTTTGATCTGGTGTTGTGAGATTTCTTATTGAGAACTCAGCCCAGAGTGGGAAAGTTGTGTGAAGTCCCAGCAAGTTCTTTGCCTCAGTCAGATGCAACCACAAAGGTACAATTGTGATAACCATTACTCGACTTCACCTATCAGTATAAAACCCGACAGGGTGTTGTTTGGGAAGGTTTGTATCTGAAATTAGGAAAGTAGAGGGATTTAGAACTGGGTATATTTAAATGTGCTGAGTATAGCCATTAAGTTAGTTAAGTGTAATTCCAGTGGACTTTATTATGTGTTTTATTGTTTAAAATCATGACAAAGAATCTAAAATATTCTTCACTGGTTTTCACACACTGGAACAGCATGATGCCAAGTGGTTAGCATTGCTACCTCATAGCGCTAGGGATCTGGGTTCGATTCCCAGCTGGGTCATTGCCTGTCTGGAGTTTGCATATTCTTCCCGTGACTGCATGGGTTTCCTCCGGGTGCTCTGGTTTCCTCCTATAGTCTGAAGGGCGTGCTGGTTAGGTGCACTTACCCGAACAGGTGCCAGCTTGTGGCAACTAGGAAATTTCACGGTATTTTTATTGCAGTGTTAATGTAAGCCTTACTTGTGATAATAAATAAACTTTACATCTTTCCTCATAATATACCAAATTGCATCATGCCGTTGCTTCTCTTCTGAAATTTGAAGTAACTCAAAATTTAACTTCAGCTGCGCCCTTAGTAAGATAAATACTTTGTTTTGTTTGATAGATGGCAGATGGAATTTAATCTTGATAAATGTGACGTGATCCATTTTAGGAGAAAGAATGTAGGGGAGAGGTAGATGATAAAGGGTAGACCTATTAAGAGTATAGAAACGCAGAGGGACCTGGAGGTGCAGGTGAACAAGTCTCTGAAGGTGGTAGAGCAAGTGGAGAAGGTTGTGAAGAAAGCATATAGTATGCTAGCCTTTATAGGAAGGGGTATAGAGTACAAGAGCTGGTCTTTAATGTTGCAGTTGTATAAAACGTTGGTTAGACCTCATTTGGAATACTGCGTCCAGTTCTGGTCGCCTTACTACCGGAAGGACATGGAGACTCTGGAGAGAGTGCAGAGGAGGTTTACCAGGATGCTGCCTGGTATGGAAGGTCTGAGTTACACGGAGAGATTAGGCAAATTGGGACTGTTTTCCTTAGAAAGACGTAGACTTACAGGAGATCTGATAGAGGTGTACAAGATTATGAGGGGTATAGATAGAGTAAACAGGGTTAAGTTTTTTCCTAGGATGGACTCGAACAGCACAAGGGGTCACGGGCTTAGGGTGAGGGGGGTAGGGTATTATTTGGATGCTAGAGGGAGATTTTTCACACAGAGGTGGTGAGGGTATGGAATGCACTGCCAAGTAAAGTGGTGGAGGCAGGTACTCTAGAGTTATTTAAGAAATACTTATATGGGCACATGAACAGAATGGAAATGGAGGGGTATAGAAAACTGATTTAAAATAGGGATCATGAGCCTTGGGAGTCCCTGGGAAGTGTGTAAATAGATGGTGATATTGATGTACTCGCATCATTCGCTCTTATGTACTCTTCGCATCATGTACTCTTATGTATTCGCAATAAGGTGGAGGAACTTGCAGCTTGGACCAGTACCTGGAACTTCGATGTTGTGGCCATTTCAGAGACATGGATAGGGCAGGGACAGGAATGGTTGTTGCAGATTCCGGGGTTCAAATGCTTCAGTCGGAGTAGAGAAGGAGGTAGAAGAGGGGGAGGAGTGGCATTATTAGTCAAAGACTGTGTCACAGTGACAGAAAGGAAGTTTGATGAGGACTTGTCTGTTGAGGTAGTATGGGCTGAGATTAGAAACAGGAGAGGAGAGGTCACCCTGTTGGGAGTCTTTTATAGACCTCCTAAAAGTTCTAGAGAGGTAGAGGAAAGGATTGCAAAGTCAATCCTGGACAGGAGTGAAAGTAATAGGGTAATTGTTATGGGGGACTTTACTAATATTGATTGGAATAGCTATAGCTCTAGCTCGTTAGAGGGGTCAGTTTTTGTACAAAGTGTGCAGGAAGGTTTTTTGACTCAGTATGTAGATAGGCCAACTAGAGGTGAGGCTACATTGGATTTGGTGCTGGGCAATGAGCCAGACCAGGTGTTAGACTTGGAAGTTGGTGAACATTTTGGTGATAGTGACCACAATTCGGTTACGTTCACCTTAGTGATGGATAGGGATAGGCATGAAGCTGGGGGCAGTAGTTATAGCTGGGGGAATGGTAATTATGAGGCCATAAGGAGGGAATTAGGGTGCATAGGTTGGACTAGGAAACTACAGGGACTGGGAACATCTGAAATGTGGAGCTTATTCAAGGAGCAGCTACTGCGAGTCCTTGATAAGTATGTCCCTGTCAGTCAAGGAGGAAATGGTCAAGTAAGGGAACCATGGTATACTAAAAAAGTTAATTCGCTGGTTAAAAGGAAAAAGGAGGCTTATGTCAGGATGAGGCTTGAAGGCTCAGTTAGTGCAATGGATAGCTATAGATTAGCCAGGAGGGAGCTAAAGAGTGAGTTGAGGAGAGCTAAAAGGGGACACGAGAAGACTTTGGCTGATAGGATCAAGGAGAATCCTAAAGCTTTCTTTAGATATGTTAAGAATAGAAGATTGGTTAGGGCAAGATTAGGGCCAGTCATAGACAGCAGTGGGAAGTTGTGCGTGGAGCCTGAAGAGATTGGAGAGGCTTCTCTTCGGTATTCACGCAGGGAATGTAAATGTAGTTGTGGAGAACACTGGGATACAGGGTTGCAAACTGGAAAGTATTGAAGTAGATAAGGAGGATGTGCTAGATATTCTTGAGGGTTTGAAGTTAGATAAGTCCCCTGGGCCGGACGGGATTTACCCTAGGATTCTCTGGGAGGCAAGAGAGGCGATTGCAGAGCCTCTGGCTCTGATCTTCAGGTCGTCGTTGGTTACGGGTATAGTGCCGGAAGACTGGAGGATAGCGAATGTGGTCCCATTGTTCAAGAAGGGGAATAGAGACTTTCCGGGGAATTATAGGCCGGTGAGTCTTACTTCTGTTGTGGGCAAAGTATTGGAGAGAATTATTAGGGATAGGATTTATAGTTATTTAGAGAGAAATGAATTGATTGGGGATAGTCAGCATGGTTTTGTGAAGGGTAGGTCGTGCCTTACTAACCTTATTGAGTTTTTTGAAAAAGTGACCAAAGAGGTGGATGGGGGTAAGGCAGTTGATGTGGTATATATGGACTTTAGTAAGGCGTTCAATAAGGTGGCCCATGGAAGGCTTCTGCAGAAAATGCAAATGTATGGGATTGAGAGTGATTTAGCTAATTGGATTAGGAATTGGCTAGCAGATAGAAGACAGAGGGTGGTGGTTGATGAAGTTATTCATCGTGGAGTTCGGTTACAAGTGGTGTACCTCAGGGATCTGTTTTGGGGCCCCTGCTGTTTGTAATTTTTATAAATGATCTGGATGAGGGTATTGAAGGATGGATTAGTAAATTTGCGGATGACACCAAAGTCGGAGGAGTGGTAGATAGTGAAGAGGGGTGTTATAGTTTGCAGAGAGACTTGGACAAGTTGCAAAGCTGGGCTGAGAGGTGGCAAATGGAGTTTAATGTGGAAAAGTGTGAGGTAATTCACTTAGGCAGGAATAACAAATGTGTAGAGTATAGGGCTAATGATAAGACTCTTAACAGCGTTGATGAACAGAGGGATCTTGGTGGATATGTGCATAGATCCCTGAAAGTTGGCAATCAAGTCAATAAGGTTGTTAAGAAGGCATATAGAGTCTTAGCTTTTATTGGTAGGGGGATTGAATTTTCGGAGCCGCAACGTCATGTTGCAACTGTACAAAACTCTAGTGTGGCTGCACTTGGAGTATTGTGTGCAGTTCTGGTCCCCGCATTATAAGAAAGATGTGGAGGCATTGGAGAGGGTACAGAGGAGGTTTACCAGATTGTTGCCAGGTATGGAGGGCAGGTCTTACGAGGAGAAGCTGAGGGATTTGAGGTTGTTTTCGTTAGAAAGAAGGCAGCTATTTCTACAAATATGTGAAAAGTAAAAGGATGAGAAGAGAAAGGATAGGACCTATAAAAAGTGAAGGGGGAAAAGTCTGTATGGAACCGGAAGAAATGGCAGAGGTGCTTAATGAGTACTTTGCCTCAGTATTCACGGTGGAAAGTGATCTGGGAGGATGCACTACAAGTTTGCGGCAGACTGAAAAGATTGAGTATATAGATATTAAGGAAGCGGATGTGTTAGAACTTTTAAATGCTATCAAGATAGACAAGTCTCCGGGACCAGATGGGATGTACCCCAGGTTATTGTGGGAGGTGAGGGATGTCATTGCAGAGCCCCTGGCGATGATCTTTGCGTCGTCGATGGAGACGGGAAAGGTTCCGGAGGATTGGAGGATTGCGGATGTGGTCCCTATTTTCAAGAAAGGGAACAGGGATAGTCCTGGAAATTACCGACCGGTGAGTCTGACCTCAGTGGTTGGTAAGCTGATGGAGAGGCTTCTGAGGGACAAGATTTACGAGCATTTGGAGAAGTTTAGGTTGATTAGAAATAGTCAGCATGGTTTTGTAAAAGGCAGGTCGTGCCTTACGAGCTTAATTGAGTTCTTCGAAAATGTGACTGAACACATTGACGAAGGAAGAGCAGTGGACGTGGTGTACATGGACTTCAGCAAGGCATTTGACAAGGTCCCACATGCAAGACTTCTTGAGAAGGTGAGAGGCCATGGGATCCAAGGGGCTTTGGCCTTGTGGATCCAGAACTGGCTTGCCTGCAGAAGGCAGAGGGTGGTTGTGGATGGCTCTTTTTCTGCATGGAGGTCGGTCACCAGTGGAGTGCCCCAGGGATCTGTTCTAGGACCCTTGCTGTTTGTCATTTTCATAAATGACCTGGATGAGGAAGTGGAGGGATGGGTGAGTAAGTTCGCCGATGACACGAAGGTCGGTGGTGTTGTGGATGGTCTGGAGGGATGTCAAAAGTTGCAGCATGACATCGACAGGATGCAAGACTGGGCGGAGAAGTGGCAGATGGACTTCAACGCGGATAAATGTGTTGTGGTCCATTTTGGCAGATCCAACGGGATGAATGAGTACACTATCAAAGGTAGGAGTCTTAGCTGTGTGGAAGAGCAGAGGGATCTTGGGGTCCGGGTCCATAAGACTCTCAAATCGGCCTCCCAGGTGGAGGATGTGGTTAAGAAAGCTTACGGTGTACTGGCCTTCATTCATCGAGGGATTGAGTTCAGGAGTCAGGAGGTAATGCTGCAGCTTTATAGGACCCTTGTCAGACCACACTTGGAGTACTGTGCGCAGTTCTGGTCGCCTCACTATAGGAAGGACGTGGAAGCTATTGAAGGTGCAGAGGAGATTTACAAGGATGTTGCCTGGATTGGGAGGCATGCCTTATGAAGACAGGTTGAGGGAGCTGGGACTGTTCTCCCTGGAGAGACGAAGGTTGAGAGGCGACCTGATAGAGGTTTACAAGATGTTGAGAGGAATAGATAGGGTGGACTCTCAGAGACTATTTCCCAGGGCTGAAATGGTCGCGACGAGAGGGCACAGATTTAAGGTGCAGGGAAGCAAGTACAGAGGGGACACTAGGGGAAAGTTTTTCACTCAGAGGGTGGTGAGTGAATGGAATCGGCTGCCGTCGGTGGTGGTCGAGGCGAACTCGCTGGGGTCTTTTAAAAGACTTCTGGATGAGTATATGGGATCCAATGGGATTGGGGGTTATAGATAGGTCTATGGCTGGGTAGGTTTTGATGTGTTCGGCACAACTTGTGGGCCGAAGGGCCTGTTTGTGCTGTAGTGTTCTATGTTCTAAGAGGAGACCTTATTGAAACATATAAGATGATTAGAGGTTTAGATAGGGTGGACAGTGATAGCCTTTTTCCTAGGATGGAGAAAGCTAGCACGAGGGGACATAGCTTTAAATTAAGGGGTGATAGTTATAGGACGGATATCAGAGGTAGGTTCTTTACCCAGAGGGTGGTTAGGGAGTGGAATGCCCTGCCTGCGGCAGTTGTGGATGCGCCACGTTTGGTGGCGTTTAAGAGGTTAGTAGATAAGTTTATGGACTAAAAGGGAATGGCTTAGTTTGGAGGGTCATTGCTTTTTCCTAATTGGTCGGTGCAACATCGAAGGCTGAAGGGCCTGTTCTGCGCTGTAATGTTCTACGTTCTATGTACTTGTTTTTATCCTACGGGTGCTTTGGTCCACCTTGTTGTCTAATAAGGGGCATGCACGCGATGGGTTGTGAGAGGGCTGCTCTTGCATTTTTTTTTCGAGAGTATCCTAGTGCTTCACGTCGTTAGTGTACGCTTGACCTGGATCATTTGATGGGCAACATGACAGCTCAGTGACTATTGCTGTGCTGTGCAGATACATGGATTTGGGCATGTGTCTGTGGGAGTTTACGCATTCTCCCTGCGCTTGCGTGGGTTTTCTCCGGGTGCTCCGGTTTCCTCCCACATCCCAAAGATGTGCTCTTAGGCTAATTGGCAAAACAAATTCTCCCTAAGTTGTCTCCAATTTGATTTTTAATCCATAGATCTATAAACATGGACAGGGATCGCGGGTAGAGGTGGGAACATCGGGGTGGCGGTGCAGGCTCATTGGGCCGAAGGGCCTTTTTCCCGTGCTGTTTTTTCTTTATCTTTTTTCTTTTTTTTTGAGATGAGCTGGAAGTGTATCAGATGGAGCAATGGAATACTGGATGTGATAGCACAGTTGTGATTTATTAACTGTGCAGTAACTAACATGCAGGAGTGCATAGTGAATCTGTACTGAGCACAGGATACCAGACACGCTTTTCAAACAGCATGGGCATGAATTGATTAAGGTAGCCTGGTGAGTAAGAAAAGATGTTTGAAACATATCAGAGAAAATCTGCCTTTAAACTTTCGGAATGGAATTGAACCTGTCGGCGGGACTAAATCTAAAATCGAAAGAGACAACATAGGGCTCAGAAAGGATACAGATTCAGGTGAAGAGGGAGCTGATAAATACCTTATGTTTAAATTTATTTATTAGTGCCACAAGTAGACTTACATTAACATTGCAATGAAGTTGCCGTGAAAATACCCAATGCTCGTTCGGGTACACCGAGGGAGAATCTACCTAATGTACCTAACCAGCACATCTTTCGGACTGTGGGAGGAAATCAGAGCATGTAGAGGAAATCCACATGCACATGGGAAGAACGTGCAAACTCTATGCAGTGACCCAAGTACATGATTTATTGTTTGAATCATAGATATTTACAATATGCCAATAATTTAGAATTAACGGCTCTCCTGCAAAGAGATAAGGAATGTAAGGAGTGAGGTAGAATGCAGGCAGGGAGTACTTACATATTCACCTATTAGGAATAGTTTGGTTGACTAGAAATCAAATGAGATTGATTAGGGTATCTTCCCCTCAATCAGGAAGTATGTAATATTATTAAGTTACTAATGGCATTATTGGTAAAGTTCAACTTTACTTTTTGTGGAAATGTATTCCGAACCAATTAATAAGATTTACAGGCAGATTTACGGTTTTTCAAAGGACAAGGAATCAGTAAGGAGTTAAATGATCTTAGACCAGCTAACACAAACAATTTACACATTTTTTGAATGCAGCAAGTGAATCAAAACAAATAGTTATGATTTTAAAACATAGATACTGATATTTTGTATGTATCTTAATATACTGCTCATTTCAGTCGAGCAAAGTTACCGAAAAGTACTATGGTAAAAGTCAGTAGTTTATCAGGTGAATTCCTATGAGGCTACGTACTCTGCAACATTAATTAATAGATGCATTTACTGCCCGGATACAAGGATAGATATGCCTCTGGACACAGGAACGCATGTCTATTTAACTTGGCAGTGAGCAGTGGGAACGTCCATTTGGATCCTGTGGTCGTGTTGCCAGGCAACAGGGATGTAATTAGTGCCAAGAGGACAGACTACGTCCAGACTTAGTTGGATGAATAAGATTTCACCATGTTATTAAGTATCATATGGTTGGCTGAGGTACTTGACAGAGATTTGTATTGATATATAACTGTTAAATGAAATTGATTTTAAACTAATGAATTATTGATTTGGAAAAGTATAATTCATCTGTATTTGATGATGTACTTCAGATCTTTTGGAAAGGTTCTGTTGCTCTGTTTCAGATCTATTTAACTTTGTGAGTCTCCAATCGGCTATATTGTTTTGTCCTATGATGTATGTTAAATGTATTTTGTTATGTCTTCAACAGAAATATTTGCCTTGCAAGTTTTGAATTGTCTTCAGGCACAATTAGCCACCTTCAAATTTCCCCACAACACTATATTATTAAAAATGAACAAGTGACCTATTTAATAGCCTGCTTTGTAAAATAGAATGAGAAAACTTAAGAAATTACTAATTACTAATTCTGGGAGCTTATGTCAAATTTTAAAACACTTACAGCATGTGGTGTACTAAAAATTTAAAGAGCTTAAAGATTGGCTGAGGATTCAACTAAGCATATGTTTGAATGATCTGTTATTGTCAAAATATCCTTGTATATTCAGAATATTTACACTTGAAAGGTGCTAGGGCTAAATCGCCACAGACAAATTTGCAAATCAACCTACGTGCTCCAAAAGACAATGATCAGACTCAGAAAGATTGAGCATGAGGTCACTCAGATACTGAAGCTTGGATAAAGACAAACAAGCAAATCACAGTAGGAAAGACAAAACTAAAAGCGATGGAGATATCACCAGATCATCTGAAGCCAAGTCTGCATAGCTCACTGACCAAAGCTGAAACAGGAAATAAGGCTTTTGACCAAGGTCCTGCATGGGAGACTGATCAAGAGGGTGAGAGCCCAAGGTTGTTTTTGTGACTGGAATCCTGTGTCCAATGGTTACTGCAGAGGTTGGTGCTGGGTCCTTTGCTGATTATAGTATACATTAATTACCTAGATGTGAATGTGAAGGGAGGGAATGGCATGTGGGAGGCGGGGGAGGGAGGGTGTGGGGGTGGGAGGGGTTGTGGTGGGTAAGGGAGGGGGGAGCTGGATCACTGATGACACAAAAATTGGTAGTGTGCTAAATAGCAAGGAGGAAAGTCTTAGGTTACAGAACAATATAGGCAAGAAGGTACAATAGTGGGAAATAGAATTTAACCCTGAAAAGCGTGAGGTAATGCATTTTGGGAGGACTAAAAAAGCAAGGGAATGCACAATGAACTAGAACACTAGGAAGTAAAAAAGACCAAAAGGACCTTGGTGTGCATGAAAATCGATCCCTGAAGACAGCAGGACAGATAGATAAAGTGCTTCACAAGGCATATGGGATATTTGACTTTATTAACTGAGGTATAGAATATATGAACAGGGAGACTATGATAGAGCTGTATAAAATGCTGATTAGACCACTGTGCTATAAGAAGAATGTGATTGCACCAGAAAGGATGCAGAGATTTGCCAGGATGTTGCCTGGGCTGGAGTGGTTAGGCTTAGACAAGAGAAGCTGAGGATGGACATGTGGTGCACAATATATGAGGGGCATAGGTATATAGAAAGATACTTTTACCCTTAGTTGAAAGTAATAAAGAGGAGACATAGATTTAAGGTGAGGGAAATAAAATTTAGAGGAGATTTGAAGCAAAGTTTTTTCACCCAGAGAGAGGTGGGAATCTGGAACTCGCTGTCTGAAAGGGTGTTTGAGGCAGGAAACCTAACATATAAGCATCATTTCGATGAACACTTGAAATGCCATAGCAAACAAAAGCTACAGATCAAGTGCTGGAAATTGGGATTAAAATAGATGAGTGCTTGATGGCCAGCACAGACACAATGGGCTGAAGAGTCTCTGTCTGTGCTATGAAGCGCTTCGACTGAATGACTAAAGCCTGTCCAGGCCTAAACATTTCCATCCAGTTTGGTTATGTTTGATGCATTTCTTCTTAATAAATATTTCCAATTTGTTACAATTTAGTGGTCTGCAGTTGACACTTTATCGTGATTTAACCACAAGAGTAGGTCAGAAGCTGGGAATTCTGTGGCAAGTATCTTACTTCCTGGCTCCCTATTGCAATCTTTCTTTCAGCATAAACATAATAATCATATGAGAAGGATTGGCAAAAACAATAACGTGGGTTCTTTATTAGAACATAACTTATGTACACATACAAAATTCACTGGGGAACTGTGTGTGCACATCTGACCTTGACTAGCAATGCTGTAGACTTAAGTTCAAAGATATGAAATTACTACACCACATCCTGTCTTAACAGAAGTGATTGAAAGCAGTATATGTTCCCTTAAAGGTACATTTTCATCATATCACAACATATCCTTTTTTTTCTAATCTCGTAGTTTACCTTCAAAGAATCAAACTGTTTACATCTCAGCAAAACAAAAACATTGTGTCTGGATATACCATTGTAAAAAAATAGATATACTCTGAATAGATGGCTCTGAAATGTATTGATGGTTTACTTATCCATCCAAGCTTAATTATAGTTATTCTGCTTGGCTGCTGCATGTTTTCAAAATGATAGTTTGTGTTGTATCACTGACCGCGCTCTGTTCACAATAGGATTACTTGGTGTTGCTGGCTGTGGTGTTTGTTTGATTTAACATCAGTTTCAGCACACTACACACTATCATGCTGTCTGGTGACTGGGTTTGTGGTGATTTTAATTCTGGGCTTATGTTGTCGACTTCCACAATTCCATCAGTTGTGTTTTCATCTGGAACTGTTGTGATGACATACAGGCTGGCTGATTTGTTACCCACATGCCAGTTGCGGGCATCTTTCATGTACCTCTGCTTTTAGATTGAGTGTTCATATAATCCTGGAATTATAGACCATTGATAACTAGGAAGGATAGTCCACATTTATTTGCCAAATAGCCATTCCACATTGGTTCTGTAATACAATGAAGTTGGCCTGTTGGCTGATGACATATATTACAGACATAGATAATCTTCAGCCAGTTAAGCACCAAGTTTTCAGTAGTGCTCCTTGTATCTGCGGTCCTCATCATTGTCTGAGTGATAGTAAGGATGATGACCTGCACAGCATTAGGCTTGTGATTGCCCACAACACAAAATATCTGGGTTTATTTATCGGGGTGAATTGTATGATGGATACTAGAGATAGAATGTCCAAACCACTGTGCATGATAAGTTTGGTAGTGGTCGATTGAATCATTACGTACCATGTCTTTGCACACATGCATTTCAGAGTACGAAGTGGGAGGATGTTTGCCTGCATTGATATCTGGTTTTGTGTAAGGTTTCTACTGTCCCTGAATCTCTGGGCATATAATCAGGATGGTGGCAAAGGCTTCTGTTGGTACCAATAATGATGTGGAGATGCCGGTGTTGGACTAGGGTAAGCACAGTAAGAAACATTCCTATGGTACCAACAATGTCAGCACATTCTTTCATATTCATTATGCTGAATGTCTGTTCCCTGTATCAATGATGTGATTATCTTCATCATCTGACTATATAGCCAGGCTAGGCACTTCACGGATCTTATCTTAATGTCTGTCATGTTCCCACAGTTGGTTGGAAAGCTATACCTATCTGACCTTGGATTGTGGCTTCTCATGATGTCAAAATATTTGTTTTGGCCTTTGCTTTTTGCAATGACGCTCCCAGTATTCTCTACTGGCACATGCCTCATATATAATGCTGAAAGCTGGTCCTCTGGGTCAGTGTGCAACGCCTCATTGTATATATTGCTCCTAAGTTTATCTTTATTGGCTATCATGCCAATGATAAACAAATTACACATAGCTTACAGACTGTCTGCCCAGTGTTAAGGCTTTATATTTGTGCCTCTCTGCTTCCACACTGTAACATTTGCTTTGGTCCATGGGTCTCTCCAGAATACTTCTATTGAGGTAGTTGTTTATCATTAGCTCAATGTTTCTATCAGCTAGTTCTAACACTGAAAATGCAATCACACCCTTTACAAATTGATCTATGGTCTCTCAATTACTGTGGACAATATTCTAGATGATGCATTTGGAGGTTGAGCCACATCAATAATTGGGTTGACATCTTTTTCAGATTATTTACAGTCATTGTCTGATGGACCTGAAATGTTCAGTCTGTGGAAGCCTTTATTACCCTCAGCTTAATGGCTTGTGTATCTGGTTTGCAAATATTGAGATCCAGAAAACAACTGTACACGTTGTAGGACCAAAGCAAACTTAAATAGGGGGTCTACAGCTTTTCAATGGAGTGTTGGAAATTTTGTAGCCATCATGCATAGTGACGCATAGTAACTAGAACATTTTGGAAAAAGACAGCTGTTCGGATTTTTTTTAAGAACAGTCCTTCAGAATTTGTTTTTTCTCCCTAAGTGCCTTTTGTGGCTACCATCACAGCTGGTGATAGACTTTTTCCTTTGACTGCACTGTTGGCTTTATTTTTGATTTCCCAGACATTAATAAAACTGTGATTATGGCATGAAAAGGTGAAAGAGCTTCAGAGAGTTGGTTGAAGATGGTTGAAATGTGTGTCACCAATAATGGGATGAAGGCGGAAGAAATGCCAGAAAGTAAGAAACAGTGAACATTCAGGAACCAACATTGAGCTGGAAGAAACTGAAGAGTTTAGCAAGAAAAGCACAAGATTTGGGAGTCAGTAACATAATTCAAAACCAACAGAATGATGCTTGACCAAGAATCCTCCAGAAAACAAGCCCAAATTTTATTGCTGCTGTTTTCAAGTATTGAGAAACAAAATGTTTTTTTTTAATTAATTAATGGGACATCGGCACTGCTGGCTGGCTGGCAATTATTGTTTATCCCTAGTTGCCCGAGGACATTTGAGAGTTAATCCATTGCTGTGGGCCTGGAGTCACATGTAGGCCAGACCAGATAAGGACGGCAGATTTTCTTCCCTAAAGAACACTAGTGAACCAGATGGGTTTTTCCGACAACCAATGATGGTTTCATGATCATCAATAGATTCTTAATTCCAGATTTTTTTTAGTGAATTCAAATTCCACCAGCTGCTGTGGCAGGATTTGAACCCGGGTCCCCAGAACATTAGCTGAGTTCCCTGGATTAAAAGTCTAGTGATAATATCACTAGGCCAATCACTTATGACCAAGAAAGGAATTAAGGGTTTTAGGTAGCAGACGGGTAAGTGGAACTGAACCACTATCAGATCAGCCATGATCTTACTGAATGGCGGGGTAGGCTTGAGGGGCTAGACGGCCTACTCCAGCTCCTGTTTCTTACATTCTTAGGCTTTTTTTAGTGTCTGTTTCCAACCAGACCAACCAATTTTGTATCAATCCATTCACAAAAATTCAACGGGAATTGTGATCAGTTTTCCACTGCACTGGATCTTTAATGTGTAGGTCTGTTGGCACAATTGTTAATTTAACAGCATCTGCAGCATCCAATTCCATGGTGATTCACTTGCCAAATCAGTCTTAGCACTTTTGGAACTATAACATACAGAAATGCAAATATTTGCATCTACCACTGGCATAAGCCAAACGCCACAGGTTAAGAGCAGTGTGCCAGTAAATAAAAAAAAATCACGAAAAGCCCAAAACAGAGATTTGTATTTTCCCTTTTTGGAGCTGTGGCTCTTCAGAATATCCAGTTGTCACAGTTCCATGTCAGCTGTTATTCACTGTATTTATGTTTTGCTGCTCCCAGTGTGGGCTCCTCTATATTGGGAAGGCTAAATGTAGACTAGGTAACCGCTGTGCGGACCACCTTTACCCCAGACTGCCTGTCGCTTGCCATTTCAACTCAGCAACTTGCTCTCATAGAACAAACAAAGAGCAACACAGGACGGGAAACAGGCCCTTCGGCCCAACGAGCCCGCGCCGCCGTCCTAACGTCTTAATGACGTATCCATGACTTTAGGCTATGCCTATTGTGGAAGATTCCCATATAGGGACCAACATAGGAACAATTTGTTACCCAATCAGCCTAAGAGCACATTTTTGGGTTGTGGGAGGAAACCGGGGCACCCGGAGAAAACCCACGCAACCACAGGGAGAACGCGCAAACTCCCGCAGACACAGGCCCAAATCTATGTGTCTGCACAGCAACAGCGATAGTCTCTGAGCTGTCTTGATGCCCATCAGATGGTCCAATTTAAGCATACAATAACGACTTGAAGTACTAGGCCACTCCTGAAGCAACATCCAAGAGCAGCTCTCGCACGACCTGCCGAATGCATGCACCTTGTTGGTCAACAAGGTGGACCGAATCGCCTGTGGAAACAAATAAGATATTTAGACAGTCCTGCTATATCCCTCTATCTGCAGACCGCTCATGTGGCTGTCCAAGAGACCCTTAAACAACCCTAGCGTGCCTGCTCCCACCACCTTACTCGGCAGTGCATTCCACACCCCCACTACCCTTTGTGTGAAAAACTGCCCTCTAATATTCGTCTTATACATAGCCCCCCTCACCCTAAGGCCATGACCCCTCGTTCTATCCGAATCTAATGGTGGAAAAAGCTTACCACCATTTACTCTATCTATACCCCTTATAATCTTATATACCTCTAATAGATCCCCTCTCAGCCGACGTCTTTCAAGGGAAAACAACCCCAGTGTGTTCAATCTTTCCTCGTAAGACAGCCCTTCCATACCAGGCAGCATTCTGGTAAATCTCCTCTGCACTCTCTCGAAGGCCTCCACATCCTTCCGGTAGTACGGCGATCAGAACTGGACGCAGTACTCCAAATGAGGCCTAACCAACGTTCTATATACTTGCAACATCAGACTCCTACTCTTGTATTCTATACCCCTTCCTATGAAGGCTAACATACCATACGCTTTCTTTATCACATTCTCCACCTGTACTGACACCTTCAGAGACTTGTGAACCTGCACCCCCAGGTCTCTCTGCATCTCTATACTCCGGATAGTTTTACCTTTTATCCTATAACTCTCCTCTACATTATTCCGGCCAAAATGCATCACCTCGCATTTATCCGGATTAAATTCCATTTGCCATCTATCTGCCCAATCTACCAGCCTATCTATGTCCTGTTGTATTGCCTGGCACTGCTCCTCAGTACCTGCCAATCCAAGCATCTTAGTGTCATCAGCAAATTTGCTGATCACACCATCTACCCCCTCTTCCAAGTCATTTATATAAACCACAAATAGAAGAGGTCCTAGTACTGAGCCCTGTGGCACACCACTAGTGACTGACCTCCAGTTGGAAAAAGAGCCTTCCACTACTACCCGCTGTCTCCTCCTCCCAAGCCAGTTCTCAACCCATCTACATACCTGGCCCTGTATCCCATGCGCCTTCACCTTTATCAGCCTACCATGGGGAACCTTGTCAAACGCCTTACTGAAATCCATGTAGACGACATCAACGGCTTGTCCTTCATCAACCGTTTTTGTCACCTCTTCAAAAAATTCCACTAGATTCGTAAGGCACAACCTCCCCTTAACGAAGCCATGCTGCGTATCCCTGATCAGATCGCAGCGCTCCAGATGCTCATACATCCTGTCCCTGAGGATCCTCTCCATTAGCTTACCTATAACTGAAGTCAAGCTCACCGGCCTATAGTTCCCTGGGTTATCCCTCTGACCCTTTTTAAACAACGGTACTACATTTGCTATCCTCCAGTCCTCTGGGACCTCACCTGTGTCCAAAGAAGAGACAAAGATTTGCGTCAGAGGCCCAGCAAGGTCATCTCTCACCTCCCTTAGCAGCCTGGGGTAAATGCCATCAGGCCCCGGAGCTTTATAAGTCTTTATGTTGCCTAAAAGCCCCAACACCTCTTCCCTCGTAATGATTATTTCCTTTAACGGGTCCTCAAATTTCTCAAAGCCGGCACCAGACATCAGGCCCCTCTCCCGCGTGAATACCGACTCAAAGTATTCATTCAGGATCTCCCCCACCCCCTCAGGCTCTAAGCATAGTTCCCCTCCTCTGTCCCTGAGAGGTCCAATCTTCCCTCTAACCATCCTTTTGCTCCTTACATAGGAGTAAAATGCCTTAGGATTTTCCTTAATCCTACCTGCCAAAGCCATTTCGTGGCCCCTTTTTGCCTTTCTGACACCCTTTTAAGATCCCGTCTACACTCTCTATATTTTCCCAGCGCTGTCTCTGTCCCCAGTTGCCTAGATCTAACATACGCCTCCCGCTTCTTCCTGACCAAGTCCTCAATATCCCTAGTAACCCACGGTTCTCTAATCCTACCCTTCCCATCCTTCCTCCTTACCGGCACGTGTCTTTCCTGCAAAGATTTTAGTTTTCCCTTGAAAGACTCCCACATGTACAGCGTCGACCTACCCTCGAACAGCTTATCCCAGTCGGAATCCTTAAGATCCTGCCTAATCTGGCTGTATCTAGCCCTCCCCCAGTTTAACACCCTTCCCTTAAGGCAGGCTTCATCTTTTTCCATTAATATCCTAAAGCAGACAGAGTTGTGGTCACTATTAGA
Organism: Sphyrna mokarran; assembly: GCA_024679065.1. Lineage (NCBI taxonomy): Eukaryota > Metazoa > Chordata > Chondrichthyes > Carcharhiniformes > Carcharhinidae > Sphyrna > Sphyrna mokarran. The sequence continues at coordinate 31,727,691 of JAGIQG010000023.1, read as the reverse complement.
CACATGCTCTCCTACTACAACGTCAACCACCTGCCCTGGCTCATTCCCCAGAACCAAATCCAGTATAGCCCCCTCTCTAGTTGGGCTATCCACATACTGCTCCAAGGACCCTTCCAAAACACACTGTACAAATTCCTCCGCACCTTCCGCTCTGGGCACCTTCCAATCTACCCCAGGGAAATTGAAATCTCCCACCACAACCACCCTATTCTTCCTACACTTATCTAAAATGTCCCTGCATATCCCTTTTTCCACGGCCCGCGGGCTGTTGGGCGGTCTGTAGTACACACCCAACATAGTAACCTCTCCCTTCCTATTCCTCAACTCCATCCATAGCGACTCAATTCCTAAATCATCCATACCACTCTCCCTCTGCACTGCTATGATGTGACCCTTAACAAATAACACCACTCCCCCTCCTCTCTTCAAACCACCTCTGTCATGCCTAAAACACTTATACCCTGGAATATTCAATTGCCAGTCCTGCCCCTCCTTTCACCACGTCTCAGTCACCGCCACCACTTCTAACTTCCTCGTGAACATTATTACCTTCAGTTCATCTGTTTTGCCAGTCACACTCCTCGCATTAAAACACATGCACTGAAGACCCTCAGGCCCTCTCTGATCCTCCTTCCTACCCTCTGGACTTACCCTGTCACCCATCTCTCTCCCACTCCCAGTTCCCTCTGTCTCCCCACCCCCCCTCCATATTAGTTTAAACCCTGCCGAAACACTCCAGCTAACCTCCCAGCTAAAATATGGGTGCCCTTCCAGACAACTGTTCCCCGTCCCTCTTGTATAGATGCCCCTCCCTCATGAAGACTTCCCAATGGTCTATGAATCTGAAACCCTCTGCCCTACACCAATCCCTCAACCACACATTTAGTTGGAGTACCTCATTATTCCTAACTCTGGGCAGCAGCCCAGAGAATGCCACCCTGGAGGACCTACACTTCAGCCGAGCCCCAAACTCCCTGAACTGCCTACGGAGTTACAAAGAGATAGTCACTCCTAAAAGTGATTCTTGGGTAACTATTAGGAAGAGGGGTAAGAAGCAATCGGGTAGACAATCCCCTGGGGCTGTTCCCCTCCAAAACAAGTTTTCTGTCTTGGAGGCTACAGTTGAGGAAGAATCAACTGGAGATGGCCAAAGGGAGCAGGTCTCTGGGGGTGAGCCTGCTGAGAATGCTCAGGTGGGTAGGGGGAATAAGAGATTAGGCCTGGTAATTGGAGACCCCATAGTTAGGGGGACAGATAGGAGAGTAAATAGTAATAAAAGGGACTCAGGGCTGGTGTGTTGCCTCCCAGGGGCCGGGGTCCAGGATGTCGCACAGCGGGTTTTTAAGATTCTTAAGGGAGAGGGGAGTCAGCCCCAAGTCATAATTCATATAGGGACTCATGATATAGGTAGGACAAGGGGAGGGGATATTAAACAGAAATTTATGGAGTTGGGGTGGAAGCTTAGGGCCAAAACTGGCAGAGTGGTTATCTCTGGACTCTTGCCTGTGCCAAGGGATAGTTTAGAGAAGAACAGAGAGAGGGAATGTTTGAACTCGTGGCTGCAGGGATGGTGCAGGAGGGAGGGGTTCAGGTTCCTGAACAATTGGGTCTCATTCTGGGATAGGTGGGACCTCTACAAGAGAGATGGTCTACACCTGAACCAGAGGGGAACCAATATCTTGGGGGGAAAATTTGCAAAGGCTATGCAGGGGGCTTTAAACTGATTCAGAGGTGGGGTGGGATCCTGAGTAGTTGGGGTGCTAAGAGGGACGAGAATAGGGGGGTCATAGAGGAGAACTGTAAAACACAGCAGCGTACGGGTGGAGTAGGGCATGGTTTGAAATGCGTATACTTTAAGGCAAGAAGTATTTGCAATCAAGTGGAGGAACTTGCAGCTTGGACCAGTACCTGGAACTTCGATGTTGTGGCCATTTCAGAGACGAGGGTAGAGCAGGGACAGGAATGGTTGTTGCAGGTTCCGGGGTTCAAATGCTTCAGTCGGAGTAGAGAAGGAGGTAGAAGAGGGGGAGGAGTGGCGTTATTAGTCAAAGACTGTGTCACAGTGACAGAAAAGAAGTTTGATGAGGACTTGTCTGTTGAGGTAGTATGGGCTGAGATTAGAAACAGGAGAGGAGAGGTCACCCTGTTTGGAGTCTTTTATAGATCTCCTAAAAGCTCTAGAGAGGTAGAGGAAAGGATTGCAAAGTCAATCCTGGACAGGAGTGAAAGTAATAGGGTAATTGTTATGGGGGACTTTAACTTTACTAATATTGATTGGAATAGCTATAGCTCTAGCACGTTAGAGGGGTCAGTTTTTGTACAAAGTGTGCAGGAAGGTTTTTTGACTCAGTATGTAGATAGGCCAACTAGAGGTGAGGCTACATTGGATTTGGTGCTGGGCAATGAGCCAGACCAGGTGTTAGGCTTGGAAGTTGGTGAACATTTTGGTGATAGTGACCACAATTCGATTACGTTCACCTTAGTGATGGATAGGAATAGGCATGAAGCTGGGGGCAGTAGTTATAGCTGGGGGAATGGTAATTATGAGGCCATAAGGAGAGAATTAGGGTGCATAGGTTGGACTAGGAAACTACAGGGACTGAGAACATCTGAAATGTGGAGCTTATTCAAGGAGCAGCTGCTGCGAGTCCTTAATAAGTATGTCCCTGTCAGGCAAGGAGGAAATGGTCGAGTAAGGGAGCCATGGTGTACGAAAAAAGTTAATTCGCTGGTTAAAAGGAAAAAGAAGGCTTATGTCAGGATGAGGCTTGAAGGCTCAGTTAGTGCAATGGATAGCTATAGATTAGCCAGGAGGGAGCTAAAGAGTGAGTTGAGGAGAGCTAAAAGGGGACACGAGAAGACTTTGGCTGATAGGATCAAGGAGAATCCTAAAGCTTTCTTTAGATATGTTAAGAATAGAAGATTGGTTAGGGAAAGATTAGGGCCAGTCAGAGACAGCAGTGGGAAGTTGTGCGTGGAGCCTGAAGCGATTGGAGAGGCACTGAACAAATATTTCTCTTTGGTATTCACGCAGGGAGATGTAAATGTAATTGTGGAGAACACTGAGGTGCAGGGTTGCAAACTGGAAAGTATTGAAGTAGATAGGGAGGATGTGCTAGATATTCTGGAGGGTTTGAAGTTAGATAAGTTCCCTGGGCCGGATGGGACTTACCCTAGGATTCTCTGGGAGGCAAGAGAGGCGATTGCAGAGCCTCTGGCTCTGATCTTCAGAACACTGCATTTGCCTGAGGAAGACACAAAAGTATTGAAAGCTCGCAGTTTTACTATCAAATAAATCGGTTGGATTAAAAATTGGTGTTGCTAAATTCTTACTGAGTTCTGATCTTCAGGTCATTTTTGGTTACGGGTATAGTTCCGGAAGACTGGAGGATAGCGAATGTGGCCCCATTGTTCAAGAAGGGGAAGAGAGACTTTCCAGGGAATTATAGGCCAGTGAGTCTTACTTCTGTTGTGGGCAAAGTATTGGAGAGAATTATTAGGGATAGGATTTATAGTTATTTAGAGAGAAATGAATTGATTGGGGATAGTCAGCATGGTTTTGTGAAGGGTAGGTCGTGCCTTACTAACCTCATTGAGTTTTTTGAAAAAGTGACCAAAGAGGTGGATGGGGGTAAGGCAGTTGATGTGGTATATATGGACTTTAGTAAGGCGTTTGATAAGGTGGCCCATGGAAGACTTCTGCAGAAAATGCAGATGTATGGGATAGAGGGTGATTTAGCTAATTGGATTAGGAATTGGCTAGCAGATAGAAGACAGAGGGTGGTGGTTGATGGGAGATATTCATCGTGGAGTTCGGTGACAAGTGGTGTACCTCAGGGGTCTGTTTTGGGGCCCCTGCTGTTTGTAATTTTTATAAATGATCTGGATGAGGGTATTGAAGGATGGATTAGTAATTTGCGAATGACACCAAAGTCAGAGGAGTGGTAGATAGTGAAGAGGGGTGTTATAGTTTGCAGAGAGACTTGGACAAGTTGCAGAGCTGGGCCGAGAGGTGGCAAATGGAGTTTAATGTGGAAAAGTGTGAGGTAATGCACTTTGGCAGGAATAATAAATGTGTAGAGTATAGGGCTAATGGTAGGATTCTTAATAGTGTTGATGAACAGAGGGATCTTGGTGTATATGTGCATAGATCCCTGAAAGTAGGCAGTCAAGTCGATAAGGTTGTTAAGAAGGCATATGGAGTCTTAGCTTTTATTGGTAGGGGGATTGAATTTCGGAGCCGCAACGTCATGTTGCAACTGTACAAAACTCTAGTGCGGCCGCACTTGGAGTATTGTGTGCAGTTCTGGTCCCCACATTATAAGAAAGATGTGGAGGCATTGGAGAGGGTACAGAGGAGGTTTACCAGGATGTTGCCTGGTATGGAGGGCAGGTCTTATGAAGAGAGGCTGAGGGATTTGAGGTTGTTTTCGTTAGAAAGAAGGCGGCTAAGAGGAGACCTAATCGAAACATATAAGATGATTAGAGGTTTAGATAGGGTGGACAGTGATAGCCTTTTTCCTAGGATGGAGAAAGCTAGCACGAGGGGACACAGCTTTAAATTAAGGGGTGATAGTTATAGGACGGATATCAGAGGTAGGTTCTTTACCCAGAGGGTGGTTAGGGAGTGGAATGCCCTGCCTGCAGCAGTTGTAGATGCGCCAAGTTTGGTGGCGTTTAAGAGGTTAGTTGATAAGTTTATGGAAGAGAAGGGAATGGTTTAGTTTGGAGGGTCATTGCTTTTTTTTTCATAATTGGTCGGCGCAACATCGAAGGCCGAAGGGCCTGTTCTGCGCTGTAATGTTCTATGTTCTTTGTATGTCCCCCCTGCACTTTGTTCCTATATCCTTCTCTCCTATGTGAACTATTACATCAGCCTTAGACCCTCCACCCTTCAAAATTCCCTCTACCCTCTCTGAAACATCCTGGACCCCTGCTCCAGGGAGGCAGACTACCATCCTGGAGTCCCGCATTTGCCCACAGAACCGCTTGTCGATCCCTTTGACCTTCCCATCCCCCACCACTATCTCACATCCCGCATTCCTGCCGTCCTCCGGGGCATTCTGATCCCCCTCCCTTGCCCTCTCTACCTCAGCTTTTGCCCTACCCTTGATATTCTGGGATGCCTCCTCTGAGGTGATCTTAATGCCGTGACTCCTTTTCTTTTTCCACTTCCTATCTGTAACCCACCCATCCCTCCTCCTAGGCCCTGGGGTCCCCTCAGGACAATGGTCCCGATTCATTATCCCCTCATTTTCTCTGACTAAAAACATATCTTCCAATCTCAGCTCCAGCTGCTTAGTCACGTAAAAGCCTTCTGGACTCAACACTGAGTTCAGTAGCTTTTGACTGTGAACCTTCCCCTCCATCTGAACCCTCCCCTTTTGTTTTCAGTTATTCAGTTCTCCTGGCTTCTTTCAACACTACCCTGCCCTCCCCAAAGTGGCCAGAATCCTTTGTTCAGTTTTGCTTCCACTGAGCACTGACTTTTGTTCTCCTGAGGACACATTCTGCCATCCTATCATTGCCACTACTCACACTCTTCAGTCTCTATTGGCACCATTCACAGCCCCCTTACCTTATATCCAGGACATCTTTGTCAATCTGTCTTTTGCTCTGCCCTATCACTGATTTTCCTTTTTCCCCATCCCTCTCTCCAAGTAAATAATTCATCACCTTTCTATCCCTCATCTGTTCCGTAGAATGGTCATATACACTGCTTTGTTTCTGTCTCCACAGGTGCTGTTACATTTGCTGAGTTTATCCAGCATTTTATTTCAAATTTCCATCATCTGGAAGATTTTGCTTTTATTTAACTATTATAACATTCCTTTCTGTTGAAAAGCCAAATTTACTTGGGTATGCTACTTTAGCCATCTGCAGTTGGTTCAGGAAGACTTATAGTGACCTATAATCTTCAATAATGAGATATAAGTTTCATTTTATTTGCTAGGGAATGATGGTGCATGCAAGTGGTGATAGTGCAGTTCTGTCATCAAAAGAACAGCAGCCCCTTAAATTGGAAGTACTTAGTCTTGTTCATTGTTTATTTGTATCATTGCATTAGTGCCAAAGCGTCCAAGTTACATCTCTTAATAATAATTAATAATTGACTAATAATCAATATCCAGGCTGGAATTTTACTGTTACACCCACCATGAGAATCAGAGCAGGTGGGAACAGACCAAGGAAAGGTCTGTTGACCTCAGGCGGGTTTTAAGGTTTTGGGACGAACGCAATTAAATTCCGAATCAAATGAAATCATCAAAACGTGAACGGTTCAAAGCTCTTGGAGCTGGAACAAGACTAGTAATATTTTCAAATATACATTACATTCTATCAAAATAATAAAAGCATGGCTTCAGATTACTTCAAAGTTAAGTCATCACACTTGTGAAATGTCCTGCAATATTTCAAATATGTGGAGATCTGTGAATAGAATTCCCACTCACCTGACAGAGGGGCAGTGCTCCAAAAGCTACTGGCTTTTGCTATCAAATAAACCCATTGGATTCTAACCCGGTGTTGTGAGACTTCTTACTATATTTCAAATATACAGAAAAGGAGAAAAAAAAGTACCCCCACATGAATACACAATATTCTAATTTGCTTCCTCTCAAATTATTTTCTATCAGACTTACTAACTGGTGAATTGCATTTTGACGTATCTCAGTTGTAAGATATCGCTCACAATGGTTAACATGTATATGCCCAAATTTGCAAGATGTCATTATATATTTAAGAGGAGATCAGAGTCGTGTAGCACTCTGAGCTAGCTGGTACACCCCCCTGAGATACGTCAAAATGCAATTCACCAGTTAGTAAGTCTGATAGAAAATAATTTGAGAGGAAGCAAATTAGAACATTGTGTATTCATGTGGGGGTATTTTTTTCTCCTCTTTTGTATATTTGAAAATATTGAAGGACATTTCACAAGTGCGATGACTTATTTTTGAGAGCAATCTGAAGCCATGCTTTAGTTATTTTGATAGAATGTAATATATATTTGGGAATATTACAAGTCTTGTTCCAGCTCCAAGAGTCTTAAACTCACTCTACTCTTCTTTTCATGATTTTACTTGATTTGGAATTTAATTATGTCCTGCTGTCGAAATGTAAAGTGATTAATAATTACATGCAGGTGTTTGTAGTAAAACAGCAGCACAGTCAAGCTCTGGCAACCTTAAGATTGCCAATCTGAATCTTTTACGAAAACCTTCATATTCAAGCATAAGCAAATACCTAAAGCAAATAATGAACAGACATCTAATTTAACTTCTTAAATTCTAAAAATTCATTCATGGGATGTGGGTATCACTAGCTGGGCCAGTACTTACTGTCCATCCCTAAATGACCTTAGGAAGGTGGTGATAAACTGCCATCTTGAACCGCTGCAGTCCGGCAGCACAGTGGTTAACAATGCTTCCTCAAAATGCCAGAGGCTCGGGTTCAATTCCGGCCTTGGGTCACTACCTGTGTGGAATTTGCACGTTCTCCCCATGTCTGCATGGAAGGAAAAGCTGGTGCTCCGGTTTCCTCCTGTGTTCCAAAGGTGTGCGGTTAGGTTGATTGGCCGCAGTGTTGGGGGATTAACAGGGTATAAATGTGGGCAAAGGCAGGAGAATGAGGATGAGAAAAATATCAGCCATGACTGAATGGCAGAACAGACTCGATGGGCTGAGTGGCCTAATTCTGCTTTTGGGGTTATGAGAATAGGGCCTGGGTAGAATTGTGATCTGTGCAGACTTAAATGGCCCGAATGGCCTCCTTCTGGACTACAGGAATTCTATGAAATGTGAGAACTGCTACTTTGGGGATCTTGGTTTTTCTCAGTAAGATTTCTCAGGACGGAATCTTCATTATGATGATGCTGAACACTGAAGAGGCCAATCGTAATTACCAAAGGTTCCTCAGATGCCAGAACCAATTGCCACTATCATTCAGCAACATCTTTCTTCAGCAAGTGAAACGAAATATATGCCTACAAGTCAAAGATTATGAGTTACTCTTGAGTCAATCTCCCTGAACTGATTGCAAACAGCTGAACCAACATCCCAAATAAACCTGGTTTTTCAGTAGAGAGGACTGTTTAGTTGGTGTGCAACTGTGATGAATGGATACTACTAAAGGAACAACTACTGGGAAGAGAAATCTGTATTTTGGGCTTTGCTTTTCATGAATACGGAACCTTCTAGCCAAATTTCCACTTTACCCAGAAATACTGCATATTTCAGTACTTCTTTCCAGAAGATTATGTCTTAAGTAGCTGTTTAACCAATTAAATGAGAAAAGGTGATGATTGAACAATTGACAGTTTTGAATTCCCACCAACAAGTTTGAGTTCTTGAAATTCTCTATGTTGACTGAAAATTATTAAAAACTAAAATAGCATGTCAAACTCTTTGTGGACAAAATGGGAAATTTAGTCATAAATGAATGGGACGTGACAGAAGTTGTCTTTGGGGGGGAAAAATAATTTTTCAGTGATATCAATTTTGTTCAAACCATCTTAGGTATTATGGCATATTGGAGTAGGAATATTGTGAATACTTATGGCCTATTTTTGCCTGAACAAATATTGTCTGCATTCATACATTGAAGCCTGTAACATCCAAGCTCACGAGCATCAGATTGGAGTTTCCCCAAAGATGCACTGCAAAACCCCTCTCAGGTTTTTACAGATAAGATTTGCATGGCTATTTCCCAAAAATGCAAATTTTCCCTAGTCAATTATCTTGACTGGGAACAATTTAAAAATGCAATTTAAATTGCATTTTGGATAGTTCCTACTCTGTTACACCAATGGTTACCCAGAAAAAGTTAAAATATCTTCTAAATTCTGGGTAATTATTATACAAACCCAGACTGACTCTCCCCTTGACTAGAACCACCCCCCCCTCCCCCGCCACCTCCCCCATCAAACTGTCCTCCTGACCCTGTCTTCCATGAGGCTTTTCCCACCAACTGACTTCTTCCTCATCCATGGGATTCCATCCTCCTTCCCTTTCACCCAATGCTGGACCTAATCAAACTTCTTCATTGGCTAAATTCACCCACTTTTTGACCCCACCCTCCCGCAAAATCTGATACACCTCTGACCAAATCCCCCCCTCCCACAGGACATAAACAAGTACCCTATCTCCTGTTGGCTTGATCAGTCTTGACTACACTCCCAATTACAGCATGCAGCCCAACCTCCACTTCGACCCCATACTGTTGGAGGTGATGCTCCTACTCCTCAGGCCCCACCTAACTTGACCACAACGTCCTCCTCCAGTCAGATGGGGCTGGACTTTGACACTGGGCTTCCAGGATGAGCTGCATTACCTGGATTTTGCTCAGTTTGAATTGGAGGGTTGGGTAAAATCAGATTGAAAGAAAAATCACATAAAAATTGGGCATGGATTGGCAATCGAACACTGATTGCCACTCTGGAGAAGTTAGAGTCCATTGTATCACAACACATATTTATTAAAGAAGTGTCATTATTTTTTGCTAATCTTTTACATTAAAAAGTTTATTTGTCACAAGTAAACCTTATATTAAGGTTGCAATGAAATGAATGTGAAATTCCCACAGTCACCTATTCGGGTCAGTGCACCTATCCAGCATGTCTTTCAGAATGTGGGAGAAAACTGAAGCACCCAGAGGAAACCCATGCAGACACAGGGAGAACATGCAAACTCCACACAGACAGCGACACAAGCTCAGAATCAAATCTGGGTCCCTGATGCTGGAAGGCAACGCTAACCACTGTGCCACCATGCCGCCAGTCAATATAAATACTTATTTCAGAAGAATTGTAGGTTATAAGAAACTCACACAGTGACATATCTATACGTTAAATGTAGGAATGGGATGAATATATTATTTGGTCTTTTTTATTTCATAACTACTTCATCTTATATTTTTAACTCCAGTCCAACTCTTCAGTTGGTCGCATAACTTGCAGGGGACCAGAAATGTTGGTGATGTGCAAAAAAATAGTTTCTCAATACTGAAATAATTAGGAAGATCGGGGCATTACAGCGATCTTTCAGGATCCAACTTAAATGTTATTGTTGAACATCCAACTTGATCATTAAGTAAAGTTAAGCAGTCATTAAGCAATCAATTAGTCACATTCAACTAGATTTTCCTATTGAGAGCGCAGCCTGGATTTTCACTTAAAAAATACTCAAAAATGAGAAACACTAATCCCAAATTTACTACAATATTGTAATTTAAATATATAAAAATCCCATTCTTTGATAACTGTAAGTATACTCTGTGGTTGCTACGTCAAACACTTTTGTGTACTTCAATCCACAAGCTAAGTACATGCAAATATCTTTTCACAAATGTAGTTATTTTGCTTTTATCAGTCTACATAATGGATACCTTTGAAAGCAGTTTTACTGTGCAATACATTAGGTAGGCGAAAGCATTGTAAAACAATAGTGATCTGTGGACTACATTCTATCAAATAAACATGAACTTTATTAAGCTCATGCTGATGATGCTCAACAAACCTGACTATATTCAAATCACATGCCTTTGCCATGTGTCAATTTAGAAGGTGTACCTGTTAAATGTAGCTGAAATATAGGAAGCTTGCAACATCCCAACACACTGTACAAATAATAACATAATAAGCAAAAAAGTTGCCATAATTCCTGATAACCAAAGGCTATTTTCCATTGAGGGGAAGAATTGACCTCAGGTGATTTATTAACACGTGGATCATGTGTTAATCAGATGAGAGACAAGATTGAGAAGTGGGGCCTTCATGACTAACCTTGGTCAGTATGCGGATTGAAACCTTGCTGTTGTCATTTCTCTGCATCACAAACCAACTGTAAATACTTCAGAACAAAAGACCATAAATCCTAAATAATCAGCAAAAAACATATACTTGACTAAATACCAACTGAGCTTCTCACCTGCTAAGATTTGAAGCAGTTAAGTGTGGTTTAAAACCTTTGGCATTATTTCACACACTGTTCTAATATCAAACAGACATCATTAAAACATATTTCAATTCAGTAATTGTCAGCAAAATGACTGAGTATGCCATTAAATGGAGCTGAAAATCTAATAAAAATGAATTAAATCAGCATCTTCCACCCAAAAGAGTTGCTAATGATAGAGTCTTACTGCATCTAGTTCTTACTACTAAATCAGCTCTAATCAAATTACTGACATACCTCTCCATCTGTGAGAATCTAGAACTCCCAGTCCACGTGAGCGTACTGTGATCCTCTTCCCTTGAAAGCGTACCACTCGCAGAGAATGAACATGGAACACTCAATGGGAGATCTAAAGATTCCATGCTGGTGTGCAGGCTACTAAGTTTAGGGTACATTAGGGTTTCCTTGTTGTTTGTGAAATTGCTAACTAGGCCCAGCCCCTGACTAAAGGTACCAGAATTTACATTAAGCACAGGAGCAGGACTAGGTGTCAGACATGGAGTCAAGCTGATTCCAGCTGTCTGGGCATCGCTGGTTTTGGTTGAAGTTTCACTGGCAACACTGCTCGTGACAGATGCATGTCCTGAGGTTGAAGAATCCAGGCTGTTTGAGTTGATTTTGTCAATATTGGCTAATGCAGGTGCTTTGCTGATCCCTTTTGAACTAATCACCCTGGAGTGGAAAAGAAAAATAAATTCAAATAACTATTTGATTCATGTGGAAAATTCAATTAAAACATGGGGGAATTAAAAAGAAAGGGCATTTTCACATTGAAGCTTAAAATTAAACATCAAGACCATTTCAAAATCTAACACCAATTCTAGACACGTAAACATGTAAAAGTGTAAAGAAATTTAAGTTAATTTGCTCATTTCTTTTTTGAGCGTGGTTTGTATACAAGATAATTATCTTTTTCGAATCGCTTTCTTTGTGAGAAAGATTAATCATGATACTAATTATAAAAAAGATCATTCTCCACTGTAGACAAATTAAAGAAACGATAATGTTACCATTGAGTTTTATAATAAAGATACCCCCCAACCACATCTCAAACAGTACCCATAACCATATCAGAAAAACTCATCAAGTCTGACAGCATCTATGGAGAGAGAATAGAACCAACATTTCAATTCTGGATGACTCCTCATCACAGGAAATAGAATTTCCATTTGTTTCTTTTACCCCATCCAGCTCCGACGAAGGGTTACCCAGACTTGAAATATTGGGTCTACTCTGTCTCTACAAATGCTGTCAGACCTGAGATTTTCTAGCATTTTCTGTTTTTGTTTCAGATTCCAGCATTCGCGTAATTTGCTTTTACCCATAACTATACCAGTACACAGTGTGAATTTGTGCATGCTCATAGACGAGATAAATTTATTGCAATTCCATTATGTAGCTCGAATTATGATTATATGAAGCAGTTTTGATACACGTATTAAAATCTGCAATATAAAAAGCTGTGAAAGTGCGATTACTGGCTAAGAAGTCTCCAGAACTAATTTCTCTGAAAAATAATTGTAGAGATTTTTTAAAAAGTTACTTTTTATATTTTTGTTTCTACCATAATCCCAATCTTATTTCATTCTCTCAGCTAAGAAGTATAACATCATCTCTGGTATTTGATCTCAAGTTATTTTGGCTTTGCATCATGGTACAATTCCAGACTGGTGCAAAGCACTAGATGCCAATTTGACCTTCTGGAATCTTGCAGAATCTAATGAAGAATCCTTTTAATGTCAGGAGAAAGCAGGTGTTCTTTCTGAGTCTTATAACACGTGGAGTTTCTTTGTTACCTATTTTAATTCCAGTTGCAATTGTAAATATAATTTAACAGTACCAGCTAGGTTATGCATAAATGGCTACCAGACAGACTGGGATATGTTATGCAATGGAACTTTAAATCACATTTCCTGTAGAACCATTCAGTATGACAATAAAGTGTGTAACTCCATTTTGCTACAGGATAAAAAATATTGAACAAATTAGCTCGAAAAGTGGTAGTCTGTAATGACACTTAAAATAAAACCACATCCTTTTGCACAAACAAATCCAATATGGATTTAAATGCAAAATGACCCAGAACTTTTGATATCAGCTGAAGCACTGCTGGGCTACGAGAGGACATTCAGTCAGAATTCCCATGACTCATCCCAGATACTGCAGACATTGACATATCAGTCAACATTTGAAGCCTTGAAAAATCCTTCTAAAAGCAGAAGTCGATTTACACGCAGAGTGTAAACATGAATCGTCAGGTACGGCTGGACGTCATTTTGAAATATCCTCAGCATCCAATGCAGTGTTGTGTTGTGTGGGGTGGGATGGAGGGAGAGGAGGAGTGTGACCTATATGCTAAATACATGCAAAAGCATGATTACTGAAAAACAACTGCAAGAAGGTCAATGCCTTCAGGAAAGGAAGTGAAGGGAGAAACTGTGTGAAAAGGAAGCAAGGTTGTAAAATTTAAGTTTGCCATTAAATGAAAACGGTGTATTAACAGCTAAAAGGGTCATTTTTATTACATGAGAGACAGACTACAAAAGTTTTTTTTGTTAATTTATTGCATTTGTGTGAGGAGGTTGATCTCTTGTGAGCAATGAAAATGGATTAACCTCTTTACAAGTTAAAAGTTCTGCAGCAGCCACCTTATACGAACCATCTAAGCAGTTTATAAATAATACCAAATGATTCCACAGTTTTGTGCTGCAAAATTAAATCTGGAAACTGTGTTGGCATCCACACTCAGTTTACGTAGAACCTCTAATAGAATGCCAGGTAGCTGATATCGGCCGAGTTATATTCAAAGCACACTCTGCAATTCAAATGACAATGGACTAACCTGGTATTACAAACCCCCATTTTCATACGATGGACAAGAAACACATCAGACTGAATTTTATATTGAAGTGTTGGCTTGTGCAGTGGTGGCAAATTTGGGAATGGGTGAGCCTGCTTCTCTTGGCTTATTGGTCACAATCAATTTTACATTGCTCAGGCAGTTAATAGCTTGAAGTCAAGGCTTCTACCCCATAGGGGTAGGCTGTCCACCTCCAACAGCTGCTGAGCTACTCGTTGACCAGCTCTGCAGTCGCAGTGGTGCCACGAGGAGCCAGGCTCCTACTGGGGATGTAGTTAGTGTCTGAACAGGAGCAGAAGATCAGACTTGAAGGTAAATGGGGAGACCTCCTGTATGCCAGTCCAGATGGGTGATGGGATGGAAAGGAATAGGGAGTGTGTGTGTGTGTGTGTGTGTGTGTGTGTGTGTGTGTGTGTGTGTGTGTGTGTGTCACAGGCAGGATGGCAGTCCCATTTGCAGAGAATGAGAATTTGCAATTGGGTATAGATTCCTGACTGGAAAAGGCTACTACCCCTCGCCTAGTCATTTGGCACAGGCATCCCCTGGCATTGGTAAAGTACGATAGCGCAGTAGTTAGCATAAAACTTGTTGAATTTGTACAGGCCTCAATTGGAATACTGTACAAACTCCACACCAGCATGTAGATTGCCCCTTTCTGGCAGAGGGATTAGCAAGTTAAATATGTGGGGTTATAGGGATAGGGCCTGGGTGGGATTGTTGCTGGTACAGCCTCAATGGATCAAATGGCCTCCTTCTTCACTGTAGGGGTTTTATGCTAAAATGAGCTTGATTTTGTACTGAGAACTAATGTCGCTCATCTTTATCATGGAGTAATTCAGACAGCAACCCTTGCAATGCACATGTAAGCATTTCAACACAGAAACTCAGAAGTTGCAGTCTTCAGCTACCATGTGCCTCCATTGCTGTTTTATAACAACACCTCTCTGATATACACTAGACATTGAAACAAATGTTTAAGAGCATGAAATTGCACCACCATCTCACTAGTTACTCATCAAATACAACTGGGTGGCACCGTAGCACAGTGGTTAGCACTGCTGCTTCACAGCTCCAGAGACCTGGGGTCGATTCCCAGCTTGGGTCACTGTCTGTGTGGACTTTGCACATTCTCCTCTTGTCTGTGTGGGTTTGCTCCGATTTCCTCCCACAGTCCAAAGATGTTCCGGTTAGGTGGATTGGCCATGCTAAAATTGCCTCTTAGTGTCCTGAGATGTGTAGGTTAGAGGGGTTAGTGGATAAATGTGTACGGATAGTACCTGGGTGGGATTGTAATCGATGGGTCAGATGACCTCTTTCTGCAGTATAGGGATTCTATGAACAGAAAAGGTTAGGCATTCCGGTACAAATGAATTTTAATCAATCATGATTATTACAAACCCCACCTGTCCTAGAAATGTAATTTTACAGGGGTAATGTTTCTTTCAATTAAAATGTAGTGCTGGAATGTTTAAAAAACTTATTCTAAAACTTTTGTTGGAGATGGTCTTTGCCTGGCATTTTTGTGATACAAATGATACTTGCCTGAATATTATCCAGGTCTTGCTCAGGTGGGCACAGACTGCTTCAGCATGTGAGGAGTCATGAACGGTGCTGAATATTGTGAAATCAAAAGCAAATATCTCCACTTTTGACCTTATAATGGAGGGGAGGTCAGTGATGAGACAACTTATGATGGTTGAGCCTGAGGTCCTGAGAAACTCCTGAAGTGATGCCCTGGGGATGAAATAATTGATCTCCAACAGCCACACTATAATGCAGCTATATCCTTCCTGCCCGACCTCCTGACCTGGGCCTTGTGTGAAACGTGTAACTGGTTTTTCAGGCCTACAGTCCTGTGTAAACAGAGTTGTGAAAGCTGAAGTCTTGATCCCTTTTGATGTCACCAGCTGCCATGAAGCAGGTAGATTTGAGGCTTGTTAGGAGCAATGGGGAGTGAGAGGGTAGGCAGGAGGTTGGTGGAGGTCGTTGGGTACATAGTGGGGTACAGTCAAGGGTGTTTTGGAGGGTAGTCTTGGACACAGAAGGGTAATCATGAGGAAGTGGGGATAGCCATGGGTAATTGAGAGGCTATTGAGGGGATGCGAGAGGGAAATACTCGGAAGCCAAGAGGGTAGTCATGTTGTTGGGGGAGGGGGGAGAGGTCCTGGGAGGAAGGTCTGACCGGACCAATGAGGGGGTCATTATCAGAATTACCCAGGAGTTAGAAGTATTTTAACCATCCTGGTAAAACAAATGTAACCATACAAAGTTTGCAATTTGAGTCAGAGTTTCAGATGATTCCTAACATAGGATAATTGCCAATGGGACCCTTTGGGTATCCCATGGGCATGACACCACAGAGAGTGGAAGTTATGCTTACATATAATTTTTGTTGCAGTATTTCAATGTATTCATCAAATTCAGTCCCTCAGGCCAGTGCTTGATGGATTTTTGTAGTATTGATTTTTTTCCTAAATTTCAAAGCAAATCATACAGATTGCAAACTCATACAATAACACACAAAGTCTTAGAACTCATTTCATTGATTTTCACCTTGCCTGGCTTAAGCCTACGTGCAATAAATTTCAAGTCAGATAATCCCTGTTGTCACTATGTAGCTCTATGCAGTGGCAGTAACGTACAGCACTGTTGAGAGAAAAAGGTATAGGATGAGCAATTGAGTTCAGTAGCATTGCTCTTTGGGCCAAAGGGTGGGATGTCCTTAACCCACCAAAATATTCAAGGAGCATGACACACACCCTTTTAACGGGGCATTGGTGTCACAGTAAGATCATAAGACTTAGGAGCAGAATTAGGCTACTCAGCTCATCATATCTGCTTCATCATTCAATCACGCCCGATACTTTTCCGTCCCCATTCTATAGCCTTTTCCCCTAACTCTTGATCCACTTATTACTCAAGAACCTATCTATCTCTGTCTGAAAGACATTCGATGATCTGGCCTCCACAGCAGTCTGCAACAAACAGTTCCACAGATTTACCACTTTCTGGCTGAAGACGTTCCTCCTCATCTCTGTTTTAAAGGATCATCCCTTTAGCCTAACGTGCCCTCTGGTTCTAGTTTTTCCTACTAGTGGAAACATCCTATCCATGTCCATGCTATTTAATAAGATCCTCCCTCATCCTTCTAAACTCCAATGAGTACAGATCCAGAGTCCTCAACCGTTCCTCATATGACAAGCTCTTCATTCCAAGGATCATCCTTGTGAATCTCCTCTGGACTTTTTCCAAGACCAGCACATCCTTCCTTAGATATAGAGCCCAAAACTGCTCACAATCCTCCAGATGGAGTCTGACCTGAGCCCTATACAGTCTCAGATGTACTTCCCTGCTCTTGTATTCTAGTCCTCTTGATCTGAATGCTAACATTGCATTAGCCTTCCTAACTGCCAACTGAACATGCATGTTAACTTTCAGAGAATCTTGAACAACGGATCCCAAGTCCCTTTGTGTTACTGATTTCCTAAGCATTTTCCCATTTAGAAATAGTCTACACCTCCATTCCTCCTTCCAAATTGCATAACCTCACACTTTTCCACATTGTACTCCACATACTACTTCTTTGCCCACTCTCCTAACCTGGCCAAGTCCTTCTGCAGCTCTCCCCCCACCCACCTCCTCCTCAATACTACATATCTTTGTATCATCTGCAGACTTAGCAACAGTGCCTTCAGTTTCTTCCTCCAAGTCATTAACGTTTATTGTGAAAAGTTGTGGTCCCAGAACCACCAGTTGTGGTCCCACACCACTAGTGTTGTGTCCCCTGAGACACAACACTAGTCACTGACTGCCATCCTGAAAAAGAGCCCATTATCCCCCTTCTCTGCTTTCTGCTAGTCAGCCAATCCTCTAGCTATGCCAGGATCTTACCCTTAACACCATGATAATTAACTTATTTAACAGTCTCCTATGCAGCACCTTGTCCAAAGCCTTCTAAAAATCTAAATAAATCACATTCACTGGTTCTCCTTGAGTATTCCACAATCTCATCTTCAATAATGGACTCTAAAATCTTGCCAATGACCGAAGTTAATTTCTCGTCTGCTGCCTCCCTCCCTTCTTAAATAGCAGCGTTACATTAGCTGTTTTCCAGTCCTCTGGTACCCTCCCTGCCTCCAGTGATTCCTGAAAGATCACCAGCAATGCCTCCACAATTTCCTCAGCTAATCTCTTTTAGAGTCCTGAGGAGTCCAAGTGATTCAGCCACCTTTAGGACTTTCAGTTTTCCCAGAACCTCCTCCTTAGTGATGGCCTCCTCACCTGTGCCCTCCGATTCTGCTCTGGCATCCCACTGGTGTCTTCCACTGTGAAGACTAATGCAAAGTAACTCTTCAGGTAAGAACAGTACTTGCTGTCCATCCCTTATTGTCCATGAGAAGGGGGTGGTGAGTCTCTTTCCTGAACTGTAGGGGGCAGCTATACAATAAATGGCAGCAGTATAGACACACAGAGGGACCTGGGTGTGCAAGTCCACCTATGTTTAAAGGTGGCAGTACAGGTGGAGAGAGTGGTGAAGAAGTCATATAGCATGCTTGCCTTTATTGGATGGCGCATAGAGTATAAAACTTAGCATATGATATTGCACCTAAATAGAACATTGGTTAGGCCACATTTGGAATACTGCATCCAGTTCTGGTCACCACATTACCAGAAGGTGGAGGCTTTGCAGAGAGTACAGAAAATGTTTACCAGGATGTTGCCTGGTATGGAGGGTCATAGATACAAGGAGAGATTGGGTAAACTGAGGTTGCTCACCCTGGAAAGATAGAGGATGAGGGGTGACCTAATAGAGGTGTATGAAATTATGAAGGGCATAGATAGGGTGAATAGTGAGAAGCTTTTTTCCAGGTCAGAGGTGACGAACACGAGGGGTCATAAGGGCAAGGTTCAACACAAATGTGAGAGGGACATATTTTACATAGAGGGTGGTGGGGGCCTGGAATGCACTGCCAAGCAAGATGGTTGAGGTGGATATGCTAGGATCATTTAAGGATTATTCAGATAGCCACATGAACAGACTGGAAATAGAGGGATACAAACAAATGATCTAGTTGGGACATGAACGGCGCAGGCTTGGAGGGCCAAAGGGCCTGTTCATGTGCTGTATTGTTCTTTGTTTGTTTTGTCTGCTGAGGTGACACAGTGATACAAGGAAGGGAGTTCCAGAATTTTAACCCAGTGACAGCAAAAGGCTGATGATTTTGTTCCAAGTCAGGAAGGTGAATGGCTTAGAGGAAAACTTGTTCCCATATTTCTGCTGCCCATTTCCTTCTGGGAGGAGAGGTTGTGCATTTCAACAAGACTGTCGAAACTTTCTTCGTGAGTTGCTGCAGTACACCTTGTATATAGTACATCCTTCTGCCACTGTGCATGATGCCAATGGGAATTTGATGACGACACTGTTATTTCAGAGCTCAAAGATTCAGCCGATATTGTCATAATCTCAGACTATTTAAATGATTAGACGCTGGTCCATCAAAACCATCTATGCAGCAGTTGAGAGCCTGGGTATCCATAATCTCTCAGAATCAACCATTCTTCTGGTCCCTCACAATTACAATGCACTTCCATTTTAAGAGCTGTAGGATAGTTTGATGCAATGATAATAAGTATGGATTTTGAATCCTCTGTCCACACACAGCAACAGTCAACATGGTGTTTATTGCTGGCTGTGTACAGAGTTCATGATCTTGAGCAGTATGAAGATGCATACTATCTGCTTAAAGTTTTGAAGTTTTATTTGTTCGTCACAGGCTTATATTAACACTGCAATGAAGTCACTGTGAAAATCCCCCAGTCTCCAAAAGCCAGCGCCTTTTCGGGTACATTGAGGGGGAATTTAGCATGGCCAATGCACTTACCAGTATATTATTCAGACTGTGGGAGGAAACCGGAGCAGCAGGAAGAAACCCACACAGCCGCTGGGAAAAGATGCAGACTCCACACAGACAGTGACCTGAGCCAACATTGAACCTGGGTCCCTGACACTGAGAAGCAGTAGTGCTACACTGTGCCATCATGTTTCGCATCCAACAGGACAAAGTTAATTGTGCACTGCCATCCTGTATCCACTCCTGGAGGTTTGTTCAATTTGTTATTGTGTTAAACCTTGTGCAGAAAGACTTTTTAAAGGTTCCAATTCTCTTGTTCCATTCATAGATTCCTTCTTCCACATATTTTCCATTTGTTTCCTATTTTCCCTTGTCCATTTATAAGTTAAACCTTGGAGCAAATGAGTTTAACAGTTTGATTGTTTCCATCCTTTGCTCCATGTGTTTGTACTTAGATGTCTTACACAAAAAAACATGCCAAAGTAGCACAAGGGAAAATCTGTACTCAAGAGGAAAATCCAGTATTACTCAAGGTATGCAACAGAAAGTGGGAATTTTCCTTTTACATCAAATTATGCATCAAGTTTATACTTTTAAACACAAAGATATTTCACAGCAAATACAATTCAACAGTTATATTGCACTTTTTGGGACCTTGGTTACTTGAATAAGAATATTGTACATCCCTAAAATATAGCCTTGATATTTTCAAACTCCTAAAGGGTTCAAACTCCTTGAAGATGTATGATTCAATGATTCTATGTATCTTTTATGGAAGCTAATTTGAAATGTACTTTTAAATATGTCTTACAATTCTAAATGCCTGTGACATTAATCAGAAACATTGGAAAAAATTGGTGAGGGAAGTGTGGTTTTTTTAAATTTGAACTTTCAAAAAGCCTTTGACAAAGTACCACGTCAGAAACGCATTGCAAAATGAAATCCCATGAGATTACAGTGGCAGGATAGATACTAAATTGGCTAAAGGGTAACTGATGGTGAGTAATGGTGAACGTTGTTTTCCAGACTTAGGCTGAATGGATTCTTCCAGGGGCTGATATTCAGATCGAAGTTCCTTTTGAAATATATTAATGACCTGACCTTGGGTACGCACAGCATAATTTTAAAGTCTCGAGATGGTGCAAAACTCAGAAATGCAGAAAACAGTGAGGAAGTTAGTAACAGACATCAGGAGGACTTTGCCACACCTTATATTCGTGCTTAAGTTAACTAAATGGTACAATTTTAAAAGGGGCTGAAGGGGACATGATACACAAAGCTTTGAAGGTGACAGGACAGCACAGTGGTTAGCACTACTGCCTCACAATGCCAGGGACGCAGCTTCCATTCCGGCTTTATTCTGTGTGGAGTTTGCACTTTCTCCCCATGTCTGCGTGAGTTTTCTCCGGGTACTAGTTTCCTCCCACACTTCAAAGGTGTGTGGATTAGGTTGATTGGCCATGCTAAAGTTGACCCTCATGTGGGGTTATGGGAATAGGGCCTGGGTGGTATTGTGGTCAATACAGACTCGATGAGCCAAATGGCCTCCTTCAATAATGCAGGGATTCTATGAACTGTCAAATTTTAGGCTGAAAGAAAAGACATTTAGGGTCACACATTTAATCTGCTCTGCTAGCTAATGTCTACTAGACATATCTATCTGATTTTCAACCATACCCCACCCCTCACAATCCAAGTGACTCATATGTATTACGTAACATCATATCCGAATACTGTATACCTAATACTTAAATTCATGCACATAATCAGCTATTGTCATGACAAGGATGAGTTGAGAAGTCTGTTACAAAACAGACTTTGTCACAAATCACCTTCCCACCCAACTTGGTATTACCTGCAAACTTTGAGATGTTACATTTTGTTCCCTCAACCAAATCATTAGAACATAAAACATAGAACATTACAGCGCAGAACAGGCCCTTTGGCTTTCGATGTTGTGCCGACCAATTAACAAAAACAATGACCCTCTAACCTAAACCATTCCCTTTTCATCCATAAACTTATCTACTAACCTCTTAAACGCCACCAAACTTGGCGCATCTACAACTGCAGCAGGCAGGGCATTCCATACCCTTACCACCCTCTGGGTAAAGAACCTACCTCTGACATCCGTCCTATAACTACCACCCCTTAATTTAAAGCTATGTCCCCTCGTGCTAGCTTTCTCCATCCTAGGAAAAAGGCTATCACTGTCCACCCTATCTAAACCTCTAATCATCTTATATGTTTCAATAAGGTCCCCTCTTAGCCGCCTCCTTTCTAACGAAAACAACCTCAAATCCCTCAGCCTCTCTTCATAAGACCTGCCCTCCATACCAGGCAACATCCTGGTAAACCTCCTCTGTACCCTCTCCAATGCCTCCACATCTTTCTTATAATGTGGGGACCAGAACTGTACACAATACTCCAAGTGCGGCCACACTAGTTTTGTACAGTTGCAACATGACGTTGCGGCTTCGAAATTCAATCCCCCTACCAATAAAAGCTAAGACTCCATATGCCTTCCTAACAACCTTATCGACTTGATTGCCAACTTTCAGGGATCTATGCACATATACACCAAGATCCCTCTGTTCTTCAACACTATTAAGAGTCCTGATATATTATATATATATAGTGAATTGTTGGGGTCCCAGCACCGATCCTTGTAGCACCCCACTAGTTACAATTTGAAAAGGACCCATGAATTACTACTCTTTGTTTTCTCTCTGCCAGCTAGTTTTCTATCCATCTCAGTACACTTCCCCCAATACTATGCGCCTTCATCTTACACAATAAATTGTTGTCAAACACTTTCTGAAGGTCCAAATATACTACATTGACTTGCTCTGCCTTGTCAACTCTACTAGTTACATCTTCAAAGAATTCCATCAGATTTGTCAAGCATGATTTCCCCTTCATAAATCCAAGCTGATTCTGTCTGATCCAGCCATTGCTTTCTAAATACTCCTTGATAATGGATTGGAGATCCCCCCCTCACCCCTCGAATGGTGTTAGGCTTACAATTCCCTGTTTTCTTTTTGAATATTGGAGTGACATCAGCTAACTTCCAATCTGCAGAGACAGTTTCAGAGTCTATAAAATCCTGGAAGATGACCATCATTGCATCCACTATTTCTAGAGCCACTTCCTTAAGTGCTTGGGTGGGTATAATACCAGCAGTTGCCACTCCCTCCTCAACGGTGCTGGGGATCATCAATGTCCACTCAACCAGGGGGATCTCTCCCCTCCCGGGGTCTCTGATCCTGAGAAAGGCTTGCTGCTGTCCAATAAAGATGTACTTAGCACCATAGGTCTTCCTGAGAAAAAAGGCAACGGAGGACTCTTGCCAGTTCTCTACTGGGCAAAACCCCCGTCACCTCCATTAAATAACACTCTTAATGAGTGTAAAACTGAAAATCTTCTCTAAACATTTAAGAAAATCCAGTTAATTCCCAGCTGGAGTTGTGTTTCCAATTCTGGAAAGATGCGAAAACCAAAGAGGGGATAAAGGAGATTTACTAAAATGGTATCAGGAATGTGTGACTTGCAGTTCTCTAAAGAGACGGGACAAGCTGGGATTGTTCTTTCAAAGATTGAGGTAATCTCATTGAAACATAGCAGATAGCAGTTAGACATGACCTCCTTCTACACCATTCCATTCTAATTACTCAGCATCTTAATATGTTAGAAAAGGTTTCCCTTCATCTGATCCAACAATGAAAATTGCCCTGATAATAACCTAAGCCAAACACTTACTACTAAGCAATTTTACGTATTTAATAGAAGCCTAGTATGCCATTGTATTTAACACATTAATCTGACAGTACTTTCTTCGCTATTTGGACTGAATTGTAATAAATAGTGTTGAGAGGGATTTCAGCCAACTGCATTAAGTGTTCAGACTCACATACATCTTAATATCGATGCCAGAAATCTGGCAGCTTTAAACTTTCAACTATAACAGCATTATACAGCAATCATTTCTACTAAAAAACCAATTCAATTAGGCCAATCAAATTTTCAACAGCACGGAATTCAGTATTAGCCGATAAATCGCCACACATCACAGTTGGAGTGTACATCAAAAGTGTGCAACAGGTTGCATTTGACAGACCCCTCACATAGTATGTTTTCAGCAGGAGGACACATAAAATGAGGAGAATCAAGTCTATCATCTTGCCTCCCTCCGCCCCAAGCTGCCTCTCATAATATGGTCGTTGGTGGATACCAAAATGGGTAGTCTGCCACCATCCTTAACTAAATAATTAATGTTCAATTAAGCCTACAATATAGGCTGTCCATGCCATAAAATGTTGGCCTCATCAGGCTGTTTCCATGAAGAAAACTGCTTAAAGGCAGGGAGGAAGGGGAGGTTCAATCTCTGGGGGGCAGAAGGGGAGAGGGGTGACCAGTGTACCCGCCCCCTCCTTGACTCCCTGATTTCTCCCTGTCTCATATCCCAGATTTTCCTCTCTCCAGGATCAATGCCCTCTTCCACCATGGGCCTTTGACTGTTAATTAGCTCTGGTACTGCATGTGACAATAATAAGTCAAACTGCTAGAGCTACTGACCAATCAGATTGGTCAGCAGTTCTTTAGGTAGGACCTCCTCCCTCTGAGGCAACACAATATACTTAGGAGCAGAGTTAGAGTTCACAGAATGAATATAAAAGTAGCAACATGGCATACAAAATTGGCTGAGTGGCAGAATGCAGAGAGCAGTGGTTCACGGATGTTTTTCAGCCTAAAGGAAGGCTTGCAGTGGAGTTCCCCAGGGGTCAGTGTTGGGATGATGACTCTTTCTGATACATTAATAATCTGGACCCAGATGTACAGAGCACAATTTCAGAATTGGCAGACAATATGAAACTTGGAAGCATTATGAATTTTGAGAAGTATGTTGTAGAACTTCAAAAGGACGGAGGCAAGTTGGTGGAACAGTTGAACAAGTGTCAGATGACGTTCAATGCAGACGTGTGTGAAGTGATTCATTTTGTGAGGAAAAACATTGGCAGGAAGGCAGGAAAATGGCACTAAGTGAATTGCTGAGTTGGACAACAGCAGCAGACACTTTGAGTCATTTGGCCATCTCCTGCCTTGTAACAATTCTGTGAAGTCCCACTCTCTGCTTGATTAGCCTATCACTGGCACACTATGGCTATGAGATAGGCTTCTTTCAGGTCAGTTAGCTGTTGACCGGCAGTTGCAACTGGAGGGATGGGGGTTCAAGCAAGATATTCAAATTCTCCAATTCCATGAAATCAAGCTTCAGTAACAAGACAGCATCTATAATTTACATTAAATTACATGCCTGAAATTCAATAGTGATCCTCCTTAAAATCGGTTATTTCAGCAGAATTCAGAATTAACTTTTGTAAACGTCAGAGCTGCAGACTCAAGGGTTGAAACTGTAGGTTTCTATGAATCTATGGAATGCTTAAGTATGTAACTAAAGTGGATCTTATAGACAAGTGTTGAAGGAATGTGCATGGAAATGAATACATTTAGATGGCAGAAGCACCCAAGTATTTTCATGGAGATCCAACAAAAATTACAGTGGAGGAATTGGCCCTTCGGCCTCCAAGCCTGCACCGACTATACTGCCCGACTGAACTAAAACCCCCTACCCTTCCAAGGACCATATCCCTCTATTCCCAGTATAATGCCCCTTAAAAGTCATGATCATATCCACTTCCATGACCTCCCCCGACAGCAAGTTCTGGACACCCACCACTCTCCGTGTAAAAAAAACTTGCCCCATACATCTCTATTAAACCTTTCTTGTTGCACCTTAAACCTAAGCCCCTGAGTAATTGACTCTTCAATGCTAAGAAATGGCTCCGACTATCAGCATTTATAAGAGTTTTGAATTCTGCTGAAATAGTTGTGATTTTAAAAAGGATCGCTGTTGAATTTCAGACTGGTAATTTGACATGAATTATATATATATATATATATATGCTGGCTTGTAAATCTCTTTTTATAACTGAAACTTGATTTCATTGGAATGGGGAGAATTTGAACTTCTTGTTCAGACCACTGTCCTCCCAACTATCCAGTCATGTTCCTCTGAGCTTTGCAGAAGCGTAACTAGCAAAAAGTCTTCTGCACCAATTCTGAGCAATCACTGGCAGTTCCTTAGTTAACTGCTGGTTAGTCTATTTACATCTTGACTGATTCTTGTTTTTTTGAAAACAAGTAGCGAATCATGCTGGCATGACATTACACTGTGTGTGCGTGTGCGTGTGTGCGTGTGCGGGGGGGGGGAGGCTGCTTAAATATAATTAAGTTGTCCAATTAACTTTAAATTAATTTAAAATCAAACAAATCAGGTTCACGGCACCGGAGCAAATCCTGTTATGGCCTCTAGCGAGATTTAGCAGTCAAAATGGCATTTGTGCTTGTGACGAACAGACTCGATAAACCTCGTTCAGAAGTACTCAACATTTCTTCATCAACACCTCCCAAATTCACAACATCCACTAATCAGAAGACATGGGCAACAACTACATGGGAGTGACATTCATCCAAAATTCTCACTCAAGTCGCACACCATTCAGAATTGGCCAATACAGCAATGTTCTTCTGTCACTATTGAATTAAAGCTTGGAAGTCCTTTTCTTTTTGACATTATTAACATTACACCATTTGAATTGCAACACTGTAAGAAGATTCACCATCAAAGTCAATTAGGGATGGGCAACAAATGCTCTCCTTGCCGGTGATGCCCATATCACCAGAATGAATAGAAAAAGGTCATAAAGTCGAGAATAATACAGCCAGTCTAATTTGGTTGTGTACTTCACATGTGCCTAAATCTGCACTGTATAACAACCTAATTACTGGGTGCACCATCATCACGTTGTGCATTAGATTAAGGGATGTTGTGTCAGCATAAACTATCAGATTGCAAGTTTACACAGTAACTGGAGCTCTACCACCTCACCCGGCAACAGTCTGACAATAGACACTCTGTTGATGTCAGGCGAGAATTTCCGGCCTTGCTGAGCGAAGCCATAAAATCCCACCCAATGAGTCTATTGATTCAACAGATTTTTGTGGCAAACTTTCATGTTGCAGTTCAAATTCTGATATCAGAATTTATTTCTAAAAAGTACTCCAGAGAATATTCTCATTGTGGGAGGAAATGGAAAAGTAGTGATCCAAATTGATAGAAATATCTTGTATTTTTCTGGCTCCTTGGATTTCCCACTATAAACAATCACAATCGCAATGTGGAAATGTTTCAGTTCAGTCTGTCTCATTCCAAGTAATTTGCATAAAGTCTTCTGCACCAATTCTGAGCAACCTCTAGTTGGACACACAATCTACCTAACTATTAATCAAGTAAAGGGTGGTTTGGTTGCTCACTTGACAGATCGTGTGATTAAAATTTTGTTCTTGGTCTACAATACAACAGGAGTAAGCATTTCTAATGAAGCATAACCTGTGAATGGGTATGAAGGCTTGGAGAAATACGTCTGAACCAAATAGTGGTGAGAAGACAAGTGCCATCAGAGATAGACAAAAACCGTTCAAATAAAAAAAAACAAACATGAAAATCATTTTTGGCCTCACTATTAAGTAGAATTCCAATACTATAAAAGCACCTAGCCAAATGGCTAGGAAAATAACAACTAACTACAATAACATTAAATATTAAGTCAAAACAAAAGCATGCAATGTGTAAATTATATTATTAAAGTTTACTCCATGGATATAAATCTTAATATTCCTGCAGTTTACCTTTGTGCTGTTGGAGATGATATCTCTGAAAATTTGGAACCTTGCTGTCGCATTCCCTGTAATTTGCTATGACTCTCTGGAGCTGAACTGGCCTTTGTAGAACTTGATGCGGTTGTGCATTCAGTATCAGAAGCAACGGCCTTTGCTTTTGCCTTCTCTTTCTCGCGATCGGTTTGATTGACCGGTACTGAATTTGC
Source organism: Sphyrna mokarran (assembly GCA_024679065.1). Lineage (NCBI taxonomy): Eukaryota > Metazoa > Chordata > Chondrichthyes > Carcharhiniformes > Carcharhinidae > Sphyrna > Sphyrna mokarran. Next base: position 31,700,084 of record JAGIQG010000023.1, on the reverse strand, counting down.
CCGTCCCATCCCAATCTTTGACGGTTCCTTCAGACGAGAAACGGGGATGCCTCCATGCTTGCTGCTAATGAGGCTTGGGTCAATGTTGCTGCTTACCGGCCGACTGACACCTCCTCGACCAGTGATGCTAACAGAACTCGACTTGGCTGGACGCGGCAAGCTACGGTACTGCACGGCTGTCCTCGCACCCGACGACATAAAACCATCATGGTTTTGGGAAACATCAAGGCTGGTTTTCCTGGAGTTTGTCGGCTTAACAGGGATGCCTGTAGATTTCTGAGTTTTAGTTGCCGATGATGAGTTTCCACCTGCTGTCATCACTGTTGCCGTGCCTGTGGTAGGCTTCTTATAGCCGAAAGAACCACCAGCAGAAGGCCTCGAAATCCCTGTTGGAGGTTTGCGTGTTTCTCCAACTCTGTCTCTACTCGCATCAGATGAAGATCTTTGCAAACTTGTTCCTTTGAGAGCCAGTTTTCCTTTGTCTTGCACTTTAGATTCAGTTTTACCTGAAAACATAAAATAAAGAAAGAAGAGGAAATGAAAGTAAGCTGTTATAGAAAAAATAGTGCTTGTCATTCCTCTCACTATGATATGATGTATTTTGTTACTTACTGTTCAGGTTATTACCTAAGATTCTAGGTAGCAAAAAAGAAATAAATTGATAGAAAAAACATAACACAAAGCGGGGGGTTATTTTCTGAGCTTGTCTGCCACAGATGCAGATCTGGTAGTGGCAGGAAAACATTGCAAGAGGGTTGAGGGATCTCAGAATGAAATCTTTCCCATTACCCACACAAAGCACATGAACTAGATTATAGTTAATTTATGTCAATTAACATCTATCTGATTCAATAGCTGAACATTGTGACATAACACTGGCAGAAATCATTACTGTTCTGCAGCAATCAAGATGACAGTGCTGAGGTCCAGAGGGATGTGTAGCCCCTGGGTGATTAGGGGTATGGCAGGTTAGCATTGCCAATCGGAGCAAGGCCAACAGGCAGACCCACAACGGGGTTTCCCATTATCTGGGGAGTGGGAAACTGATGCCAACAATTGGAGGTGGGGGTGGTGGTGGTGGTGGTGAGGGGAGAACAGGGAGCTGATGTCCCTAACACCAATGCTGCCGTGGAAGAGGGTGTGGTCACCCTGATGTTCGCACGGTTTTATGGGGGGGGGGGGGGGGGGGGGGGGTAACCTTTAGTGATGGTTGAGCCCCTGTGTAGAAGGTTTGGATCTTCCCCTTGTTTGCAGTGGTATTGATGTCGAGAGGAGAGGGGAGGGGAGGGTTGCAAAGAGGGCCTGTCTCTTTGCATTGTGATCGGGGTCCCTTTAAAAAAAGGTGCCCCAATTTTTGCAGAGCTGGGCTTGCTGTTATTTTTTGGCACCATCCCTCATATTATCACACAAAACAGCCCCTGTTTTTTTTCTGATACACTGTCAAAAGATCTGGAAAGAAAACCTACATCGGGTTTCAATCAGAATCTGACACATTATCATTTTTTTTTGCAAAAATGCTGCCCAATGTCTTATGCCATAGAAGGTAAAAAAATGTTGTCATTCCCTCATTAAAACCTCATTTACTCATATTTCTCCTTACTGTGTCTCCCATGCTGGATTCACAGCTTTTCCTTAAAAGACTTTTTTTATTACAACAGCAATGATGACACTAAAAAGTGACAACGTCATAGGACCAGATGCTTTCAATCTCAGTGATATGAAGGAAGCATATGGGAATTTTATAGTCAGGGAAGCTGCCAAGTTGCTTTGCTTTGATTTGAGAATCATTCCTTTCAATTGGAAAATTGCACCTTGCTCCAATATAAATGGAAGTATTAAAAAAAAGATTGAAAGAAAAGTAAATTATTGCAGATGCTAGCATCTGAAACAAAGAACAGAAAATGCTGGAAAATCTCAGCAGGTCTGACAGCATCTGTGCAGCATCTGTGGAGAGAGAACAGAGCCAATGTTTCAATGTGGAATGCTCTGCAGACCATCTTGACTGTTGAGACAAGTCAAGACGAGTAACCTTCTGGTAAGAAATGCCTCATTTTGGTAAACGTGAAGCTTATGATGCAAGTATAGAAAACTGGGCCCAATACGTTTTTTGGGTATGACAGTTTAATATGAAACATTCACTTTGAAATGCAACACTCAGTGGATTTTTAGACTATACACAAAAATTTATTCTTGTATGTTATGGAGAGAACAATGGCCATTCATACATTTATTGCCAAAATAAGTTTAGTTTGAATGGCTAAATTAATCAAAGGATGCAAGTCAATTTATGCAGACAGTCATTGATCATGTTCATAATGCATCTTATGCCATAGATGGTAAAAAAAATACACTACATAAATAGAAATCAGATGATTAGATGTAATAATTCTAATCAAAATAACATCGTAACTTTCAATGCTTTGCTGCACACGTAAAAAAGGCCTCAAGTTATAAGGCATTATGTAAAATGCTGCTTCTAGCATCCTTCTCATCCCAAATCATCATGTGAATAAGCTTTCCTGGAAACACTGCAATGTGTGCTCTGCTTCATCGAGGCAGCAGTACACAGAGGATGGCAAGAATGATCTCAGTCCCATTTATCAATCTAGATGAGTGTTACAATTAGATCTATAAACCACAACATGTAGGAGCAGAAGTAGACCATTCAGTCCATCCAGTCTGCTCTGTCATTCAATGAGATCATGACTGATCTGAAACAATAATCCTTAACTCCACTTTCCTGTCTTATTGTCATAACCCTTGATTCCCTTACTGATTAAAAATCTCTCTCTCAACCTTTATGATCCAGCCTCTACAACCCTCTGTAATAAAGAAATCTACAGATTTACTACCCTCTGAGGAGAAATTCCTCCTCATCTGTCTTATTCTGTGATTATGTGCTCTGGTCCTAGACTCTCCCATAAGGGGAAACAACCTCTCAGCATCTACTATGTCAAGCCCCCTGAGAATCCCATGTGACTCAATAAGGTCATCTCTCAAACTCTTCCAAACTCTAATAAGTATAGGAGTCTTCCAAACTCCAATAAGTATAGGCTCAACCTCTCCTCACAAGAAAATCCTTCCAGACACAGGATCAACTCAGTGAACCTTCTCTGGACTGCCTCCAATGCCAGTACATCACGAACATAGAGTGCGCATAACAAGTTTAAGTTTATTAGTGTCAAAAGTAGGCTTACAATAACATTGAAATGAAATTACTGTGAAAATACCCTAGTTGCCATATTCTGGTGCCTGCTCGGATACATGAGGGAGAATTTAGCAAGGCCAATGCACTTAACCTGCATGTCTATCGGAAACCAGAGCTTTATGCAACATGGATGCTTTATAATTAATGGGAAGTTATCACCACTGCGTGAATTCAACATGCATTTATGTGTTTTAAGTGAGAGTGAGTAACCCCATCTGTGACAAAAATAAATCATTTATTATTGTTCTCTCAATCTGATGCTATGGGTCTATGGGTGAAGTATGCCAGTAGGCTATATAAGCCAAAAAGTGATGCAGAATGGTTCCCTGCCATGATCTCATCCTGGATAGCACTAGGGTGGCACAATAACACTGCAGCCTCATAGCGCCAGAGATCTGGGTTCAATTCCAACCTTGGTTTATTCTGTGTGAAATTTGCACATTCTCCCGATGTTTGCCTGCGTTTCCTCCAGGTGTTCTGGTTTCCTTTCACACTCCAAAGATATGCAGGTTAGGTGGATTGGCCATGCTAAATTTCTCCTTAGTGTCAGTGAGATTAACAAGGTAAATACATAGGATTATGAAAATAGGGCCTGGGTGGGATTATTTTGGTGCAGGCTTGATGGGCCGAATGGCTTCCTTCTGCACTCAATGAGTTCTATGATTCTCAGTGCTCAACAATTATGGACTAAGGGAGAGGAAACCAGCCTGAATTCCAGCTGTTAGTTAATATCTACGACCCCACTGGTCACTACGTATATGGAAATCAGATGTGGCTTTAATAATTCTACGATCAAAATAACATTGTAATGTACAATGCTTCGCTTCACTGCCTTCACGCACTGCCTTCACAATCCACCACTGGCTGTACTCTGTAATTGCGTTAACATCATCAACCAAAGCACATCCTGCCTGGCTCACGTCAGAAGTATCTGCACCTGCTGTGATGCAATTTTGAAGCCACATAAGGAAAGCCCCTCAGATATGATACCAGAGAAAGTTGTTGGCTGAGTTGGGATCATACTGTCAACAGAGTGAACACATTTCAAAATGTCAAAGTAACTTCCCATTGAGAACTGGCTCTCTATTTGAATTGAAATAAAGTTAAAACAAAATCAGAAGTTTGAGCACATTTAAGCACTTGTGCAACACCAACACCACCAAAATGTAGCCTGCCATCCCTAAAGGGGGACGCATTCTGGCAGGAATGGGTTCTGGAAGTATTTATGCATGAGAGTTTGAGTAAGAATAAGTTATGTGCATTATGGTAGTAACATTTCAGAGGATACTTCCCTGCCACTGAGCATATTAAACTGTGTGCACTCAATGGAGTATTGAACTCCAGAACAGCAGTTAAATCAGCATTACGCACTGCCTTCACAATCCACCACTGGCTGTACTCTGTAATTGCGTTAACATCATCAACCAAAGCACATCCTGCCTGGCTCACACCAGAAGTATCTGCACCTGCTGTGATGCAATTTTGAAGCCAAAATGCCAAAAGATTGTATTTGGAGCAGAATATCATATCACTTGCCTGAACCCAAGTAGGAGAATTTTAATTCCATGCTTTTCAATCATGACTTTGTCCTATTAATAGGAGGTTTGACTTTATACATTTTTCTAAAATAAAGTTTTTTGAAATTTACTTATTAGAGTCACAAATATGCTTACATTAACACTGCAATGAAGTTATGTGAAAATCCCCTAATCACCACACTCCAGTACCTGGTCAGGTACACCTGGGGAGAATTTAGCATGGCCAATGCACCTAACCTGATTGGGGGGTATAATATGCAGGGATATGCGGTTACGGCCTGGCTGGCATTGTTTTCAGTGCAGACTTGATGGGCCGAAGGGCCTCTTTCTGCACTGTAGGGTTCTATGATTCTAACCAGCACATCTTTCGGACTGTGGGAGGAAACTGGAATACCCAGGAAAAAGTCAGTGTAGTTGAGGAGAATACTGAGATACAGGGTTGTAGATTAGACAGGATTGAGGTACAAAAGGAAGAGGTGTTAGCAATTCTTGAGTGTATGAAAGTAGATAAGTCCCCTGAGCTGGTTGGGATTTACCCTAGGATTCTCTGGGAGACTAGGGAAGAGATTGCAGAGCCTTTGGCTTTGATCTTCATGTCACATTGGCTACAGGTATAGTGTTGGAAGACTGGCGAATACCAAATGTTGTCCCCTTATTCAAGGAGAGTAGAGACCACCCTGGGAATTATAGACCGGTGAGCCTTACTTCTGCTGTGGGCAAAGTTTTGGAAAGAATTATAAGGGATAGGATTTATAATCAAATAGAGAGAAGTAAATTGATTAGGGATAGTCAACACGGTTTTGTGAAGGGTAAGTTGTGCCTCACAAACCTTATCGAGTTTTTTGAAAAGGTAACCAAAGAAATGGATAAAGGTAAGGCAGTTAACATGGTATATATGGATGTTAGTAAAGCATTTGATAAGGTTCCCCATGGTAGGCGACTGCAGAAAATGCAGATGCATGGGATCAGGAATTGGTTAGCTGATAGAAGACAGAGAGTAGTGGTTGATGGGAAATATTCAACCTGGAGTTCATTTACAAGTGATGTACCTCAGGGATCTGTTTTGAGGCCACTGCTGTTTGTCATTTTTATAAATGACCTAGATGAGGGTGTAGAAGGATGGGTTAGTAAATTTGCTGACGATACCAAAGTCAGAGGAATTGTAGACAGTGAGGATGGATGTTACAGTTTGCAGAGGGACATAGATAAGCTGCAGAGCTGAGCCGAGAGGTGGCAAATGGAGTTTAATACGGAAAAGTGTAAGGAGTGCACTTTGAAAGGAGTGCACTTTGAAAGGAGTGCACTTTGAAAGGAGTATCAGGAATACAGAGCTAATGGAAGGAGTCTTAGTAGTGTCGACAAGCAGAGAGATCTTGGTGTATATGTGCATAGCTCCCTGAAAGTTGGCACCAGGTTGATAAGGTTGTTAAGAAGGCATACAGTGTGTTAGCTTTTATTAGTAGAGGGATTGAATTTCGGAGCCGCGACGTCATGTTGCAACTGTACAAAACTCTAGTGCGGCCGCACTTGGAGTACTGTGTGCAGTTCTGGTCCCCACATTATAAGAAAGATGTGGAGGCATTGGAGAGGGTACAGAGGAGGTTTACCAGGATGTTGCCAGGTATGGAGGGCAGGTCTTATGAAGAGAGGTTGAAGGATTTGAGGTTGTTTTCGTTATAAAGGAGGCGGCTAAGAGGGGACCTAATCGAAACATATAAGATGATTAGAGGTTTAGATAGGGTGGACATTGATAGCCTTTTTCCTAGGATGGAGAAAGCTAGCACGAGGGGACACAGCTTTAAATTAAGGGGTGATAGTTATAGGACGGATATCAGAGGTAGGCTCTTTACCCAGAGGGTGGTTAGGGAGTGGAATGCCCTGCCTGCAGCAGTTGTAGATGCGCCAAGTTTGGTGGCGTTTAAGAGGTTAGTTGATAAGTTTATGGAAGAGAAGGGAATGGTTTAGTTTGGAGGGTCATTGCTATTTTTTTCATAATTGGTCGGCGCAACATCGAAGGCCGAAGGACCTATTCTGCACTGTAATGTTCTATGTTCTATGACTTGAGGTTATTTTCATTAGAGAGAAGAAGGTTAAGAGGTGACTCAATTGAGGCATACAAGAAGATCAGAGGGTTAGAAAGGGTGGACAGTGAGAGCCTTTTCCCTCAGCTGGTGATGGCTAACACGAAGGGACATAGCTTTAAATTAAGGGTGGTAGTTATAGGACGGATGTCAGAGGTAGGTTCTTTAACAGAGGATAGTAAGAGCATGCAATGCCCTACCTGCAGCAGTTGTGGACTCGCCAACGTTGAGGGCATTCAAATGGTTAGTGGATAGATATATGGATAATATTGGAATAGTTTAGGTTAGAGCGTCATTAGATTGTTGCACGGACCAGTGGAACCATCGAGGGCCGAAGGGCTGTACTGTGCTGTAATGTTCTATGTTCACCCAAAGGAAACCCATGCATTTACAGGGAGAACATGCAGACTCTGCACAGACAGCAACACAAGCTGTGAAGCAGCAGTGCTAACTATTGTGCCATCATGCCCCGTGCAAATTGGTGGTTTTATTGATTTGCTTGTGAAATGTAGCGTATACTTGCTGTTTCCCTTTCTAACCTACAAGTTTTACTATTTAATAATTGCATAGTCAAATTCCCCCATGTTATCAGTTAGCCGTTAACATTCAGGATTTGAATGTTGGAAGAGCAAAGCTAAAATTTGAATTTTTTGTTATTTCTTCTCAGGAGAGGGGGAGGGAATTGACTCGTAAGCATCAAAAGTGCAAGTTTTCTTTGAAAATGTTACTTAATTAGTCTGTAATTTTATGGTCAGTTACATGATAAATTCTATATAATGACAATTGGTACAATAAGGAGTATAAAACAATGGTTGCAATCTGCTTTGTCAATTATATATAAATTAAAGAATCAGTGAAAGAGGATTCAATGTATATATTAAGAAAAAGGAGGGAAAAGGGAAGCAAAGGGGGCATAAAGGGGGCATGATATTCATCATGGAGTTCGGTGACAAGTGGTGTACCTCAGGGATCTGTTTTGGGGCCCCTGCTGTTTGTAATTTTTATAAATGATCTGGATGAGGGTATTGAAGGATGGATTAGTAAATTTGCGGATGACACTAAAGTCGGTGGAGTGGTAGATAGTGAAGAGGGGTGTTATAGTTTGCAGAGAGACTTGGACAAGTTGCAGAGCTGGGCCGAGAGGTGGCAAATGGAGTTTAATGTGGAAAACTGTGAGGTAATTCACTTTGGCAGGAATAACAAATGTGTAGAGTATAGGGCTAATGGTAGAACTCTTAACAGTGTTGATGAACAGAGGGATCTTGGTGTATATGTGCATAGATCCCTGAAAGTTGGCAATCAAGTTGACAAGGTTGTTAAGAAGACATACGGAGTCTTAGCTTTTATTGGTAGGGGGATTGAATTTCGGAGCCGCAACGTCATGTTGCAACTGTACAAAACTCTAGTGCGGCCGCACTTGGAGTATTGTGTGCAGTTCTGGTCCCCACATTATAAGAAAGATGTGGAGGCATTGGAGAGGGTACAGAGGAGGTTTACCAGGATGTTGCCTGGTATGGAGGGCAGGTCTTATGAGGAGAGGCTGAGGGATTTGAGGTTGTTTTCGTTAGAAAGGAGGCGGCTAAGAGGAGACCTTATTGAAACATATAAGATGATTAGAGGTTTAGATAGGGTGGACAGTGATAGCCTTTTTCCTAGGATGGAGAAAGCTAGCACGAGGGGACATAGCTTTAAATTAAGGGGTGGTAGTTATAGGACGGATGTCAGAGGTAGGTTCTTTACCCAGAGGGTGGTAAGGGTATGGAATGACCTGCCTGCTGCAGTTGTAGATGCGCCAAGTTTGGTGGCGTTTAAGAGGTTAGTAGATAAGTTTATGGATGAAAAGGGAATGGTTTAGGTTAGAAGGTCATTGCTTTTTCTTAATTGGTCGGCGCAACATCGAAGGCCGAAGGGCCTGTTGTGCGCTGTAATGTTCTATGTTCTAAAGTAGGGGAAAGAGTGGGTGGGAAAGAAAAATAAAGACAAAGAAATAAAAGGGAGAGAACAGTTAAAAATTAAATAAAATGAAAACAAAGGAATACAGCTAATCATCTGAAGTTGTTGAATTCGATGTTGAGACCAAAAGGCTGTAACATGCTTAACCAGAAAATGAGATGCTTTTTCTGTCGTTTGTGTTGAGCTTCACAGAAACATTGCAGCAGGCCAAAAACAAACATGTGGGCATGGGAACAGGATTCTATGTTCAAATGGCAAGCAGCAGGAAGATCAAGGTACTGATTATCCACAGACTGAATGTACTCAGCAAAGCGATCACCCGGTCTCTGCAAGATGACAAACGGTCACCTGGACTCAAAACATCAACTCTTTTTTCTCCTCACTGATGCCGCCAGACCTGCTTTCACTTTCCAGCATTTTCTCTTTTGGTTTCAGACCAGGGTCATTGCTTTTTCTTAATTGGTCGGCGCAACATCGAAGGCCGAAGGGCCTGTTGTGCGCTGCAGTTATTTGCTTTTATTCAATATTAATATTGTGGGTAGCTAAATTATTTGTTTAAACTGAAATATTTTCTCAGTCCTAATTTTCCCAATTGCTTCAAATTCAAAATGGGTGGAATCCAGAGCCATTTATGTAACCAGCTCGATTCAGTATTCATTCAAAAGAAACATCCGCTTCAATGCTTCATGCACGATGTTCCTGCTCTCTAATACAATTAAGACACTATTTAAGTCATTTGCCTAAGCTGATTTAAAAGTTGAGGAGTGAATGGCAATGAAAAATTTTGCTCAACAGAATTTAATTATGTTTTGTTTACAGTGAGACTGAGCGCTATAATCGAGGCTGAGAATTCAAATTTATGACACTGAATTGAATTGACATAGCAGGTGTAATTGACAATGATGGCAAAAAAACATTTTGCTTGTCCTTCATAAAGCTGCGCCATCAAACCGAGCTCAGCAAGACAAAGAATTCACTGTATTCATAATACCAGAGGTCCAATTCAGACAAGCAGTGACTTTACTTGGCCTCCAAATGTCAGGAAGAACAACTCACTATATCCTTATAAACAATTACAATGCAGTACTGAGGGTGGTTGTACTGCATAGCACAATTCAATGTTAAACTGAAATCTTGCTCAGAAAGAACATTATGGGAACTAGGTAAAAACAAAGCAAAAGTAAATTATATGTTGGGCAAGGTGTGGCACTTTCATTTGTCTTTCTCTGCGCTGTCCCGGATTCTGTTAGATGGTAATTTGTCACCATATCTCATATGAACATATATATATATTTTAATTTTACCAACACAATCACAGAATAATCAGGTGATAACTATTATTAAATTTGAATAATTATTTAACTGTTGCATTTTGCAAAGTTTTAGGGTATAATTATGACAGCAGAAAAAGCATGTTTCTTTCCCTTTGTCTTTGCCATTCCTTTTCCACACAATCTTTCCTGAAGAAGATATGCAGCTTGCAATTGACAGCTACAAATTCAATTTAGATCAATCAATGCCAATCTGATTAACCAGCATTGCTCAAGCAAAACAACTTGAGTATTGCCCCCTCTGTTTCTCACTCTCAACCGCATCCCATTGTTGTCACTCACTGTAAATATCTCAACGAACACAATCTGATATCTAGCTGAGAACCAAGAAATACGCTGCGGTTTCCATACAGGAAACCTAATCCCTGACCTTCTCTTTGAAAATGTTATCCCTGTTCACACTGTTACAATCACATTTCTACAAAAATATATATATATTGTATTTTTTGTGCTGTTGGTATTTCATTATCAGCGACTTGGGCTTAATAAGATTTAACTTGTATTTCTAATTGAATATAACTGGAAATCTGCAGTATAGGTCACCACAAAGGTCAAAAGCACACAGCTCAACAACTGGATGGGTTTGTTTAATGCTATCCTGCAAAGAGGCTGCTTTTCATATTAATTTTCCAAAAGGAACACAAGAAATGAAATGTGCATAAATGTCAATGAAATACTTCTGAATTTTTTTTCATATTTAGTTAATTGCTAAAAATACAGTAAATTTAGCACACTTGGGACTTCCAGGAGGGTTAGCATTGCTGCCTCAAGATGCCAAGGATCTGGGTTCAATATTGGCCTAGGGCCACTGTCTATATGGAGTTTGTACATCCTCCTCATACCTGTGTGGGTTTCCTCTAAGTGCTCCAGTTTTCTTTCACAGTCCAAAGGTGTGCAGATTGGTTGATTGGCCAAGGTGAATTTTCGCTTAATGTCCAAAGACATGTAGATTAGGTGGATTGGCCATGCTAAATTGTCCCTTAGTGTCAAGGGGACTAACTGGTAAATACATGGCGTTACAGGGATAGGACCTGGCTGGGATTTTTGTCAGTGCAACTTCGAAGGGTCAAATGGTCTTTTTCTGCACTGTAGGATTTCTATAATTCTATGAAATATATTTGAAGGGAGCTCAGGCTACAGAATTCAAGCTACAGTAGCTTTATATCCGGATTGCACTGTTGCCCCTCCAAAATGGGAACATGAATGTGAAAACTATTCATAGTTATATTCCTAGTTCATGTAGGGACACATGATTTAGGTAGGACAAGGGAAGGGGATATTAAACAGAAATTTATGGAGTTGGGGTGGAAGCTTAGGGCCAAAACTGGCAGAGTGGTTATCTCTGGACTCTTGCCTGTGCCACGGGATAGTTTAGAGAAGAACAGAGAGAGGGAATGTTTGAACTCGTGGCTGCGGGGATGGTGCAGGAGGGAGGGGTTCAGGTTCCTGAACAACTGGGACTCATTCTGGGATAGGTGGGACCTCTACAAGAGAGATGGTCTACACCTGCACCAGAGGGGAACCAATATCTTGGGGGGAAAATTTGCAAAGTCTATGCAGGGGGCTTTAAACTGATTCAGAGGGGGGGTGGGATCCTGAGTAGTTGGGGTGCTAAGAGGGATGAGAATAGGGGGGTCATAGAGGAGAACTGTAAAACACAGCAGCGTACGGGTGGAGTAGGGCATGGTTTGAAATGCGTATACTTTAATGCAAGAAGTATTCGCAATAAGGTGGAGGAACTTGCAGCTTGGACCAGTACCTGGAACTTCGATGTTGTGGCCATTTCAGAGACGTGGGTAGAGCAGGGACAGGAATGGTTGTTGCAGGTTCCGGGGTTCAAATGCTTCAGTCGGAGTAGAGAAGGAGGTAGAAGGGGGGGAGGAGTGGCATTATTAGTCAAAGACTGTATCACAGTGACAGAAAAGAAGTTTGATGAGGACTTGTCTGTTGAGGTAGTATGGGCTGAGATTAGAAACAGGAGAGGAGAGGTCACCCTGTTGGGAGTCTTTTATACACCTCCTAAAAGCTCGAGAGAGGTAGAGGAAAGGATTGCAAAGTCAATCCTGGACAGGAGTGAAAGTAATAGGGTAATTGTTATGGGGGACTTTAACTTTACTAATATTGATTGGAATAACTATAGTTCTAGTACGTTAGAGGGGTCAGTTTTTGTACAAAGTGTGCAGGAAGGCTTTTTGATTCAGTATGTAGATAGGCCAACTAGACGTGAGGCTACATTGGATTTGGTGCTGGGCAATGAGCCAGACCAGGTGTTAGGCTTGGAAGTTGGTGAACATTTTGGTGATAGTGACCACAATTCGGTTACGTTCACCTTAGTGATGGATAGGGATAGGCATGAAGCTGGGGGCAGTAGTTATAGCTGGGGGAATGGTAATTATGAGGCCATAAGGAGAGAATTAGGGTGCATAGGTTGGAGTAGTAAACTACAGGGACTGGGAACATCTGAAATGTGGAGCTTATTCAAGGAGCAGCTGCTGCGAGTCCTTGATAAATATGTCCCTGTCAGGCAAGGAGGAAATGGTCGAGTAAGGGAACCATGGTGTACGAAAAAAGTTAATTCGCTGGTTAAAAGGAAAAAGGAGGCTTATGTCAGGATGAGGCTTGAAGGCTCAGTTAGTGCAATGGATAGCTATAGATTAGCCAGGAGGGAGCTAAAGAGTGAGTTGAGGAGAGCTAAGAGGGGACACGAGAAGACTTTGGTTGATAGGATCAAGGAGAATCCTAAAGCTTTCTTTAGATATGTTAAGAATAGAAGATTGGTTAGGGCAAGATTAGGGCCAGTCAGAGACAGCAGTGGGAAGTTGTGCGTGGAGCCTGAAGAGATTGGAGAGGCATTGAACAAATATTTCTCTTCAGTATTCACGCAGGGAGATGTAAATGTAGTTGTGGAGAACACTGGGATACAGGGTTGCAAACTGGAAAGTATTGAAGTAGATAAGGAGGATGTGCTAGATATTCTTGAGGGTTTGAAGTTAGATAAGTCCCCTGGGCCGGACGGGATTTACCCTAGGATTCTCTGGGAGGCAAGAGAGGCGATTGCAGAGCCTCTGGCTCTGATCTTTAGGTCGTCGTTGGTTACGGGTATAGTTCTGGAAGATAGCGAATGTGGTCCCATTGTTCAAGAAGGGGAAGAGAGACTTTCCAGGGAATTATAGGCCAGTGAGTCTTACTTCTGTTGTGGGCAAAGTATTGGAGAGAATTATTAGGGATAGGATTTATAGTTATTTAGAGAGAAATGAATTGATTGGGGATAGTCAGCATGGTTTTGTGAAGGGTAGGTCGTGCCTTACTAACCTTATTGAGTTTTTTGAAAAAGTGACCAAAGAGGTGGATGGGGGTCAGGCAGTTGATGTGGTATGTATGGATTTCAGTAAGGCGTTCGATAAGGTGACCCATGGAAGGCTTCTGCAGAAAATGCAGATGTATGGGATAGAGGGTGATTTAGCTAATTGGATTAGGAATTGGCGAGCAGATAGAAGACAGAGGGTGGTGGTTGATGGGAGATATTCATCGTGGAGTTCGGTTACAAGTGGTGTACCTCAGGGGTCTGTTTTGGGGCACCTGCTGTTTGTAATTTTTATAAACGATCTGGATGAGGGTATTGAAGGATGGATTAGTAAATTTGCAGATGACACTAAAGTCGGTGGAGTGGTAGATAGTGAAGAGGGGTGTTATAGTTTGCAGAGAGACTTGGACAAGTTGCAGAGCTGGGCCGAGAGGTGGCAAATGGAGTTTAATGTGGAAAAGTGTGAGGTAATGCACTTTGGCAGGAATAATAAATGTGTAGAGTATAGGGCTAATGGTAGGATTCTTAATAGTGTTGATGAACAGAGGGATCTTGGTGTGTGTGTGCATAGATCCCTGAAAGTAAGCAGTCAAGTCGATAAGGTTGTTAAGAAGGCATACGGAGTCTTAGCTTTTATTGGTAGGGGGATTGAATTTCGGAGCCGCAACGTCATGTTGCAACTGTACAAAACTCTAGTGAGGCCGCACTTGGAGTATTGTGTGCAGTTCTGGTCCCCACATTATAAGGAAGACGTGGAGGCATTGGGGAGGGTACAGAGGAGGTTTAGAACATAGAACATAGAACACTACAGCACAAACAGGCCCTTCGGCCCACAAGTTGTGCCGAACACATCAAAACCTACCCAGCCATAGACCTATCTATAACCCCCAATCCCATTGGATCCCATATACTCATCCAGAAGTCTTTTAAAAGACCCCAGCGAGTTCGCCTCGACCACCACCAATGGCAGCCGATTCCATTCACTCACCACCCTCTGAGTGAAAAACTTTCCCCTAGCATCCCCTCTGTACTTGCTTCCCTGCACCATAAATCTGTGCCCTCTCGTCGCGACCATTTCAGCCCTGGGAAATAGTCTCTGAGAGTCCACCCTATCTAATCCTCTCAACATCTTGTAAACCTCTATCAGGTCGCCTCTCAACCTTCGTCTCTCCAGGGAGAACAGTCCCAGCTCCCTCAACCTGTCTTCATAAGGCATGCCTCCCAATCCAGGCAACATCCTTGTAAATCTCCTCTGCACCCTTTCAATAGCTTCCACGTCATTCCTATAGTGAGGCGACCAGAACTGCGCACAGTACTCCAAGTGTGGTCTGACAAGGGTCCTATAAAGCTGCAGCATTACCTCCTGACTCCTGAACTCAATCCCTCGATGAATGAAGGCCAGTACACCGTAAGCTTTCTTAACCCCATCCTCCACCTGGGAGGCCGATTTGAGAGTCTTATGGACCCGGACCCCAAGATCCCTCTGCTCTTCCACACAGCTAAGACTCCTACCTTTGATAGTGTACTCATTCATCCCGTTGGATCTGCCAAAATGGACCACAGCACATTTATCCGCGTTGAAGTCCATCTGCCACTTCTCCGCCCAGTCTTGCATCCTGTCGATGTCCTGCTGCAACTTTTGACATCCCTCCAGACCATCCACAACACCACCGACCTCCGTGTCATCGGCGAACTTACTCACCCATCCCTCCACTTCCTCATCCAGGTCATTTATGAAAATGACAAACAGCAAGGGTCCTAGAACAGATCCCTGGGGCACTCCACTGGTGACCGACCTCCATGCAGAAAAGGAGCCATCCACAACCACCCTCTGCCTTCTGCAGGCAAGCCAGTTCTGGATCCACAAGGCCAAAGCCCCTTGGATCCCATAGCCTCTCAGCTTCTCAAGAAGTCTTGCATGTCGGACTTTGTCAAATGCCTTGCTGAAGTCCATGTACACCACGTCCACTGCTCTTCCTTCGTCAATGTGTTCAGTCACATTTTCGAAGAACTCAATTAAGCTTGTAAGGCACGACCTGCCTTTTACAAAACCATGCTGACTATTTCTAATCAACCTAAACTTCTCCAAATACTCGTAAATCTTGTCCCTCAGAAGCCTCTCCATCAGATTTGTGTGCAGTTCTGGTCCCCACATTATGAGAAAGATGTGGAGGCATTGGAGAGGGTACAGAGGAGGTTTACCAGGATGTTACCTGGTATGGAGGGCAGGTCTTATGATGAGAGGCTGAGGGATTTGAGGTTGTTTTCATTAGAGAGGAGGCGGCTAAGAGGAGACCTTATCGAAGCATATAAGATGATTAGAGGTTTAGATAGGGTGGACAGTGATAGCCTTTTTCCTGGGATAGAGAAAGCTAGCACGAGGGGACACAGCTTTAAATTAAGGGGTGATAGTTATAGGACGGATATCAGAAGTAGGTTCTTTACCCAGAGGGTGGTTAGGGAGTGGAATGCCCTGCCTGTGGCAGTTGTGGATGCGCCACGTTTGGTGGTGTTTAAGAGGTTAGTTGATAAGTTTATGGAAGAGAAGGGAATGGTTTAGTTTGGAGGGTCATTGCTTTTTATAATGCTCGGCGCAACATCAAAGGCCGAAGGGCCTGTTCTGCGCTGTAATGTTCTATGTTCTATGTTCTATGACTCACCGATCGGTAATTTCCAGGACTATCCCTGTTCCCTTTCTTGAAAATAGGGACCACATCCGCAATCCTCCAATCTCCCGTCTCCATCGACGACGCACAGATCATCGCCAGGGGCTCTGCAATGACATCCCTCACCTCCCACAATAACCTGGGGTACATCCCATCTGGTCCCGGAGACTTGTCTATCTCGATAGCATTTAAAAGTTCTAACACATCCGCTTCCTTAATATCTACATACTCAATCTTTTCAGTCTGCCGCAAACTTGTAGTGCATCCTCCCAGATCACTTTCCACTGTGAATACTGAGGCAAAGTACTCATTAAGCACCCCTGCCATTTCTTCCGGTTGCATACAGACTTTTCCCCCTTCACCTTTTATAGGTCCTATCCCTTCTCTTCTCATCCTTTTACTTTTCACATATTTGTAGAAGGCCTTGGGATTCTGCTTAATCCTACCAGCCAAGGCCTTCTCATGACCCCTTCTGGCTCTCCTAATTTCTTTTTAAGCTCTCTTCTATAAGCCTTATACTTCTCTAGATCCCCAACATCTCCTAGCTCTTTGAACCTTTTATACACATTTCTTTTCTTCCTGACTATGTTCACCACAGCCTTCGTGCACTACGGTTCCCGCATCCTACCAAAACCTCCTTGTCTCACCGGAACGTTGTCGTGCAAAGCTCCAGACAAGCATTCCTTGAATATCTGCCACCTTCCTTCTGTGCTTTTTCCCAAGAACACCTCCTTCCAGTTTATGCACCCCAACATCTGCCTGATGTCTTCATATTTCCCCTTATTCCAGACAAACACCTTCCTAGCCTGCCTGATCCTATCCTTTTCCAATGCAAGGGTGAAGGAGATAGAATTATGATCTCCAGCCCCAAGATGCTCTCCTACCGAGACCCCCATCACCTGTCCTAGTTCATTAGCTAGTACCAGGTCCAGCACAGCCTCTCTTCTCGTAGGCTTGTCCACGTGCTGTGTCAGGAAACCCTCCTGAACACACCTAACAAACTCCTCCCCATCCAAACCCCTTACCCTTGGGATATTTCAGTCGATGTTTGGGAAATTGAAGTCTCCCATCACAACAACTCTGTTATTTCTACATCTCACCAGTATCTGTTTCCCTATCTGCACCTCAACTTCCCTGTCACTATTGGGCGGCCTATAGAATACACCCAGCAACGTCACCGACCCTTTGCTATTCCTAACTTCCACCCACAGAGACTCCTTAGACATTCCCTCCTCGGTATCCACCTTCTCTGCAGCCATGACACTGTCCCTGATCAACAGTGCCACTCCACCACCTCTTTTGCCTCCCTCCATGTCCTTCCTGAAGGATCTGAATCCCGGGACCTGTAGTACCCAGTCCTGTCCCTGAGACATCCAAGTCTCTGTAATGGCCACCACATCACAATCCCAAGCAGCAATCCACACCCTAAGTTCATCCACCTTATTTACTACACTCCTGGCATTAAAATTAACACAGTTCAGTCCCTCAGACTGGACATTTCACTTCTCCCCCAACTCGTCTAACCTGCCTCTCATCCTGCCTAGAGTCCTTCCCTACCTGGGAGCTAACTTCCTTGCTCCCAGTCTCCACATCACGATTCCCTCCCCCTAACCTTTCTAGTTTAAAGTCCCCCCAGTAGCCCTAGCCAGTCTTCCCGCCAAGATATTAGTCCCCCTGGGATTCAGGTGCCACCCGTCTTTGCTGTACAGGTCACACCTGCCCCTAAAGAGGTCCCAATGATCCAGGAACCGGAATTCCTGCCCCCTGCTCCAGTCCCTCAGCCACGTATTCAACCTCCCCCTCATACTATTCCTGCTCTCACTCTCCCGAGGCGCAGGCAGCAATCCTGAGATTACTACCTTCGCTTTCCTCTCTCTCAGCTGCCTACCCAGTTCCCTATAATCCCTTTTCATGTCCACTTCCCTCTTCCTGCCTATTTCAGTAGTACCTATATGTACTACAACTTCCAGTTCCTCACCCTCCCCTTTCAGGATGTCCGGGACGCGTCCAGAGACATCCCGAATCCCAGCTCGAGGGAGACATACCACCATCCGCAACTCCCGTCTGCATCCACAAAAACGCCTGTCCGCCCCCCTCACTAGGGAGTCCCCTATAAGCAATGCCTTTTTGCTCTGTTTTTTAGGTTTTTGTTTTTGTTCAGCTCCAGGGAGCTGGCCACTGCTGCCTCCCTTGGATGAGCTCTCCCCCACAGTAATACTCAGGCAAGAGTACTTATTTTGAAGGGGGACATCCACCGGTGTACTTTCCATCACCTGAGGTTTCCCTTCCTAATAGTTACCCATGTGCCTTCTCCCCTTTGCCCTGGTGTGACTACTTGTCTGTAGCTCCTATTAATAATCTCCTCATTCTCCCTAATGAGTCAAAGGTCCTCAAGCTGCCTTTTCAGTTCTTTTACCTGGTCCCATAGGGATTGCAGGTTCACACAGCGATCACAGGTATGGACATCTGGGACACCAGGAGCCTCCAAGACCTCCCACATGTTACACTGGCAACAACATGCTGGCCTCACACCCATGCTTGCCCCTTTTTAGTAACCCAGAGAAAAAAAAAAGAAAGATTAAAAAAAAACTTACCTTGCCTCCCCTTTTTGCTTAGGCCCTGTGAGGCTTACAGCTCACACAAAAACAAACTTACCTGCTCCTTCTCAGAGCTCCTCTCTCTCTCTCTTTTAGGTTAGAGGAGGAGGGGGGATTGGGATACTCTACTTGTGTAGAGTATCGGGATTCCACACCACTCCAATTTATAGTGAGGTTGAAAAAAAAAACTACACTACCCAAGGTGCTTTGCAACACCTTCCGGGTTTAAAAGTTTAAAAAGTTTAAAAAAAAACTAGTAAAATTTAGACTTAAAAATCGCTCTACTCACTCACAAGCTCTCCACTCGCAAATCGCTGCCTCTCCACAGTGCTCTCAAGAAACAATTACCAGGATGTTGCCTGGTATAGAGGGCATGTCTTATGAGGAGAGGCTGAGGGATTTGAGGTTGTTTTCGTTAGAAAGGAGGCGGCTAAGAGGAGACCTTATCGAAACATATAAGATGATTAGAGGTTTAGATAGGGTGGACAGTGATCGCCTTTTTCCTAGGATGGAGAAAGCTAGCACGAGGGGACACAGCTTTAAATTAAGAGGTGATAGTTATAGGACAGATATCAGAGGTAGGTTCTTTACCCAGAGGGTGGTTAGGGAGTGGAATGCCCTGCCTGCGGCAGTTGTAGATGCGCCAAGTTTGGTGGCGTTTAAGAGGTTAGTTGATAAGTTTATGGAAGAGAAGGGAATGGGTTAGTTTGGAGGGTCATTGCTTTTTTCATAATTGGTCGGTGCAACATCGAAGGCCGAAGGGCCTGTTCTGCGCTGTAATGTTCTATGTTCTATGTTCTAACTTGGCCACGCTAGAATTCACAATGTGGCAGTCTGTGATGTAATATAGTATTTAGGCCCAGTGTGAACCATGCCAGTTTAAATGGTTTCAAAAATATGCCTGTGGTCATAAGTTAGTTACTACATAATATACAGATTTTATAGAGAGAGAATCAATTGCATTTGGTAAATTGCAAGACAGTTACCTAAGTGAAAGATACACATGAGACTATTAAGTTTGAAAATTAAGTCAGCTGTTTACACTGTCTAAACTTGTTTTCTTTTATAGGCATTAGCAGAATTAACTGATCTCATTTCTTTGCCAACCATTCTATAAACTGGCTGCACTTGGAGCTCACCATTTCCTCCGTAGTCAGCCTGGATTTGGCTAGAGTTGTTCATCACAGAGTTGTGATGCTGTGCTCTCAGAGATATAAGCAGCATTCATGCTTGGTGACATGATGCTGCATCACTACCAAAGTACTGTATTTATTGGCTCCAAGTAGACTTTCAGCAGTCAAGAGAATCCATTAAAAAAGCATTGTGTTGACACTTCACCTTAAAAAAAATGACAAAGGAGCACACCAAAATAAATCTACAATATAGGAAGCAATAGCTAAAGGCCAATGCCAAAGTAGCAAAGACTGCTCTTGTAGATTTAAAATAACGGAAGCCATCCATTCTTATGTTTTGGGGCCCCTGCTGTTTGTAATTTTTATAAATGATCTGGATGAGAGTATTGAGGGATGGATCAGTAAATTTGCAGATGACACTAAAGTCAGTGGAGTGGTAGATAGTGAAGAGGGGTGTTTTAGTTTACAGAGTGACTTGGACAAGTTGCAGAGCTGGGCCGAGAGGTGGCAAATGGAGTGTAATGTGGAAAAGTGGGAGGTAATGCACTTTGGCAGGAACAATAAATGTGTAGAGTATAGGGCTAATGGTAGGGCTCTTAATAGTGTTGAGGAACAGAAGGATCTTGGTATATGTGTCAATAGATCCCTGAAAGTAGGCAGTCAAGTGGATAAAGTTGTTAAGAAGGCATATGGAGTCTTAGCTTTTCTTGGTAGGGGGATTGAATTTAGGAGCAGCAGCATCATGTTGCAACTGTACAAAACTCTAGTGCGGCCGCACTTGGAGTATTGTGTGCAGTTCTGGTCCCCACATTATAAGAAAGATGTGGAGGCATTGGAGAGGGACAGAGGAGGTTTACCAGGATGTTGCCTGGTATGGAGGGCAGGTCTTATGAAGAGAGGCTGAGGGATTTGAGGTTGTTTGCGTTAGAAAGGAGGCGGCTAAGAGGGGACCTAATCGAAACATATAAGATGATTAGAGGTTTAGATAGGGTGGACAGTGATAGCCGTTTTCCTAGGATGGAGAAAGCTAGCACGAGGGGACACAGCTTTAAATTAAGGGGTATGAGTTATAGGACGGATATCAGAGGTAGGTTCTTTACTCAAAGAGGATTAGGGAGTGGAATGCCCTGCCTGCAGCTGTTGTAGATGCGCCAAGTTTGGTGGCGTTTAAGAGGTTAATTGATAAGTATATGGAAGCGAAGGGAATGGTTTGGTTTGGAGGGGCATTGCTTTTTATTTTGGTCGGCACAACATCGAAGGCCGAAGGGCCTGTTCTGTGCTGTAATGTTCTATGTTCTATGACTCAATGGGAAAGTGATCTGCATTACTGATGGATGCAAACTAAGATCATGGATCTTTGCTGATTTAGTCAACTTCAGAGTGATGAATCTTGATTTGAATACATGGCCACATTGAATCTCCCAACTAAAAATTGGCTATCTGGACTACTGGAGAGGGGAGGCACAGGGAGAGTTGGGAAAAATCTCTGATAACTATAATTTTCACTTTCCTGGCTGTATCAGTGAAGTAACCAATGTTATTCCAACTGGCATGACAGGAATCATACCTTGTCAAATCTGCCACTACAGCTTAGTTCAATGATGTTTGTTATTCCATTGTCTCTTGCTTATTGTATCGAGTGTCATGACTATATCATTGAATATACTTTGAATTACTATTTCCTCCACATATTCTTCTTATTCTTCCCAAAATGGTTTGTGAATGAAGCGCAGTTCATCGGACAAACCAGCCTCTGATACATTAATTCTGTTTACACTTTTCTCTGCCTTGAAAAACAGCCAGCATAACCAAGGACGCTAAGTACCCTAGACATACTCTCTTCCATTTTCTTCCATCAGGAAAAAGATACACACGTCTGAGGTCACGTACTAACTGACTCAAGATCAGCTTCTTCCTTGTTGCCATCACACTTTTGAATGGACCTATCTTTTATTAAGCTGATCTTTCTCTACACCCTAGCTATCACTGTAACACTACATTCTGCATCCTCTCCTTTCCTTCTCTATATACGGTATGCTTTGTCTGTATAGCGGAAGAAACAATACTTCTCACTGTATACTAATAGATGTTACAATAATGAAATCTAATCTCCTCATTCTCTCACTCTCTGCTGCATAAGAACATAAGAAATAGGAGCAGGAGTAGGCCATTCAGCCCTTTGAGTCTTCCTTGCCATTCAACAATTTCCCGCTTTCTCCCCATAATCCTTAATTCCCTTGCCTATCAGAAATCTATCTACTTGTGACTTAAATATATTCAATGAGACAGTCTCCACCACTTCAATGGGCAGAGAATTCCAGAGATTCACCACCCTTTGAGTGGAGTAGTTCCTCCTCAACTCTGTTCTAAACTGCATCCCCCCTCTTATTTTGAGGCTGGGCCTTCTAGTTCTGTTTGCCTTTCTCAGCGGAAAGAATCTCTTTACCTCTAGCTTTTCTAGCCCCTTCATTATCTTGTAAGTCTCTATAAGATCCCCTCAGCCTTCTAAACTCCAATGAGTACAGGCTCAGTCTATGTAATTTTTCCTCATAAGCTAACCCCCTCATCTCCGGTATCAGCTCGGTGAACCTTCTCTGTACTCCCTCCAAGGCCAACACATCCTTACACAAATAGGGGACCAAAACTGCACACAGTACTCCAGTTGCGGCCTCACCAGTGCCTTGTACAGTTGCAGCAAGACCTCCCTGCTTTTATATTCTATCCTTCTTGCAATGAAGGCCAACAGGAAATGATGTCTTGAGGCATGATACATTAGGGAGACCATGCAGATGCCATGACAACAGATGAATGAACACCGCTTGACAATGGAAAATCTGTTCTCTATCTGTTGGGGAACACTTCAGCAGTCATGGGCATTCAGCCTCTGATCTTCAGGGAAACGTTCTCCAAGGCGGCCTTCACATCACATGACAATGAGACATTGATAGAGAAGTTCTGCACACAAGGAGACTCTCAACCAGGATCTGAGGTTTATGTCACACTATCTGGAACTCCCACAACTTGCCTGGGTTTGCAAAATCTCACTAACTGTCCTGTCTGAAGATAATACACATCTCTTTAACCTGTGCTTAATGTTGTCTCCACTCCCATTGTCTGTATCTTTAAGACTTGATTATCTGTAAAGACTCGCATTCCAACCATTATTTTGTAAATTGAATTTGTGTGTTTATACGCCCTGTTTGTGAACAGAACTTCCACTTACCTGATGAAGGAGCAGTGCTCTGAAAGCTAGTGGCTTTTGCTACCAAATAAACCTGTTGGACTTTAACCTGGTGATGTGAGACTCTTTACTTGAGCACAGGCATATAATAGACAAGAGACAAGAGGTCATCACACAAATGAACCAGCTTCAGGCAAATATTGAAGCACATCTAAGCACTTAGAATAGATAGATAGATAGAACATTACAGCACAGAACAGGCCCTTCGGCCTTCGATGTTGTGCCGACCAAAATAAAAAGCAATGCCCCTCCAAACTAAACCATTCCCTTCTCCTCCATATACTTATCAATTAAACTCTTAAACGCCACCAAACTTGGCGCATCTACAACAGCTGCAGGCAGGGCATTCCACTCCCTAATCACTCTTTGAGTAAAAGAACCTACCTCTGATATCCGTCCTATAACTCATACCCTTAATTTAAAGCTGTGTCCCCTCGTGCTAGCATTCTCCATCCTAGGAAAAAGGCTATCACTGTCCACCCTATCTAAACCTCTAATCATCTTATATGCTTCAATAAGATCCCCTCTTAGCTGCCTCCTTTCTAACGAAAAACAACCTCAAATCCTTCAACCTCTCTTCATAGGACCTGCCCTCCATACCAGGCAACATCCTGGTAAACATCCTCTGTACCCTCTCCAATGCCTCCACATCTTTCTTATAATGTGGGGACCAGAACTGCACACAATACTCCAAGTGCGGCCGCACTAGAGTTTTGTACAGTTGCAACATGATGCGGCGGCTCCTAAATTCAATCCCCCTACCAATAAAAGCTAAGACTCCATATGCCTTCTTAAAAACTTTATCCACTTGACTGCCTACTTTCAGGGATCTATTGACACATACACCAAGATCCTTCTGTTCCTCAACACTATTAAGAGCCCTACCCTTAGCCCTATACTATACACATTTATTGTTCCTCCCAAAGTGCATTACCTCACACTTTTCCACATTAAACTCCATTTGCCACCTCTCGGCCCAGCTCTGCAACTTGTCCAAGTCACTCTGTAAACTATAACACCCCTCTTCACTATCTAATGGCTGGGTCAACTCATATTTTTACCACTGCTTGCATTTATATAGGATCTACAACTTAGTGAATCATTCCAATGTACTCTGTAAAACCAGACACTTTCACGTTTATGATGCATTACACATTTAAAAATTGTCCTTAAGAAGTGTTTCATAAATTCACACACAAACTCAAGTAGGAAGACTAATCTCATTCTCCCCAGTTCTATGAATCAGCACAGTCCCAATCCATACAAGAACAGGGATCAAATGTATTGGCCTGGAGTTTTCATTTGATTTGTACTGGTTTTTCCTAACACAATTCACCAATAATGCTTAAAGACTTTTCACTCTGACTTTGTCCCAAACCCAATGTGGGTTTCCTTGATTTTTTTTATAATTGAAATGAGTGGATTGTCAGTCTGTAACAACATACCTGTGCTTAAAATGGAAGATGCCTGCTTTGCTTCACCTTCCTGACTTCGGCAGGGTGTGACTGAAGAAGTGAAACACATCCCTGGCTTCAATGGCAAAATGTAAAAGGAACAGAGTAAAGGAAGGGACAGCACTAACTGCCGTAAAGCAGATGAGTTCAAAGATCCCATTGAAAGGGAGATGATAAGTTTCTAAGATAAGTGAATGTGATATGGGACCTTGTTTTTAAATGACTGTTTTAAAAACTCATTTTAACTGAAATGCTGTGGAACATGAAAGACTTCCCCATGGAAGACTTCTGCAGAAAATGCAGATGTATGGGATTGAGGGTGATTTAGCTAATTGGATCAGGAATTGGCTAGCTGATAGAAGACAGAAGGTGGTGGTTGATGGAAATTATTCATCATGGAGTTCGGTTACAAGTGGTGTACCTCAGGGATCTGTTTTGGGGCCCCTGCTGTTTGTAATTTTAATAAATGATCTGGATGAGGGTATTGAAGGACAGATTAGTAAATTTGCAGATGACACCAAAGTCGGAGGAGTGGTAGATAGTGAAGAGGCGTGTAATAGTTTGCAGAGAGACTTGGACAAGTTGCAGAGTTGGGCTGAGAGGTGGCAAATGGAGTTCAATGCGGAAAAGTGTGAGGTAATTCATTTTGGCAGGAAAAACAAATGTGTAGAGTATAGGGCTAATGGTAGAACTCTTAATAGTGTTGATGAACAGAGGGATCTTGGTGTATATGTGCATAGATCCCTGAAAGTTGGCAATCAAGTCGATAAGGTTGTTAAGAAAGCATACGGAGTCTTGGCCTTTATTGGTAGGGGAATTGAATTTCAGAGCCGCAATGTCATGTTGCAACTGTACAAAACTCTAGTGCGGCCGCACTTGGAGTATTGTGTGCAGTTCTGGTCCCACATTATAAGAAAGATGTGGAGGCATTGGAGAGGGTACAGAGGAGGTTTACCAGGATGTTGCCTGGTATGGAGGGCAGGTCTTATGAAGAGAGGCTGAGGGAGTTGAGGTTGTTTTCGTTGGAAAGAAGGCGGCTAAGAGGAGACCTTATTGAAACATATAAGATGATTAGAAGTTTAGATAGGGTGGACAGTGATAGCCTTTTTCCTAGGATGGAGAAAGCTAGTACGAGGGTTCATAGCTTTAAATTAAGGGGTGGTAGTTATAGGACGGATGTCAGAGGTAGATTCTTTACCCAGAGGTGGTGAGGGTATGGAATGCCCTGCCTGCTGCAGTTGTAGATGCGCCAAGTTTGGCGGCGTTTAAGAGGTCAGTAGATAAGTTTATGGATTAAAAGGGAATGGTTTAGGTTAGAGGGTCATTGCTTTTTCTTAATTGGTCGGCGCAACCAAAGGGCCTGTTCTGCGCTGTAATGTTCTATGTTCTATGATGGCCGAACATCAGATGTGCATTTTTTGAGTTGCCAAGTTGATTGCTGTAAATTGGAAAAAAATCTTTAATTATGGTTATACTTGGTAACAAATATATATTTGTTATCTATGTGGAGGGTATGTTTCATTTGTGTCAATGTTGTGTGGGGGGGCAAGAAGGAGAGTCAGATCAGGTGGAGGGGGTAGGAACCCCCATATGGGTGGGTGAGGGTGGTCTGGATGACCCATGTAGGCTCAGTCTGACTGTTTAAAATAATTGCCCTAAAGTTAGAAGTGATATTTCAATCTAACTCTGCCTTCTGGTTTTGAGTGGAAAACTGACAGAACTACCTAAATTTAGCAATTTAAATTGCTTTGTCGGATGTTCCCAGCCCAGCACAATTGTCCAGAAAAAGTTACCCCTTCTCCAGAATTGCCAGGTAAATCCTTCTATGGAGCATTCATAAGCGATTCCCCAATACATCTTTGGGATATGTCTAAATCTGATGCTGGAGAGCCAGGATGTTATGGCCCATTGTACTAGTGATGTGCCCACATTATGTCTACCATTGACACTGCAAACTGTTGGTTCCCAGTGGAGAGAATCTCCAAGAACATCGTGCATCTCAACACAGACATTGTACAAGAAATAGTGTCGGTACACAAAACAGTTCATATTCTTCATCTGAATTAATTACTCCTGCCACAATAATCAAAATATTACCAAACAAATATATCAAGGAAAATAGCATTTTTAAAAATATTAATATTTTAATGGTTTTTACTGAACCATGGTAAATTTTGTTTGCCATAACACTCAAGAGTTTGAACAGCAACTTGAGAAAAACACTTCTCTAAAAAAGATCTAAATTCAGATGTATCACCCCCATTATACTTTAGCTGAATCAAGCGTTCACTATATAATTCTGAAAAAGCTCTGACAGGGAGAAAAATCTATTGTGGAACTCACAACAGCAAGAGTAAAGCAGAGTTTTAATCATGTTCTGTTATCATCACTGGCAGCCTTTGTGTTTAGTCAATCAAGCATTCAACTTCACACATTGCATGAAAAATGGCCATTATTTTTCCTGAGTTCATAGGTGTAATATTTTGAGCCAGATATAAAGTACAACAATAAAAAATATCAAATTTCTTTCCTAAGTGCCGTGGATTAAGAGACAATGAAGCCACGGAACTATGTCAGTAACAGTAATAAAGTGTACAATGTTTTAAATGTATCTCTATTTGTTTTAAATTGGCTATTGCATTAATAAACTTTTTAAATTCTTTCCTGATGTAAAAAAAGGATGTACATCATTGTGTTCAAAGAGTTTTCAAAATTTATATTACAAACTTTTGCTTTTTATTTTGGTCGGCACAACATCGAAGGCCGAAGGGCCTGTTCTGTGCTGTGTTGTTCTATGTTCTATGTTATGTAAACTTCCATAGGAAAAGGGTTACATTCTCTTCCCAGCTGAACATTTAATGAATAAGGTGGACACAAAAGCAAAGAGTTTTGAAGCGTCAGGAGCCTGGATTTTATTCCAGTGATGCACACCCCAACAACATTGGTTTAAGGGCTGGCTGAAAGCCCCTCTCCCTCCTCCCCACAATACTTCCAAACTAACACAATTAATTACTCACCAGGTATTTCACTGGCCAGCATGCAGCTTGCCACACAATTAAAGACCGCTTGCCAGCAAATCAGAGCCACCTGATGCAGTGGTTACTGCCTCTATCGCTCCAAGGCCCAGCCCAGAATTGATAGTGGATCCCCAGGACATAGGTGAGAGAGAGTTAGATGCATGTCGCAGGGAGGAGTGGTCGCTGCAAGGTGTGGGTCTTCAAGGAAGAGTCAGAGGTGGCATTGAGTGGCCCACGTACAGAATGAGCTTCCTCATGATGCCTCAAGGAAAGTCAATAGCTGTTTGCTGAACAGCTTATAGGAGGTGTAGGAAAACCGTGCGAGTCCCATTAAATCCCCAGAACCACCATTGTATTCCAACAACAGAAATTGCTCTAAAATCTCAGGGTGTCTGACAGCATCTGTGGGGAGAAAATAGAGCCAATGTTTCAAGACTAGGTGACTCTTTGTCTGAGGTAAAGAGAACTGTAAATAGTTTTCAGTTCATTCCTATTTCCTTCCTGAAGTGGAAGGCTTTTGGCTATTACAGTGTGACTGTGGCACATTCTGGGATATGAACGAGGTGGAACAATAGTGGTGTATGGCTGTAGGGCCACTTGACATTAATGAACAGCAAATGGCGAGCAGATTTCTTCTCTTTAGCTATGCTCACTATTACAATCCTGGCACCGCTGGGACTGATGGAGTTACCAATCAGATTGTGCAGCAGCTTCCGAGGCTGGGACTTATTCCCCAGTGAGGGACGGAAACCCTTTGGGAGGTGATTTGCCCCTTCCAACAACATCGTTCGCTTCTCATCAACTTCACTTCCAGGGAATTATGCAACTTGATGAGTTTCCAGTTGATGCCTTTGAGAAGGTTCTTTCCATTACACCATTTTTAAAGGTGTCAAAGCACTTCTTAAAAAATTCCTGGTAACTTAATTTTAACTCATGATTTAGGAAACTGATCAAAATACACCAATAAAGCTGGTTACTTAGGTATAGTTTTTTAAAATTATTTTCAGTCATTTGAAATCAGGTTGCTCGTAGATATTTGACTGATGATGTTTTTTAGTGATTAAACCTATTTTGAGCTGTCTGCAAACAAATTATCAAGGAATATTCTTCAATATCAGGGGAAATAATGAGCAATTACTGTCCAAAATGTTGTCCAATAACAGACTACCCCCTGGAATGTTTTGCACTTGGGATTATGCAAATAGGTTAGAACGAAAACATAAACCATGAATGGGATTTTCCGGCCGTGCTTGCCCCAAAACTGGAAAACCCGCCCAAGGTCAACAGACCTTTGAACGGTCAACCACTACCCCTACCGCTCCACCCCCGCCCCCAACCCCCCGCCCCCGCCAACCCACAATGATTCCCATGGCGGGCGGGTGGGAACATTCCCCCCCATAACTTTACTTTGGAAAAACAGCACAACTTTTAAGTACACGATTGGATCCAAAATGAAAATTCTACTCCACTGCTTATAGTCCTTGTGTGAACAGCTTGTAAGAATCTCTGCTACAAGACATGGATGGAAGGAAATTACAGGACTTTCTATCCTTGAAGACTTAACACTGGGTTATCAACAGGTTTTGGCACTGCCTAAAGCTCTCATAATACAACAACATTTTAAGAAGGCTGGAAAATTAAAACTACTCAACGGTATCACACACTAAACAGATGGCTCAACATTTCCTACCATAACCTGTCAATCTGCTCTCCATTTGCTGCTCATCAATGCCAAGTGGCCTACAATCAAACCACTATTGTTCCACCTCATGCATATCTCAGAATGTCCCACACTCACAATATAACAACTGAAAGCCTTCTACACTTCCGTATTTGAACATTTTGCATTTATGTATTAAAGCAGTATAACAGTTTAACATTTTCTATGTTCTAACATAAGCAGCGTGGCTGCTTACTGATTCATAGGGTAGTTTTCTGGTTTAGCATGTCTAGCACCTCGCATGTATGTGTTCCTGCAACACAGCTGATCCACTTTTCTGACTGTACCACAAGGTGGTGCACAACTCACAGAGAACGGGCCCCAACTGCAGAAAGGTTTGCAGGTCTTGACTTCCTGGGAGGACACCACTTCGGACATTCTAGTCAGTAATACAGGGTGGGGACAGCAAGCTGAGTTGATATGAAGATTTAATTCATTGTGTTACTCAGTACAGAGGCTGAGGCATGAAAGGAAATCTTGACAAAAGCCTTAGGGTGGGGATGGGACGTTGCTACATATAAGGATCTTGAAGATATCAGAGGAGTAGGTCAAGGTAATATATGCAAAGGAATTTTTTTTTCCTCAAGCAAAGTTTTTATTTACTTTGTTTGTCAAAGGTTGCCACATCAACAGACTGCACTTAATCTTCAAATGATACTTTCTTCCATCATATTTGTTCCCACCTTGCCACCCAGAAGAGATGTTAATTGTACATCAAGTAGGTGTTTAATTGTACCAGTTGGTTCCTCACCAGTGATCATATAACACACGCGAGCTGGCCGAAAGAGAGGTGTTGGTTGTTGGACGTGCATGGTTTGCAGTGTGTGTTTCTATAAACGAAAGCTTGTAAGCGATTATGAACTAAGGTCCAGTATTATTTCGTCACCTGGCTACCTGAAGTTTGTGAGGAGAAACTCAGCTGTGATTTGATAAAAAGGTCCACCTCACCACAGGACTTGGTTAGGAAGAAAAGAGGCGTATGATAGGTCAAAGCAGCTGGGAACGGAGACAGCGTTGGAGGAATATAGAGACAGTAGCAGGGAGCTCCAACGGGGAGTTCGAAGGGCAAAAAGGGGGCATGAAATGATTTTGGCAGATAGGATTAAGGAAAATCCAAAGGCTTTTTACTCCTATGTTATATTCATGAAGGAGAGGGGCTTGTTGACAGCTCCTGTCTCTGAGGGAGCTGTAGACCAGTTGAGGGAAATATCCATACCGAGGGAGGAAGTATTAGAGCTTCTTGGTAGCATTAAAACTGATAAATCTCTGAGGCCTGATGGCATTTATCCCAGGCTGCTTAGGGAGGTGCGAGGTGAAATTGCTGGGCCTCTGACGCAAATCTTTGTCTCTTACTTGGACACAGGTGAGGTCCCAGAGGACTGGAGAATAGCTAATGTTGTAACATTGCTTAAAAAGGGTAGTAGGGATAACCCTGAAAATTATAGGCTGGTGAGTTTGACGTCAGTGGTAGGGAAGCTGTTGAAGGGGATTCTTAGAGATAGGATGTATAGGCACTTAGAGCGTTGCGATCTGATTAGGGATACACAGCATGGATTTGTTAAGGGGAGGTCGTGCCTTACAAATCTGGTAGAATTTTTTGAGGAGGTGACGAAAACGGTGGACGAAGGGCGAGCCGTTGATGTCGTCTATATGGATAAGGCATTTGACAAAGTCCCTCATGGGAGGTTAGTTGAGAAGGTCAAAGCTCATGGGATACAAGGACAGGTAGCTATGTGGATAAGTAACTGGCTTAGTAATAGGAGACAGAGAGTAATAGTGGAAGGGTGTTTTTCTAGCTGGAGGTCGGTCACTAGTGGTGTGCCGCAGGGCTCGGAACTGGGACCTCTTCTATTTGTAATATATATGAGTGACTTGGAAGAGGGAGTAAGTGGAGTGATCAGCAAGTTTGCAAACGATACAAAGATGGCTGGACTTGCGGATAATGAGGAGCATTGTCAGGCGATGCAACAGGACATAGATAGGCTGGTAGCTTGGGCAGATAGATGGCAGATGGAATTCAATCCTGATAAATGCGAGGTGATGCATTTCGGGAGAAAGAATGTTGCGGGGGAGGTATATGATAAAGGATAGACCTATTAAGACTATAGAAACGCAGAGGGACCTGGGGATGCAGGTGAACAAGTCTCTGAAGTTGGCAGAGCAAGTGGAGAAGGTTGTGAAGAAAGCATATGGTATGCTAGCCTTTATAGGAAGGGGTATAGGGTACAAGAGCTGGCCTTTAATGTTGCAGTTGTATAAAACATTGGTTAGACCTCATTTGGAATACTGTGTCCAGTTCTGGTTGCCTTACTACTGGAAGGATGTGGAGAATCTGGAGAGAGTGCAGAGGAGGTTTACCAGGATGCTGCCTGGTATGGAAGGTCTGAGTTACGAGGAGAGGTTAGGCAAATGGGGACTGTTTTCCTTAGAAAGACATAGACTTAGAGGAGATCTAATAGAGGTGTACAAGATTATGAGGGGTATAGATAGAGTAAACAGGGTTAAGCTTTTTCCTAGGATGGACTCAAATAGCACGAGGGGTCATGGGCTTAGGGTGAGGGGGTAAGGTATAATTTGGATGCTAGAGGGAGTTTTTTCACACAGAGGGTGGTGGGGGTATGGGATGCGCTGCCAAGTAAAGTGGTGGAGGCAGATACTCTGGAGTTATTTAAGAAATACTTAGATGGGCACATGAACAGAATGGGAACGGAGGGGTATAGAAAATTGATTTAAAATAGGGATCATGAGCCTTGGGAGTCCCTGGGAAGTGTGTAAATAGATGATGATATTGATGTACTTGTTTTTATCCTACAGGTGCTTTGGTCCACCTTGTTGTCTAACAAGGGGCATACACGCGATGGGTCATGAGAGGGCTGCTCTTGAATTTTTTTCGAGAGTATCCTAGTGCTTCACATCGTTAGTGTATGCTTGACCTGGACCATTTGATGGGCAACACGACAGCTCAGTGACTATCGCTGTGCTATGCAGATACATGGATTTGGGCCTGTATCTGGGAGTTTGTATTTATCAAATAAATCTGTTGGATTTAAAATTGGTGTTGCCAGACTCCTCCAAAGGGGAGGCAGTGGCCTTGTGGTATTATCACTAGATTAATTCAGAAACTCCACAAGGCCACTGCCTCCCCTTTGGAGGAGTCTGGCAACACCAATTTTAAATCCAACCGATTTATTTGATAATAAATCAGTTGGATTTAAAATTGGTGTTGCCAGACTCTTACTGAGTTTACCACAGTCCAACGCCGGCATCTCTACATCATGTCCCCTTTGGAGGAACAGCCATGATCATATTGAATGATGGAACAGGCTGTTAGAGACAAATGATTTACTCTTGCTCCTACTTTCTGCTTATCTGTTTGCATTTGCATTTGCATTTTGAACCAAGCTTATTAATCTCTTTTTTAAATTTTCTTTTGGTCCCCCTGGACGCCCTTCATCCCTTTCTCCCCTTCCTGTCATCCAGTCAAACCACCTTTCATTTCGCTCCATAATAATATGTTAATATTCTGCAGGTAATATTCTGCAGACCCGGATTCGAATCCCGCCACAGTAGAACATAGAACATAGAACAATACAGCACAAACAGGCCCTTCGGCCCACGAGTTGCGCCGATCACATCTACCAATCCATAGACCTATCTATAACCCCCTATCCTATTCTTTTCCATATACTCATCAAGAAGTCTCTTAAAAGACCCCAGTGAGTTTGCCTCAACAACCTCCGACGGCAGTCGGTTCCATTCACTCACCACCCTCTGAGTGAAAAATCTACCCCTGACATCTCCTTTGTATTTGCTTCCCTGCACCTTAAATCTGTGTCCTCTCGTAGTGACCATTTCAGCTCGGGGAAATAGTCTCTGAGAGTCCACCCTATCTATTCCTCTCAACATTTTATAAACCTCTATCAGGTCGCCTCTCAACCTACGTCGCTCCAGTGAGAAGAGTCCCAGCTCCCTCAACCTATCTTCATAAGGCCTGCCTCCCAATCCAGGAGCATCCTTGTAAATCTCCTCTGAACTCTCTCAATAGCCTCTACATCCTTCCTATGATGAGGCGACCAGAACTGCGCACAATACTCCAACTGGGTGAAATTTGACTTTTTTTAAAAATCAGGAATTAAGAATCTATTGATGACCATGAAACCATTGTCAATGGCGAGAAAAATCCATCTGGTTCATTAATGTCTTTTGGGAAAGAAATCTGCCATCTTTGTCTCGTCTGGCCTACATGTGGCTCCAGAGCCACAATAATATTGTTGACTCCTAACTGCCCTCTGAAATGGCACAGCAAGCCACTCAGCTGTGTCAACTCACTGCAACCTTCTCAAGGGCACCTAGGAACATAAAACATAGAACAAAAAGCGCCGATCACATCTACCAATCCACAGACCTATCTATAACCCCCTATCCTATTCTTTTCCAGAAGTCTCTTAAAAGACTCCAGAGAGTTTGCCTCAACAACCTCCGACGGTAGTCGGTTCCATTCACTCACCACCCTCTGAGTGAAAAACCTACCCCTGACATCTCCTTTGCATTTGCTAAATGGGCAATGGAATGGCCAATAACTGCTGGCCGGCCAGCAATGTCCATGTCTTACAATATCTCAGTGCCATGATGTCGCTGTGAACACAATATTCAGACTGCTTACCAGACTGACACACTCAGTTATTTTGTCATCCAGTAGTATGTTGGTTCACAATTTACCACACAATGAGATTTCAATTCCAAGCGTAGCATGAAAAAAAATTGTCACTGCGAGGCCAGATGGTTCTACACAGGGGTCAAAATGGATAATTATTTGGAATTAAATGTGTTGCAGTACATAATACCTCATTTACACGAGGACTCTACACACACTTTAGTTTGATATGGTAACTGTAATAGCACGTCTTTTGATAAATTTACATTATAAATATATTGGCTAAAAGTAGAACATGCACATCTCAGTCAGATTCACGTCAGATCTCAATCATTTTGTTGCCATGATTATTTTTCAGCTTATTTTCAGCATAATGTTCCACAAATTCAGAGTCTAAATTCTCAAGATTACTTTAACTAATTCCTTACCAAACTAAATTACCACAATTCCTCAGAACAAAGTAACAAGTACAGAAAGGTTTTTTTAAAACAAAAATTAGTGAATTTCTTGTGACTGGCAGTTTTAAAGCAACTTCTACACAAAAACCAGATTAACCCAGGGAATATAAAAATTGCATATTAATAAAATTAATAAAAATCACAGACTAGTGCAGCACAGATTGAGGCCATTCTTCCCATTGAGTTTGGGCCAGTATATTTAAAGAGCAATCCAGTTTGTACTACTCCGACACACTTTCCCCATTTCCCCTGCAAATTTTTCCCCTTCAAATATTTATCCCGTTCCTTTTGAAGGACACATTGGGATCTGTATCTACTACTAGCCACTTTTTGTATTAAGTTAAAAGAAGTTTATTTATTCATGCTAATTGATGATTTATTATTGTTCATTCAGTGTAATGTGATGATAATTCAAGGGGCACCTGTTGCACTCAAGGAGAGAACCATCTGTATACACCAGTACTGCTGGTAGAAAATTGCAGTTCACAATTCCCTTCAAGGTCATTGGGTGGAGTCATATCTGGCACAAAGGAAGATGGTTGTTGTTGTTGAAGGAAAATCATCTGAGTCCCAAGGCATCACCTCAGAGTAATGTCCTAGACCCAACCATCTTCAGCTGCGTCATCAATGACCTTCCTTCTATCATAACATCAGAAGTGGTGATGACTGCACAATATTCAGCATCATTTGTGGCTCCTCAGACACTGAAGCAGACCATGTCCAAATGCAGCAAGACCTGGATAGCATCCAGGCTTGGGCTGACAAGTAGCAAGTACCATTCACGCCACGAAATTGCTGGGCAATGATTATCTCCATCAAGAGTGAATCTAATCATCACCCCTTGACATTCACTGACAGTATCATCACTGAATTCCAAACTATCAACATTCTTGGGGTTATTATTGACCAGAAACTGAATTGGACTAGCCATATAAAGACTGCGGCAACAGGAGCAGGTCAAAGGCTACGAATTCTGTGGTTAGTAACTCAGCTCCTGATCTCCCCCAAAGACTGTCCACAATCTACAAGCTACAAGACAGAAGGGTAATGGAATACTCTCCACATGCCTGGATGCCTCTAAAGACACTGAATGAGCTTGACACCATCCATGAAATGTTTGCTTGATTGCTACCCTTTCTACAAACATCCACTCCATCCACCATTGACAAACAGCAATGTATATCGTTTCCAAGATGTACTGCAAGAGATCACCAAGCTTCCTTTTGCAGCACCATTCTAACCCATGACTGCTACCATTTGAAGGTCAAGAGCAGCAGACATGTGGGAAACCACCAAGCACAAGTTCCCCTCCAAATCATTCACACTGCTAACTTGGAAATATATTGCCATTCCTTCACTGTCACTGGGTCAAAATGCTGGAACACTCTCTCTCTCTGCAACTGAGGGACTGTAGTGTTTCAAAAAAACTGCACAGCACCTGACTAATCAGTCAGGATTCATTCTATCTGCAGTTAGTTAAAGTTGACCTCTTCTACCAATGGTACTCGGGTATATTTATGTTGCTTACTACTGTTTAACAAAGAATTTTTTAAAATATGCAGTGTTGCAATTTTTAAATTCAAAATGTTGACATTTGCTGTTGTGTAAATGGAGCAGTGGTAACATACTGCCTCTTAAAGGTGCTTCTAGTCATAAAACAGTGGATGCAGAATCAACCAATGGATTCAAGAAAGAAATAGATAAATATTTGATCAAAAGCAGGATAAACGGCTATGAGGAAAAGGCAGAGAAGTGGAATGAAGATGAGATGAAGATCAGCCATGATCATATAGAATGGCAGAGGGGCTTGGAGAGCTGAATTTCTTATTCTTGCTCCTAATTTCTATGTTCTTATGAGTGTGCACTGATCACTGAGCTGATGATAGGAGAGATCTCATTATCAATGATGAACAGCAAAAAATGGTCATTTGTGAACTGGGGCCCATTTATCAGAAATAACTTCATCCGGAATGGGTATTCTTGGAGCATCTGGTTAATGAAGTTCGCTTTGATTGGATGGAGCCTGACTATCTCTAATCATTGACAACAATATTCAATGGCCACAAGGCATGTCTTGATCTGAAAGTCAGAAAGGTTGAGTCCTAACTTTGGCTATGAACAGTGAGGGAAGACAGATGGTAGCAGGGGTTCTGCTGCTGTCAGAGTAATGATGCAGCAGGTATGGCAGGATAGGACAAAATCCTGAACTCTTGTGTGATAGCAGGTTCTCCCTTTGCATTTAGTGATGCTGAGATGGCCTTTGTGGAGGCTATGAAGAAAATCTATATCATGGTTTGTGGAATGACCAACTGATGGGAAATAAACTAGGAAGTTTCTCGTGGCAGTTGAATGGGCTCACTGTTCATAGTATTTGCAGATAAGATGCTTGGTAGAGGATAGTTGTCTTGATGATTTTTCTTCTCCTTGGTGGTAGTGCTACCTTGGTGGAAAATGATTTAAGTTTTCCGGTGATGCCGAGCCTGATGGGTGCCTCTGCTATGGCTGGAGAAGAGGGAGATTTGTAATGTTGAGAGTCTCGATAATGTATACAAATCCTTGGCATGCTGGTTCCTGTACATGAGAGCATAAACTGAGATGCCACATCCTGTACTGACGGCTGTACCTTATGGTTCCCCTTTTTCACAGTTATCCTTTAATGGCTTGGAAGTCTTAGGAAGTTGTTGTAGGCTCCAGTTTATTATGCATTATCCCACAAAGGACTCAGTATATTGTGTAGTTCTGTCTCTGTTATCCTGTGGTGGAGGGTGTGCATCATGAGATCATGTATTTGTGATTTATCCTGTTATCCTCAGATCCCCCACTCTTTTTTCTATTTTTTCTTTATAGGCCAAGTGCAATGATTGTAATGATTGATAATTGAAATCATTTGTATGAATATTCGCTGGTCTTTTCTGCATATTTATACTGGGCTTTTAGGATTTGTTGTTTTTTGTGGCAAATGTAAACTAGAAAACTTCTAATAAAAATATTCTTTAAAACAACTGTGACATAGATTAACATATCCATTCTGTTAAACCCTTATAAGACAAGGTAAGTTTTTTTGTGTGTGAAGTTGTCCATTTTCCTAATTTCCTGTCCAGTTCCACACACCTTAAGCAAGAGTTTGGCTGATCTGCTTTAAAACCTCTGCCTTTAGTACAGTTGGCCAGCAGAAGCTGAGATACCTGGTATGGACAGGAGGGGGTTTAATTTAAAAAGCCCTGATTTCTCCTCTCATCACCTATCATAAACAGAAAGGCGTATTCCCATTATAAGCGATGGCATATTTCCCAACCCTACAGTTTTGATGTGATTCATTTTTTTCTTGGATTAATACAGTGGCAGTGGTTTGCAATGTTGCCTCACAGAGTCAGGGATGTGGGCTTGATTTTGACCTTGAGTGTGGAATTTGCATGTACTCCCTGTGGCTACACAGGTTTCCTCTGCACGCTTTGGATTTCTCCCACAGTCCAAAGTTTTTGTAGGTTAGGTGAAGTCACCGTGCTAAATTACCCCTTAGTGTCCAACGATGTGTAGGTTAGGTGGATCAGCCATGTTCTTTTGGAGAATCGGTGCAGACTTGGTGGGTTAAATGGCCTCCATCTGCACTGTAGAGATTCTATAGTTTACTAATAATCCCACAGCAAAATCAAGATAGGGAAAACACAGCTAATTTATGCACGTACATTCTAAAGATAGAAATGTGGGGGGGAGGTTCACCAAGTAATCTTTCAGTATATCATACAGTAAAAGAGGAATAAATAAAGATTTACAGAACAACATCAGAGGACTCACTCACGTTAGTCCAGAATCAAAGTCCAATGGTATATTCCTTCAGAGGTTGACAGGTTGAAGACTGATGCTCGATAATTCACTTTTCTAGCAGAGATGACTTCCACGATAGGATAGATACATAGAAATGAATTACTCTTCTAGGCACCGAGTACAGAAGTTCCAGTTGAAACAATGTAGATGGGATCAGACATTTTAAACCTGGATAAAACTTTGGTTCTAAGCTGCTGCTTGTTAGGTGACAGATGGCAGACTTAGTAGCAAATAGAGCAAGACAAGGTAATCATATCTCTCACTGAGGGGTCATGTGACTCTTACTTCTTCACTTTGGCTTGGACCAAGGACATACATTCTTTTGACTAGATTCTCGGGATTGTTAATGTTTAACTATTAAGAATTTGAGAAGTGCAGGATCCTTTGTCCTAGCAGACTGGTCATTTCCACTGACCAAGCTTAATATACGGAATGTGGATGGCTTTTGTATAATTCCCTTTTGAATTTAATCTTGGCAGTCAAGGACGTCATTAATTTACCTTATAAAGTAATGAAGTATCAACTTCTCTGACTGCCAGGAAGTTCCATTTGCCTGAAAGTTAGAGCCAGTCTTTGCTTCAAGGAATTTTGAAGTGTTTCTTCAGTTTCTAACATTTTAGAAATTAGTCATGATGATAGTTATGTATTTCCTAAAAAGGTGGTGTGATGTTTTAGTCCTGTTTTGTAACTCAAAATCAACCAGAGTAAAGAAGCCTAAGCTTCCATTTGTTGGCAGAGAAAGGTTTTTCTTCTGTGGATCAATAGTAGAATTGTTTTCTCGAGAAATGTGTTTTTAACATTTCGAGTTGAACTAAAACAAGAAGGATCCACAGAGTTCTTTTCCAGGCAGGGAAAGAACATTGGCAGCTGCACTCGGTCACTGGTGAAAGTTCCTTGCTCCTTTTGTTCTGTCCATCTGAAAGATATCGAGCAGTTTCCCTACTCGTTCACAAAAAAATAACAAGTTTTGTGCAAAAGAACATTCCCTCAGTCATCACTAATTTATTCAATTAGCCAAACTTCCAATTTCTGTTTTATTTACTTAAGTCCAGATGTGATCCCTGTATGTATGAACCCAAACGTGAACTTTGTATTTATAAACAGTTACTAGCTATAGTTCAAAAGGTAGCTTTGTACTTGCGAACACACAGTCTCTGTATTAGCAAATGCTCTGCAGTTGTACAGTCCAAAGAGCTGCTCTGTATTAAAGCAGATTTATTAGCAATTAAGCCACATACTTCAGCAGCCTCAGACTGATGAATGTGCATGAAGTATACAATTAATTCATGAAAAACATATAAATCAATACAACTAACTAAACCTGAGCTAAGATAGCTTTAATTACTCTAAACGTTCATACCATAGTTGGGTTTTAAAATTGCAACTACAACGTCTAATAGCACAATTCTCTCTCCTCCATAATTTCTAACCAAGTTCCAGCATCAAGACCAAGTTATATCTTGTACGACGATAACTATGGCTTGTTTTTCCCCCTTGACCTCTTGGCCTCCTTAATCCTACAGTTCCTACAGGGAGTCCACGTTGCTGTGGCTAGTTTCAAGCTGTGGATAGTGATGGTAGAGGTTTCAATGTCCTTTCCAACACATGGTTCACTAGATACCTTTCCTATTCTTGCTGCCTGTCACTGTCATGTGGTAAAAGGATTTTTAGATCAATACTCATCCTGCTTGGTCACACTATGAATGTACCTTCCTTGGCCATCTAGTCCTAGGTTCCAACTCAAACCTGAAGCTTTCAGTTTGGAAGCAGGGATGCAACTATCTGCACCACAAGACCTCGCCTTCAGGATCTATAGTCAGTCCATTTTCCTTTCTAATGTCATCTGCACAAATGGAATCAAATTTAATTAATAGCTTCCTAAGGACCTCATCCTGCCATCACTGGTGTTCTATCAGTTATGGGGGTTGGTGGCGAAGGAAGGGGGGACATATGCCACTTGGCAAAGCAGCCCAGAAAAAAGTAGAACGTTTCCCTGCAGGCTTAGAGGCCCTGTTGACCGGACAGCCTAGGGTCACACAGCTCCTGCAGGCATTCCATCAGATCTTCTCATCTTGCATCACACCAACATAAAATTACATCAGTCTAAAACCCAATTGCTAAAAAGTGACATGCATAAGTTGGTCCTCAGTTTGCAAGCAAATTTGAGGCGAGTGCAAGCAAACCTTCGTGCTACAGAGCTGCGCTGCTGCTGATGTGCTGCTTACTGCTGTGCCGGGCAGACCAGTTCCTGTCTCCATCTCTATGCTAAGCTGGTTTTCATGGACAGCACCATACTGCTAGACCCATGGAGTCTCCTGTGCCACTACCTTAGTTCACTACTACATCTGGGATTAGGGGCTACAGTTGTCTCCTTCCCCCTCGTGCCTCACACTAGTGTCTATCCAAATGGCACTGTCACTGAAGTTTACACAGTAAGAAGTCTGACAACACCAGTTTTAAATCCAACCAATTTATTTGATAGTAAACTCGCAAGCTTTCGACTCTATGGCCTTCATCAGGCGAATGAGGTGTTCTGGTCTCCAATAGCACATATATCAGAAGAGACCAGAACACCTCATTCGTCTGACGAAGGCCATAGAGCCGAAAACTTGCGAGTTAACTATCAAATAAATTGGTTGAATTTAAAACTGGTGTTGTCAGACTTACTGTGTTTTTACCCCAGTCCAACGCCGGCATCTCTACATCGTAGAAGTTTACAGCATGATACAAGTCCTTCGACCAACTTGTCCATGCCACCTTTTGTTTAAACCGAGAAGCTGGTCCCAATTGCCTGTATTTGGCCCATATCTCTCTATCATACCCATGCAATTGTCTAAATGCTTTTTAAAAGGTAAAATTATACTCGCTTCTACTTCTACCTCTGGCAGCTTGTTCCAGACACTTGCCACTCTGTGTTAAAAAGTTTGTATCTTTTGTATTTCTTTCCTCTCACCTTAAACCTATGCCCTCTAGTTTTACACTCCCCTACCTTTGGGAAAAGATATTGACTATCTAGCTGATCTATGCCCCTCATGACTTTATAGACCTCTATAAGATTACCTCTCAGCCTCCTGTGCTCCAGAGATAAAAAGTCCCAGTCTATCCAACCTCACCTTATAACTCAAACCATCAAGTCCCAGTAGTATTCTAGTAAATCTCTTTGCACTGTTTCTAGTTTAATATTATCCTTTTTATAATATGATCAGAACTGTATACAGTACTCCAAGTGTGACCTTACCAATGTCTTCTACATTTCCAACTCCTGTATTCAATGTTCTGACCAATCAAAACAAATATGCTGAATGCCTTCTTCACCACTCTGTCCACCTGTGACTCCACTTTCAAGGAGCTGTGAACCTTCACTCCTAGATCTCTTTGTCCTGCAACTCTCCCCAACGCTTTACCATCAACTGAGTAAGTCCTGCC
Source organism: Sphyrna mokarran (assembly GCA_024679065.1). Classification (NCBI taxonomy): domain Eukaryota; kingdom Metazoa; phylum Chordata; class Chondrichthyes; order Carcharhiniformes; family Carcharhinidae; genus Sphyrna; species Sphyrna mokarran. The sequence goes on along the minus strand of JAGIQG010000023.1, from coordinate 31,658,478 downwards.
CTGGTTTGATCTACCAAAATGCATCACCTCACATTTATCAAAATTAAATTCCACCTACCATTCGTTAACCCACTGGCCCAATTGATCAAGATCCTGTTGCAACCCAAGATAACCTTCACAGTCCACTATGCCACCAATCTTGATATCCTCCGCAGACTTACTAACCATGCCTCCCTGAGACACACCACTGGTTACAGGCCTCCAGTTTGAAAAACAACCTTCTACAACCACCTTCTATCTTTTGCCATCAAGCCAGTTTTATACCCATTTAGCTACCTCACTCTGGATCTCATGGGATTTAATCTTGTGAAACAACCTACGATGTGGCACCTTGTCAAAGGTTTTGCTAAAGTCCATGTAGGCAACATCAACTTCACTGCCCTCATCTACCTTCTTGATTACCCCTTCAAAAAAAAACTCAATCAAAATTGTGAGACATGATTTTCCACTCTCAAAGCTATGCTGATTGTCCCTAATCAGTTGTTTCATCTCTAAATTTCTGTAAATCCTGTCCTCAAGATACCTTCCAACAACTTACTGACCACAGAGGTGAGGCTCGCTGACCTGTCATTCCCAATTTTATCCCTGCAGCCCTTTTTAAACAAAGGCACAACATGTGCCACCCACCAATCTTCAGGTACCTCACATGTGATATTGATGATTCAAATATCTCTGCTGGGGAACCCGCAATTTCCTCCCTAATCTCCCATAATATCCTGGGATACACTTCATCAGGTCCCGAGGATTTATCTACCTTGATGCACTTTAAGACCATCAGCACCTCCTTCTCTGTAATATGTAGACTCCTCAAGACATCACTATTTATTTCCCCAAGTTCCCTAACATCCATTGTGTTGTGGAACTCGTGTTGCCTCAAAGACCTGAAGTTTGACCAGAAGTGGAGTGCGATGCGAGACTGAGTGGGATAAATTAGCTTGTCAAAGGCAAGGGAAAGGAAATATGGAAGAAGGGCTGTACAAGATTTCAGGGCAGGATGACAGCTCGTAATAGTAGGCAGAGGGGCAAGGAGGTGCATGAAGCAGAGGAACAATGGATGACAGAGAAAAGACCGAGGGGATGGAAGATGAACCCTGATCAGGCTGCATGAAAAGCTCACATACAAAGGGGCAAAGGGATACCAAATTGTTTGTGGAAGGAGATGGACAAAGACTCCAGAGATGGTGAGTAGAAATCCAAATCGGGCATCGGCGCCTCACAGATTATGGGCTCGTGGGAAAAGATGGTTCAATTGAGAAAACAAAACTTCTGGAGGCTGGTAGTTTTTTCCCTCTGGGTTGCTGACAACCTGCATGGTCTGGTAAAGATATATGGGTTGGAGAGAGCGATATGAGTGAGCTGGACTGGTATTCAACTGTAGCGCTGGGACCTTTGAACCTGCTAGAGTGGGTGGGCCATCAAGATGTAGAGATGCCGGCGTTGGACTGGGGTAGTAAGAACTCAGTAAGAATTTAGCAACACCAATTTTAAATCCAACCGATTTATTTGATAGTAAAATTGCGAGCTTTCGACACTCTGTGTCTTTGTCAGGCAAATGCAGTGTTCTGGTCTGCAATAGCATGCATATCAACACAGACAGTCACAGATTGCTGATTAGAATGCAAATCCTTACATCTGACCTGCTATTCAAGTGTTAAAGTGGCTAACAATGTGTGTGAAGGGAATCCTGAGCATTGGTTAGAGAATTGTGTATTTTCTCCAGACAGCACAGTAAGTGAGGTTTTTTGCTAACCCAGGCAAGTTACAGGGGTTACAGATAGTGTGTTATGAAGCCAAAATCCCTATTAAGACCGTCCTCATGTGTGCGGAACTTGGCTATCAGTCTCTGCTCAGCGACTCTGTGCTGTCGTGTGTCACGAAAGCCCCCTTGAAGAACATTTACCTGCAGGCTGGAGGCCGAATGCCTATGACTGCTGAAGTGTTCGCCCACAGGAAGGAAACTGTTTTGCCTGGTGATTGTTGAGCGATGCTCATTCATCCGCTGTCGTAGTGCCTGCATGGTCTCCCCAATGTACCATGCTTCGGGACATCCTTTCTTGCAACGTATTAGGTAGACAACGTTGGCCGAGTTGCAAGAGTACGTACCGTGTACCCGGTGAATGGTATCTTCACGTTTGATGATGTCGTCCATGTCTATGATCTGGCATGTCTTGTAGAGGTTGCTATGGCAGGGTTGTGTGGTATTGTGGTCACTGTTCTCCTGAAAGTTGGGTAGTTTGCTGCGAACAATGATCTGTTTGAGGTTGTGTGGTTGTCTGAAAGCAAGAAGTGGGGGGGTGGGGATGGCCCTAGCGAGATGTTCATCGTCATCAATGATATGTTGAAGACTCCGGAGAAGATGTCGTAGCTTCTCCGCTCCGGGGAAGTACTGGACAACAAAGGGGACTCTGTCCACCGTGTCCCGTGTTCGTCTTCTGAGGAGATCAGTGCGGTTTATCGTTGTGGCACGTTGGAACTGTCGATCGATGAGTCGAGCGCCATATCCTGTTCTCACGAGGGCATCCTTCAGCGTCTGGAGGTGTCTGTCACGATCTTCCTCATCTGAGCAAATTCTGTGTATACGGAGGGCTTGTCCATAGGGAATGGCTTCTTTAACGTGTCTAGGGTGGAAGCTGGAGAAGTGGAGCATTGTGAGGTTGTCAGTTGGTTTGCGGTACAGTGAGGTGCTGAGGTGACCGTCCTTGATGGAGATGCGTGTGTCCAAGAATGCAACTGATCTGGAGAATAGTCCATGGTGAGTCTGATGGTGGGATGTCGGTGCTGATGTGTGCTATTGCAGACCAGAACACTGCATTTGCCTGACAAAGACACAGAGTGTCGAAAGCTCACAATTTTACTATCAAATAAATCAGTTGGATTTAAAATTGGTGTTGCTAAATTCTTACTGGGCCATCAAGTGCAGAGAAGAATGCACCTGTGTGTAATTAATAAGGTGTCAGGTGCAGATCCTGCCAATCAGGGCAGTGGGAAAGGAACCAGCAGATCCATCTGTCACCACCCTTCGTCTCAAAAACGGAGAATTCCACCCTGGGAGTTCATCACAAATTAAAGTTGACACAGCATCAGCTATCCTTTCTGTAGCTGTGCTTATTTTCAAAATAGTAATTTGATATTTTTCAACTTTTTCCCACTAACCTTGAAGAGCCAGCTGAGATTACAATCACCATTTCATCAACTACAACAATGCTAAGTACTCCCCTTCGACACGCTAGTGTTTAACTCTACTCACTTAGTGATTTTACCCTCTAAATCCCTACTTCTTTTCAAAGCTTTTGGTGCAGAGTGCATGTTCATGACCTGTATTCATCAGTTTTACTAATAGTAGCATCAGACAAAAAGGGGGGAAATGTAATTGAAAGTGTCAGTAGATTGAAGCCTACACCAACAGAAGAAACTTGGGAGGGAAAATAGAACCTGCCACTTTATGTGTAGGAGTGAATTTGTAGTTTTATGGTTATCAAGCAAGTCTGCAGGAATATTGACTGATATCCAGGACTGTCCATTCTTCGGAAACCCCAGATATATGACCATAAGACATTAAGGCAGGAGAAGGCCACACAGCTTACTGAACTTGACCCAACATTCTAGAAGATAATTGCAAGAAATGACAATAGGTCATGAATGAAGTCCAGTTCATTCCACAAACCAGCCTTCTATCCATATCTGTCTACACCTCTCACTCTCTTGGAAAAGTATCCAGCTTAATAAAAGACCCCAGGCAACTTGGGCATACTTTCTTCCATCTTTTTCTGTCGGGAAAAAGATACAAAAGGCTAGGGTCACGTATCACCGACTCAAGAACAGTTTATTCGCTGCTGCCTTCAGACCTTTGAATGAATTTACCTTATATGAAGTTACTCTTTCTCTATTCCCCAGCTGTGACTATAACACTGCATTCTGCACCCTTTCTTTTCCTTCTTTATGAATGGTATGCTTTATCTGTATAACATGCAGGAAACAATGCTTTTCACAGTATACTAATATGTATGACAATAATAACCCAAATCAAATTAAAGACATTTCACATCCCCTCATTTTTCTGCTCCATTCCATATCTTGTGTCTTCCTTAGTGTCCAAAAATATATCAATCTCAGCCTTGAATAAACTCAGTGACAGATCATCTACAGGCCTCTGGGGAAGAGGAATCAAATCTCTCACAACCCTCTGAGTAAAGACACTGTGCCATTTCCCAGTCTTAGAGTGCTAAATGGTTACCCTGAGACTAGGATCGCTAATGCTAGATTTCTCAGGCATGGGAAACAATTCCTTAGCATCTTGCCTTTTAATTTTATTTCATTGAGAACATCTCCCATTTTCCAAAACTCCAGAGAATATTGGCCCATCTTTTAAAGATGAACATATATCCACTTCCACTCCCTAAAGCCAAAGGTCTTTAATTGACATGTCCCCACCATTTGGAGGTGAGTGTAAGTGATCTTGCTTTGCTCTACTGGGAGAGCAGCTGCTGGAACAACATATGGAAGGGCGACTGGGGCAGAAAGAATAACATTTCTATTTGCACGCTTTTACTTGATTCAGGAGGCTGATATGTGCAGGTCAACGTATGATGACTTTGGATTCCGTGCAAGAACCAATTTTTGTTCAATGGAGAGGTCTTTATCAAGTTGCATCAAAATGCTCCATCTCTGGAATAGAGCCATGTAAGCATCCAATTCAGAAACAAAGTGATTTCATTATGAATGCTGAGTAAAGAGCTCACTTTTCCACAAAAACTGCTTCACAAAAATTGCTGCCCCAAGTGTGTGTAATACTTGGAGTTGTAATTAAGTACAGTGTATTGAAGTTTGACCGCAGTTTATAACTTGAGAACATTGGTAGTTTCACAATGCTTCTCATATATTTAACTATATTACAGAGCCATTTCAATAAGTTTGCTGGTGTCCATTTGTGGAAGTGCCTTTTTATTCAAATTTCACTGCATTGGAGCAATCTTCTCCAAACTAACGAATTGTTTCAAATAAATAAAACAAATTAAAGCTAAATATAGTCAAGTCTATGGAACTTGGCAATATACGAGAGGTAGTACTGAGGACTTGTGCTCCAGAGGGTGGATTGGCACCCCACCTGAGCTGTTTCCAGTACATCTGCAACACCGGCACCAAGTCATCAACCTGGAAAAATTGTCCAAGTACATATATCCTCAAAGCAGAGAACAAATCTAATTCAATTAATCAACACCTCATCAGTCAATTTTCAGCCATCAGTGAGATGATGGACGGTATCGGTGACAGTCACTCAGTAACAACATTTGCACCAGTGCTAACCAGGACCATTATCCTCCAGGTCTCGTAGGAATTAGGAGCAGGAGCAGGCAATTCAGCCCTTTGAGCCCACACCACCATTCAACATGATCATGGCTTATTTTATCCTAGTCTCAACTCCATTTTCCTGCCTGCTTCTCATAGCCTTTTATTCTGCTTTTAATCAGAAACATATCCATCTCTTTCTTGAATCAGTTGATTGATTCTGCCTTCACTGTACTATGAAGCAGTGAGTTCCACTGATTCACAACCCTCTGAGAGAAGTAGTTACTCCTCATCTCAGCTTTGAAACCAACCCAAGCAATATCCTCATAACTTTACGTATTTACCCTGCTGACACTAAGGGGCAATTTAGCATGGACAATCAACCTAACTCTCACATCTTTGACTGTGAAAACAGGAGCATCCAGAGGAATGCTTTTCATATTATATGCTGCACCTGCAAAGCTATCTTATTACATCCTTGGTCCAATCACGGAGAGAGTGTGAATTCCAAAGGTGAGGTGAGTGTGAATAATCATGACAGCAATTCAGCATTTGGCCAAATGTGCCATCAACGGTCCCAGGCAAAATTAAGATTAATGGGAATCTGGAGGAAAACTCATCACTGGTTGGAATCACATTTAACACAAAGGAAGAAGGCTGTGTTTATCAGAGAACAATCATCTCAGCCTCAGGTCATTGCTGCAGGAGTTCCTCAGGGTTGTATCCTAGGGCCAAACATCTTCAACTATTCCTTCCATCATAAGGTCAAAAGTAGTCGATGTTTGCTGATGATTACTTAGACTTCAATTTGCAACTCCTCAGATACTAAAGCAGCCCATGGCTACATGCAAAAAGCTGGACAACATTCAGGTCGAGACTGATAAATGGTTTGTACCTCACAGGTGCCAGGCAATGAAATAATTAAATAATGATAAAATTAGCTAGTTTCAAATCAGGGATGAAACCTCGTATTAAATTTGCCCAGAGACAGGCCCAGGTGACATTGGTTGCAATGGTGATACGGCCAGGGTGAAATTTATTGAAAGTAAGGTGCAAACTTCATTATCTGGACATAAAGAAAGAGAAAGCTGGCCTTCCCATACATAGACTCTCAAGGCAAGTTAGACTGAGACTTTGGAAAAGCTGATCTATAGCAGATGTTGCTCTGACCTTTAAAAGATGAGTTTCCAACCAAAGAGTTGATGAATATAGAACCCATGTTAAAGAGGAAAAAAAATTGTGAAGAGCTTTTTTTTATTCCATTTGTGGGACATGGGCATTGCTGACTGGCCAGCATTTATTCCCCATCCCTATTTGGCCTCGTTCAGAGGGCGGTTGAGAGTCAACCACATTGCTGTGGCTGTGGAGTCACATGCAGGCCAGACCAACTAATTCATTGGTGAACCAGATAGGTTTACCTGACAATCGACAGTGGTTTCATGGACATCAGTAGATTCTTAATTCCAGATATTTTAAGGACCACGAATCATCAGATGGTACCTTGGAACAGAAAGTCCATTTGATTCTGCTCAAAGGCTTGAGTGAAAGAGACTTTGCTTAAAAGGACAGTGGAAGATTCAACTTGATGAAGCAGATAGAAGAGGTCACAGGTCCCATTAGAGGCAAAGGGAGATCTGGACTTTAACTCAAGACTATATATTTATGAAGAATGGGATAAAATGTAAAAACATGGCATAAGTTTTAGGGTTGTTTTAATAAGTTGCTAGGGAATACCTTTTCTGCAGTTTAGTATATTAGCTGCCTACTAAATAATGTTTAGTCAATGTTGAGTTTAGGTTATTATCGTAAAAATCTTAAAATGGGAAGTGTTGTGATGTGATTCTTTTCATAGGTAAGTGGACTTAAAAATGATTGATTTCTTCAAGGCTCAAAACACCACACATAGAAATTAGAAGCAGAGTATTCTGTGGTAAATAACTCATACCTTGATTTCCCCAAATCTATCCACCAACAGTAAGGCACTCATTAGGAATGTGATAGAATATTCCCCACTTTCCTGAATCAGTGCAGCTCACAACACCCAAGAATCCCAACACCAGCCAAAACAATGCAGCCTGCTTGTCTAGCACTCCATTCATCATTCAACATTCATTCGTTTCACCATTGGTACCCTGAATATTGTAGAAGGTGTGCACCTTCTACAATATTCACTGCCACAACCCCCAAGTCTTCCCCAACAGCCACAACCTTTACCACCTAGAAAATAAAAAAGAGCATCAGATGCATGGAATTACCATTTCCTTATCTGAGGAAAGATATACTGATCCTGGAAGCAATCCACAGAGGGTTCACTCGGCTGATACTAGCTATGGAGGGATTTTCTTAAAAGGAGTTGTTGGACCTGTACTCACTGGGGTTTAGAAAAATAAGGGGCAACCTTATTGAGACCTATAAGATTCTCAGGGGACTTACAAGGTTGATGTTGAGAGGTTTTTTTACTTTTTTGGGATAGCTTAGGACCAGCAGATGTACTATCAGAATAAGGGGTCACCCATTTAAAAGAGATGAAGGAGAAACCTATCACTCAGAGGGTAGCAAATCTGTGGAATTCTCTACTACATAGGACTGTAGAGGCTGAGTCATTAAATCCATTCAAGACTCAGATAGGCAAATTTTTAATAAGTAAAGAAATCAAGGATTTTGGGTTAAGATGGGAAAATGGATTTAAGAATTATCACATCAGATTAGTCATGATCTCGTTGAATGACAGAGCAGACTTGGGATGATTGATTTCTGTTCTTCTGCTCCTCAGTCTTAATAGTCTTACCACCACCTGCAAGTTCTTCTGCAATGCACACAGTTGGAACTACTGCTGGAATTTTACCGGCATGCTCGCCCCAATTCCGAGGCAGACGAGTTTCACAAAACGGTATTTTACATTGGCCCCGGGCAGGATCTTATTGCCTTGGGCGTATATCTCTGTTCCTTCATTATCACTGAGTCAAACTTCTAGAACTCCTATCTTACAACACTGTAGGTGCAGCCACATTTACCTGTTGACTGAAACAAGATGCTTTCACCAATGCAGTACACGCTCAGTAGTTTGTCAGTCTAGGTGTTGCTTTGGGCTTTATGCACACAATCTTTGGACTCAGAAATGATTTTCAGAGATGATCCGCCCATGTGTAACTGAAATATTTTGAAAACCAGATAGACTATTCTGTGACCAACATAAGTGAAGAGTCAGGGAATATAGTGGACGATACCATGCATCGTGTCTTACATGTACTCCACTTGTTTTCAGAGAGGTTTGTGCACAGTGTGAAGTTCTGGTGATATGGAATTTGTGGGAAGGTAGTAATCACTATGTAGTACTCATAACTTCTCATATTTGTCCATACATAAGAATGGCAGCAGTATACTGCCCTGCATGAGAAATTCATAAATTGGAAACAAGTTCTGGAATTAAATCAGTAAGTGATAATTCACAGGATATTTTGCACTGAATGATAGTATAAAAATGTGCAGCAAAATGGGCAATTGTGATTCAGAAAGAGACTTTGCATTAAATCTACTAAAGCATGCACAGTTATGTTTTAAAGAATACATTTTCAAGTAGAAACATTGGATCACTGATCAAGCAAACTGATTCATATACAGTTTTATTTACTTGACATTGAATGAAGATGACTGCAACCTGGCCCCAAGGTGCTACCAAAGTGGAAGCTGATCATTTTAAAGATCATAGCAGAAAATGCATTAAGGTGCAAACCTGATGGGTTTGTTTCATCAAATAGTTTGTGGAGTTTTAATACAAGTATCTAAGTGTAATCTTACCCAGTTGCTCAAAATATTTTGCCAAGTTCTCCCTGTATCTGTGTGGGTTTCCTCAGGGATGCTCCAGTTTCTTCCCACAGTCCAAAGATGTGCCAATTGGCTGGATTGGCCAAGATAAATTTCTCCTCAGTGTCAGGGGAATTCACATAGGGTTACGGGAATAGGGCCTGGGTGCAATTGTTATTGGTGCAGGTTTGATGAGCTGAGTGGCCTCTTTCTGCACTGTAGGGGTTCTATGATTTCTATTCTAGACACTTACCAGCTACTTTCAGCGAGCCTGCTCCTGAACTGGTCATCGGGGAAGTTACTCCTACCGGCGCTGCACCCTTTTTCAGCGAACTGGTTTGTCCAGTGGATTGCTGTTTCTTGAGTTCAGTTTTTGTTGATTCTTCTGTTGATTCAGTGCGAATGCGCCTCCACTTTGTGTTTTGGTCCATTTTAAGGTTGCTGGCATCATAGCCACCATCAGACTTCTTCTGGCCTTTACCTTCGGAACCACTGTACCAGGTCAGACCACTCTCAACCATGGAACGTTTTTCTGCATCTGTTCGAAGCTGTAAGGCAATTTATACAGATCAGTCAACCAAGTGTTTCCGCGCAGACGAAAAATCCAAATATACAAAACAAACAGTAAACTTTTAAAAACTTAGTTCTGTTAAATTCCAACTGTTAACAACTCCATGTGTACCTAGAAATCCAATATCTGATTTATACAGGATTCGATTCAGATACCTGGTTCAGAATTTATAAAACTCCTCACATTGAATCAGGCTAAAGGTAATGAAAACATACATACTTGTTTACTAAAATTGGTTTTTGGCCCTCCTTTAGCTGCAACACCTGAGGGAGCTAAGCAGACTTAAAAGAAAGTGCATTTATACTCTTCTTGATGACAGTCCACTATTCAACTCATATGAGGGGCCTTGATAGGGTCAGCAGGAAAAGCTTGTTTACCCCAGTTGTGGGACGAATTGCTGGTGGGTACAGAATTAAAGTGAATGGTCGAAGGATTAGAGGAGACATGAGGAACAAAAGCTTTACTCCTCTTAACATTAGTAGATGGGTTAATAACCAGGGGAGACATGGACATAAAATATGAGTTAGAAGAGGGGGAGTTGAGGAGAAACATTTTCACTCAGAGGATGGTGGGAATCTGGAATTCACTGCCTGAAAAGGTGGTTGAGTTAGAAACTCTTGTAACATTTAAGAAGTATTTAGATATGCACTTGCGCTGCCGTAACCTCCAGGGTTATGGGCCAAGCACTGGAAAACAGTATTAATGTAGCTCGATTCATAATTGACCAGCACAGACACAATGGGCTGAATGGTCTCCTTCTGTGAAACATCTATGAATCTATGAAAAGAAATCTCTTGACCATGTCCAAATGTGAGTGTGTGTCGGGATTGAAAAAAAGCACAAAGAAAGAACAGCTTTCAAACTGTGCCAATAAATTGTCAACAAGCTGATTCTATTCGCCATTCTCAAAACTCAGCTAAGCATTCAGGCTAAGCATCTGCTCAAAGTCCTTCTGTTGTCAATCAGACTATTAGTATCTACATTTAAATGGCACTTCTATCAGCTTATAAAGTCTTTTTTAATCAAAAGATCTTTTCAAAGCACCTTTGTTTGTTTTGAGAGTTTCATGTGCATTTCAAAGACTGACCAAAGGCTCACTGGTTCTGTACATTGTGGATAATTGAAGAGTAGATATCGAAAATGTATTGGGAAATTGGGTGGAAGGGCAAATGGAGATCTGAGGGATAAAGTAGGGTATGGAGGGGTGGAGGGGGGGGCAAAGTATTGTCAAAACCTTTTACAATTACCTGTTAAAAGGTTCCTGTCATCTTGGCAGTCTTCCCCAAAGGTTCAACTAACTTACCTGATGGGGTTCTCACAACTTTGCAAGTCCCTCTTGTTATGATGAACGTTCCATGGTGGGGTCCAAATTTTCCCAAGACTTTTATAATGGGTAGCCTGATGTCCCGAGAGCATCCATGTGGGTTCGTGACACGCCACATTTCCCAATGAGGGAAAGATGGTGTGAGTTGGAAGCAGACAGGTAAGTTTGAAATGCTGGCCTGGATGGCCTCATTTTAGTAAAGTTTATTTATTAGTCACAAGTAAGGCTTACATTAACATTGCAATGAAGTTATAGTGAAATTCTTCTCGTTGCCACACTCCGGCACTTGCTCAGGTCAATGCACCTAATCAGCATGTCTTTCTGACTGTGGGAGGAAACCAGAGCACGTGGTAGGATACCCATGCAGACACGGGGAGAATGTGCAAACTCCACACAGACAGTGATGCAAGTTGGGGATTGAACCCAGGTCCCTGGCGCTGTGAGGCAGCAGTGCAAGCCATTGTGCCAACATGCCAATCATTCTTTCCAGTGCTGACTAAATTCCCAACAGGTATAGGAAGGCAAAATCAGGCCTATTCCTTAAGTAAAAAGGCACAGGATCCTACATGCCTTAATAATTGCTTTCTCAACCTCCCTGTTGAACAATTTGTGCAGGTATACCCTCGGGCCCCTCTGCCCTTGCACCCTTTTAAAACTGTAACCTTTATTTGATATCCCTCTCAATCTTTCTATTAAAGTGTGTCTGTCTGAGATTCTTGGCAGCCTGGCACCAAAAATATCTGCAATTCTGGGATGGCATGATGGCACAGTGGCTAGCATTTCTGCCTCACAGCGCTAGGGACCTGGGTTCAATTCTGGCTTCAAATGACTGTGTGAAGTTTGTTATCTTTTCCCCATGTCTGCATAGAGCTGCTCAGGGTGCTCTGGTTTCTTCTCACATTCCAAAGATGTGCAAGTTAGGTTGATCGGTCATGCTAAATTGCCCTTTAGTATCAGGGGGCTAGTAGGGTAAATGTGTGGTGTTACGGGAAAACGGCCTGGGTGGAATTGTTGTCAATGCAGTCTCGATGGGCCAAATGGCTCCCTTCTGTTCTGTAGGGATTCTATGATTTTAATTCAGGTAAATGTCAGCAGCATGAAAAAAACTCTCTCAAATGTCATTCAGTTAAATTGGCTCAGAACCTTCATGTCCGAAGGGGAGAACTGCATACCAGAGGCACCCGAGAAGATATACTTTAGGATTTATCGCAAAGGTCTCCGCACAAGAATTGCTCAGTACGTTTAAATGTCCAATGGGCAATTACTCTGCAGTGGGAACCATGTGAAATTATGGTTTACATCAGCAACTTCAGATGGTTCCAACTCTCTTACAGACTAGTTAACTGGGACTTTTTTTATTCATTTGTGAAACATGGGTGTTACTAGCTATCTAGCATTCATTGCCCATCTCTAATTGCCCTTGGAGAGCAGTTGAGAGTCAAACATGTTGCTGTGGCTCTAGAGTCACATGGGGGCCAGACCAGGTAAAGACAGCCGATTTTCTTCCCTCAAGGGCCAAAATGAAACAGATGGATTTTTCCAACAATTGGCAATGAGAATTAGAAAGATTAAAACCACTCCTAACTCCTGAGTAACTACAATATTAATCCACCTCCTACCTCCAGCTCCCCCACCCTCTTACTGGACCCCTGACTACTCTCCTCCCAACCCCCAACCACCGTCACCTCCCCAACTACCCACCCAATCTTCTGACTGTCTTCAAAATCTGGCCAACATCCACCACCAACCCCTGCCCCCTCTACTCTCCATCATCTACCTAAAACCCTTGACTTCCCTCCTAACCACCCTCCTGACCCCCACTGAATACTCACCCAACCACCCAACAACCTCGTTGCCCCCCTACCCCACCCCCCAACACACCCCTTACCCCCCACACCAATAATCCCCTATCCCTCTATCAATCTGAGCATCCACTTATCTTCCTGGCTTCTCAGACTTTAAACTGAGTTGATTTACAGCAGCTGAGATTTGCTTTCCATCCCCTGATGCTGTTGTTCCACACTGGAAGGAGTAAGGAGCTGCTATGCTGCATATTCTTCATCCTGCAAGGATTGGAAGATCTGGCGGGAAATGTACAGTTCCCAATGTTGGCGGCACAGTGGTTAGCACTGCTGCCTCATGGCTCCAGGGACTCAGGGTTCGATCCCTGGCTTGGGGATTGGTCTGTACGGTGACTGCAGGTTCTCCCTGTGTCTGTGTTGCTTTTCTCCAGGTACTCCAGTTTCCTCCCATGGTCTGTAAGATGACCTGGTTAGGTGCATTGGCCATGCTAAATTCTTTCTCAGTGTACCCACCATACTGTGGCAACTGGGGGATTTTCACCGTAACTTCATTGCAGTTTTAACTTAACCCAATTGTGACACTATTGAGTAAATTTTAAACCTTTAAAAAAAAATCCGAGTGATGCCAATGATGGCTGTCACTGCTTAGTCATTTTGCACACCACCAACTCTTCTAAAATCACAGATGAAATTAAGAATTTAATGCTGAATCCTGTTCTTGGGGCTCATGTTCATATGTGAATGCTTGAAATAAAAACAGAAATGCTACAATTACTCAGCAGATCAGGCAACACCTTTCATAGGATCATAGAACCCTACCGTGCAGATAGAGGCCCTTCGGCCCATCAAGTCTGCACCAACCACAATCCCACCCAGGCCCTACCCTCATATCCCGACATATTTTACCCACTAACTTACACATCTCAGGCCATTAAGGGGCAATTTAGCATGACCAATCAACCTAACCTGCATCTCTTTGGATTGTGGGAGGAAACCAGAACACCTGGAGGAAACCCACACAGACATGAGTAGAATGTGCCAGGAATCAAACCTAGGACCCTGGAGCTGTGAAGCAACAGGGCTAACCACTTTGCTACCGTGCTGCCCCAGGTCCTTTCAGTGGAGAAAGATTATTGGCCTGAACTGTCAACTGTATTTCTCCCTCCACATGACTTGCTGATTATTCCAACATTTTCAGATATTTTCAGCAACCACAACATTTTGCTTTTGTATGAGAGAATATTTATGTTTAGTTATTCAGCAGGCAAGCCCATGGGTCAATGATTAGAGACTATTTAAAATATTTTACTCAATAGTCAGTAGGGTCAGTCTGAGTAAGACTTACACCCAAGACTCAAAAGATGAAAGGATAGCATGCAAATTGATTTTATTATGACAGTATATTTTAAATCTTTCAGTGTGCTACAGACAGGAGAGAGAGAGAGTGAGAGAGTAAATTTCTTTATCCTCCACCCCTCACACTGTCTATAAACTGACATGTTTTTGAATTATTCTTGAAGTAGACCATGACATGCCTGCTCAATTCCTCAGTTTGAGGGATCCAATTTAATAATTACTCACATATTTTGTGACATTATGATAAATTCACAAGTTAGTTTATTTAGAGTCAAACCCAGGGAGTGGGAAGAGAAGAACAAACACACTTGTGGACCAAAGAGCCTGTTTGCGCTGTTGTGTTCTATGTTCTGTACATACGCACAGACACACACACACACACACACACACACAGACAGGTGCGCACACACAATAGAAAAGGGAGATTTACAATTACTGGCAACAACAAAAGAAACTATAGAAATGAATATTAATTGAGGCAATTTCTGAAGTCAGAGAAGCTAGAGATTGTTTCCTTCATGGCAGTGTTCAGTCCAGTTGAATTCTGGCTAGACACAGCAACAAAAAAAAATCCTTCAAATGAATGACCCCACTACAATAATGGACTTTCTGTGCTTAGACTGCTTGGCAGACATTGATTGGAGACTTAAGTTCAAACAAACTTTGAGAAGTTGAAAAATAGTAACTGGCTGCTTGCTGAGCCAAGTTGCTGGAGTCCTGTCCATTTGGTGTTTCTCACTTTTCAAAGAAATATGCTGATTTCAAAATGGCCATTTGAGTCATACGACCTTCATTCTCCACAATGATGTCAAAAGAAATGTTTATCTATGGTGTGGAACTAGTTTTTGGTTTCAGACTGATACTGTTCCAGCCATTCGTTTTTGAAAAAGTTACCATTCATATTGGGGTTTCTGAGTTCAGAAGTCATTGTCTAAGTCGATATCTGATTCTGCTAGAGGAGTAAGCTTATCAAGATGCAAATTGTCCCTTTTAATGGGCCTGGAGACTCTCAAATATGAAATAGGTCTGTCATGAACTAAATAGCAAATAACAAGTTTCAATCTGTGAGTCCTGCTTTTGTGATAATAATGCCATTACAATTGGGTGTGCAATTCCGCAATAATGAGGAAGATTCTTTTGTTCTTGCAACTGTTGTTTGGAACTTCCAAAATGAACAAGTCAATCCTGTGATCCTGTGGCTTGAAGAAGCCATCTCTTTTGGTTCAGCAGAATGTCAATTTAAAAAATAGCAAAAAACAAAGTTTTGAAATGGAGAGATTTGGATTTCTTATCTTACTGACCAAACATGTCCATTTATTTCACACCAAGCCCAAATGATCATAAATCTTTCCAACTTGATTTCAACAAGTGACAAGGAAGCTGAAATCCTACAAACACTGATAACTAACTTTATGTTTTCTCATAACTTGATATCATGCATTGACATTTTAACATCTGTGCATATTTCATGCTGCAAAGGAAATATTACCAAAATGGTAAAGAAATAGAGACAAGTGGATAACTTGTTTACTTAAATGGTGAGGGGAGGCAGCAGCATAATGATACTGTCATTAGGCTAGAAATCCAAGGTAATGCAGGAACCCGGGTTCAAATTCCATCATAGCAGATGGTGAAATTTGAATTCTGTAATGATTACAATGAAGCCATTGTTGATTATTGTAAAGATCCGTCTGATTCACTCACGTCCTTTAGTGAAGGAAATCTCTCAGTCTTACTTGGCCCACATGTGACTCCAGATTCACAGAAATATAGTTGACTCTTAAAAATGTCCCACTAAATGCTGTCTGAGCCTCTGGCACCTATATCCCAGGAACAAACCTTTAAAAAAATGAAGATACTAAAAGTGATGCTGCAAAAGAGAAAGAAACAGGTTTGAGTATGATGAAACTGAAAAGAAAATAAAGCGTGCATGTAAACAGACTAAAGAGAAATGGTATAATGAGGTATTGTTGGAACAATCTGGATCACTAATGTCCTTAAGGGAAGGAAATCTGCTGTCCTTGCCCGTTTGGCCTACATGCGACTCCAGACTTTAGCAACATGGCTGACTTTTAACTGTCCTTCAAGGACAACTAGGGATAGGCAATAAATACTGGCCAGCCAGCGACACCCGTGTCACACAAATGAATAAAAAAAGTGAACTGGAAAGGAATCGCAAAGTGTGAATTATATGTCAGATGATGAAATCTTTAGCAAAAAGTAATAACAAATAGTGGGTATTTCAAAACAAAAGTGATATGATATCATTTGAAAGGAATGCGACAGAGAAAAAAATGCAGAAGCCAAAAATAAATCAAAGGAATCCTTGACACAGTGGCAAATGATGGACCAAATATTGTAACATCAGAAGTAAAGAATGCTTTCAAATTGGTGAGTTCAGGAAAAGCTCCAGGCATGAATAAAGTAACAATAGAACATCTAAAAGCATTTGGAGAAACACAAATCGAAGTGATAACAGAAATTTGTGACCAAATAGCAAAGGGTACATTCCAAGTGACTTGAGACGTTAATTATTAGCTAAACTACTGAAGAAACCTAAAGCAACAGAGTGCAATCAATTTAGAACTAATGAGTCATCTCATTAAATCGAACTTGAAACTCATAATAATAAGAAATGATAACATATTTGAAGCAGAAATTGATGAAAGTTTGGATTTACACGTGGAAACAAGAGAGAAATTATTTAATCCAAGGATGATGTTTGATAAGTGCCTAGAAGTAAACAAGAACACATATGTTTCAAAGAAGAACAAAGAACAAAACAGCACGGGAAACAGGCCCTTCGGCCCAACGAGCCTGCGCCGCCACCCTGATGTTCTCACCTCTACCCGTGATCCCTGTCCATGTTTATAGATCTATGGATTAAAAACCAAATTTGAGACAATTTAGGGAGAATTTGTTTTGCCAATTAGCCTAAGAGCACATCTTTGGGATGTGGGAGGAAACCGGAGCACCCGGAGAAAACCCACGCAAGCACAGGGAGAATGCGCAAACTCCCACAGACACAGGCCCAAATCCATGCATCTGCACAGCACAGCGATAGTCACTGAGCTGTCGTGTTGCCCATCAAATGGTCCAGGTCAAGCATACACTAATGACGTGAAGCACTAGGATACTCTCAAAAAAAATCCAAGAGCAGCCCTCTCACGACCCATCGTGCGTTCACCTCTTGTTAGACAACAAGGTGGACCAAAGCACCTGTAGGATAGAAACAAGTACATCAATATCATCATCTATTTACACACTTCCCAGGGACTCCCAAGGCTCATGATCCCTATTTTAAATCAGTTTTCTATACTCCTCCATTCCCATTCTGTTCATGTGCCCATCTAAGTATTTCCTAAATAACTCCAGAGTGCCCGCCTCCACCACTTTACTTGGCAGCGCATTCCATACCCCCACCACCTTCTGTGTGAAAAAAACTCCCTCTAGCATCCAAATTATGCCTTACCCCCCTCACCCTAAGCCCGTGATCCCTCGTGCTATTTGAGTCCATCCTTGGAAAAAGTTTAACCCTGTTACTCTACCTATACCCCTCATAATCTTGTACACCTCTATCAGATCTCCTCTAAGTCTACGTCTTTCTAAGGAAAACGGTCCCAATTTGCCTAACCTCTCCTCGTAACTCAGACCTTCCATACCAGGCAGCATCCTGGTAAATCTCCTCTGCACTCTCTCCAGAGTCTTAGATGCATAGAACATAGAACATAGAACAATACAGCACGGAACAGGCCCTTCGGCCTTCGATGTTGTGCCGACCAAAATAAAAAGCAATGCCCCTCCTAACTAAACCATTCCCTTCTCTTCCATAAAGAAGAGATGATGATGAAAACATGCTTGTTGGTTCTGACCACTAAAAACTAATAGATGTGCTGTTGAAATGTGGCATTGACAGTAAATATGAAAGATTTATCCACAGCCTATATTGGGACCAAATAGCGAGCATTAAGTTTGTTCAGTTTATTTATGAGCGTCACAAGTAAGACTTGCATTAACACTGCAATGACGTTACTTTGAAAATCCACTAGTTGCCACAGTTCTACACCTGGTTGGGTACACTGAGGGATAATTTAGCATGGCCAATGCACTTAACCAGTGTGTCTTTTGGACTGTGGGAGGAAACCGGAGCATCTGGAGGAAACACACGCAAACATGTTGAGCACGCAGACTTCGCACAGGTAGTGACTCAAGCCAGGAATCAAATCTGGGTCCCTGATGCTGTGAGACAGCAGTGTTTGCCATTGTGTTGATACAAGGTGGCTGATGATAAGAATTTTTTCAAGTGAAAAGAGGAGTACAACAAGGCTGTGCACTGTTGCCAAAGTTATTCAATCTGTACACAGAACAAAGGTATTCTGGGGTAAAAATTGGCAGCAAGAAATGACAACCTTACTGACAACACAGGGATATCTGCAAAGTCATAAAAGGCTGTAAAGTAAGATCTGGAAGTTTAGAATATGGATTGAGCATGAATGCCAAAAACACACAAAAAAAATGGTCATTAGAAGGAAGACATTGGAAGAAACTAATGTGAAGATTGAAGTGGATGGTCCCACAGCCAAACAAGCAGATAAGTTTGCCTATTTAGGAATAATATAACAAGGTGGTAGATGTGATGTTCAAATAAAAAAGAGAGAGTCACAAGTTATTTTGTGATGATGGACATATTAACAAGAAAATTCCAGCTTATAATAAAGATGAAAAAAAAATCAAGAGGCTATATGGTTTTGTGAAGGGTAGGTCATGCCTTACTAACCTCATTGAGTTTTTTGAGAAAGTGACCAGAGAGGTGGATGGGGGTAAGGCGGTTGATGTAGTATATATGGACTTTAGTAAGGCTTTTGATAAGGTGGCCCATGGAAGACTTCTACAGAAAATGCAGATGTGTGGAATAGAGGGTGATTTAGCTAATTGGATTAGGAATTGGCTGGCAGATAGAAGACAGAGGGTGGTGGTTGATGGGAGATATTCATCGTGGAGTTCGGTGACAAGTGGTGTGCCTCAGGGGTCTGTTTTGGGGCCCCTGCTGTTTTTAATTTTTATAAATGATCTGGATGAGGGTATTGAGGGATGGATCAGTAAATTTGCAGATGATACTAAAGTTGGTGGTGTGGTAGATAGTGAAGAGGGGTGTTTTAGTTTACAGAGTGACTTGGACAAGTTGCAGAGCTGGGCCGAGAGGTGGCAAATGGAGTTTAATGTGGAAAAGTGTGAGGTAATGCACTTTGGCAGGAACAATAAATGTGTAGAGTATAGGGCTAATGGTAGGGCTCTTAATAGTGTTGAGGAACAGAAGGATCTTGGTGTATGTGTCAATAGATCCCTGAAAGTAGGCAGTCAAGTGGATAAAGTTGTTAAGAAGGCTTATGGAGTCTTAGCTTTTATTGGTAGGGGGATTGAATTTAGGAGCCGCAGCATCATGTTGCAGCTGTACAAAACTCTAGTGCGGCCGCACTTGGAGTATTGTGTGCAGTTCTGGTCGCCACATTACAAGAAAGATGTGGAGGCATTGGAGAGGGTACAGAGGAGGTTTACTAGGATGTTGCCTGGTATGGAGGGCAGGTCCTATGAAGAGAGGTTGAAGGATTTGAGGTTGTTTTCGTTAGAAAGGAGGCGCTAAGGGGGGATCTTATTGAAGCATATAAGATAGATTAGAGGTTTGGATAGGGTGGACAGTGATAGCCTTTTTCCTAGGATGGAGAAAGCTAGCACGAGGGGACACAACTTTAAATTAAGGGGTATGAGTTATAGGACGGATATCAGAGGTAGGTTCTTTACTCAAAGAGTGATTAGGGAGTGGAATGCCCTGCCTGCAGCTGTTGTAGATGCGCCAAGTTTGGTGGCGTTTAAGAGGTTAATTGATAAGTATATGGAAGAGAAGGGAATGGTTTAGTTTAGAGGGGCATTGCTTTTTATTTTGGTCGGCACAACATCGAAGGCCGAAGGGCCTGTTCTGTGCTGTATTGTTCTATGTTCTATGTTCTATGTTCTATATTCTATCCACTTCCCTGTAAGCCTCTGAAACCTGGTAAGAAGTAAAGATCTGTGGAAGAATATCAAGGCCTGTGAAATGGGCTGCTAAGACAAATACTAAATATTCTACGACAATTAAAGAGGTGTTTGAAATTGCAAGGAAAAAAAGGAACCCGAAAATGTGAAATGCAGAAATTGTTTTTTGATCAGACCTGGAAAACTGCAGCAATCTCAAGCAGGAGGCCGAAGTGGCAGGCAACAGAAAAAGGAGCTGATTGAGGCCTAATTGGATGATGGTTGTCACAGAGACGTTGCAGATGAGCTACAGTGGATGTGTGAGAATGGAGTAAGATGGACAAGCCTGACAGACTGCGACAGCAGACAGCAGGAGGAGCAGCTACTAAAAACAGGAGCAATATATCCACAAATTTAAAAAAACTGGCTCAAAATTCAGCAGACTATTAAAAGATACCACCCTGGATGCCTTGCATCCAGAAAAGATGTTTAAAAGAAATTTAAAAAGACAATTTAAAAAATGACAATTGTCCCTTTGTATTTGTGATGAACCATTTTGATGAAAGGAGGAGGTGAGGCTGAGCTATTTATATTGCCATGGGAAATTAAACAATTAAATTTTATAATGCACTGAGTCAACTCTGATAATATTTTCCACAAGTATTAAATGATATTATGCTAGAACCATGTACTAATGAACACAAAGGCTTGGTATGTTACAAAAAGCAATACTGACACGTTTTCAAAATTTACAAATACTGGTTAGCTTTAACTCAGATTAACATTACCAACGACACAGCAATATGCTTGATAATACTTCAAGCTTTTAATGGTCTTGGCAGGTATCAATTTGATGTCTAGAATTGGGTGGAACATTTGAGAATGCAGACTTAAATCACAATTCATGTCATACTTTTATCCAGAGAAGAAAATACTTCATTTCAGAGAGGAAGAAATGTCGCTCTATTTAGCATGAAAAAATACAATTTTGAGACAAATGCTTTGCCTACTGCACAAGGTTCTGTAAACTTCAGAGATGAACACTGATATATGCCTGACTGTAACTCTACATTTTCAGACTTATAAATCTTTACTTACTTTGTCACAAGTAGGCTTACATTAATGTTGCAATGAAGTTATTGTGAAAATCCCCTATTTGTCACACTCCAGTGTCTGTTTGGGTACATTGAGGGAAAATTTAGCATGTACTGGGGGGAGGAAACCAGAGCAAACCCACACAGTCAGGGGGAGCAACATGCAGATTCCACACAGACAGTGACCCAATCTGGGAATCAAACCCAGGTCCCTGGGGTTGTGAGGCAGCAGTGCTAACACTGTACCACTTTGATATACACATCATTTGGTCACAAACCACATGACTTTAAACAAATTGGGACACAACTGAGTTCCATGTGTAACCTCAATACAACCCATCTCCTCAGTCTTTTAGGTCTATCTCAAATTCAAGCAGATCCCCTTGCTGCAAAACTGACCCTATTCTCAAACTACAAAAAACGAGGTTCCTCCAAATGGACTCTCAACATTTTAACCAGGTTTGCAGGTATAGCAGAGAACAAGATAATTTTATTTCTGGTCTTATAATTGATTTTTTTTGGACTGGTGTAAGAACAAAATCTTCATACAGTCCTGCACTGTACTTCCTGCTTTTCTCAATACAGTTTTGTGGCATATATCATTAAAAGCTGGAAAGCTCCCTTGAGGTTCCTAAGCATATTGTGCTATTTGTACGTACATACTGGGTGCACTCATTCAAATTTAAATATTAGGACTCAAAGAATTGTGTTCAACCTCTCCTGGGGGTTCCAATTATGCATGGTGATTTATAATCAATTTAAATTTGGTGTACTGAATTGCAAGGATACTTGGATGTAACTTCCCTGGTGGCACAGGGTGGCACAATGGTCAGCACTGCTGCCTCTCAGCACCAGATACCCAAGTTCCTGGCTTGGGTCACTGTGCGGATTCTGCAATTCTCCCTGTGTCTACATACGTATGCTTCGAGTGTTCTGGTTTCTCCCATAGTTCAAAAAATGCGCTGGTTATGCGCAGTAGCCATGCTAAATTCTCCCTCAGTGTACTTGAACAGATGCCAGAGTGTGGCAACTAAGGGATTTTCATAGTAACGTCACCGCAGCGCTAATGTAAGCCTCCTTATGACATGAATAAATAAACTTAAACATGAATTTAATTGGGAAAAATAGGGGCAACATTTTTGTTTGCCTTTCAAATTCCACCCAAGGAGAAAACTCCATGATGAACAGACAAAGGCAGTCTCAGGAATTAGAGCATGTGGGTGGAGAAAGGGTTGCACCAACTATAAGGAAAAAACATGGGTGGCAGGGGAACATATCCCTTTTGTCTCTCACCATAATCACCGCATCTACAGAACTCTTAGCAGCAGTCTATATGCTCATTCATTTGTACTTTCATCATCTGTACTCTAATCATTTTATGATTTCCTTTTATTGTACTTCAAGAGATTAAACATTAAAAATAAGTTGAAAGAAAAAAAGTGTCAATTGTTTAAAAATTAAAAGCATAAACATTCACATTTAAGGTTTTCAAGAATCTTTCCCCTGGAGAAGACAGAAATTATAGACTAGTGTTTCATTGAATTAACGGCCCCCCAAACAATCTAACAGCAGGTTATATTTATATAGCACCGTCGACAGATACCCAAGGGTATCTGACAGAAGCATTACAAAACAAAAGATGACACTGAGCCACATAAGGAGACATTAGGTCAGAAAGAAAAGGAAGGTTAGTTAAGGAGTGGTGGTGTAATGGAATCATCGCTGGACTAGACATCCAGAAATCCAGGGTAACGCTCTGGGGACCCGGCTTCAAATCTCACCATGGCAGATGATGAAATTTGAATTCAATACACAAAAAAATCTGGAACTAAAAGCCTAATGATGAACATGAAATCACTGATGTAAAAACCCATCTGGTTCACTCGTCCTTTAGGGAAGGGAATCTGCTGTCCCTACGCAATCTGAACAACATGTGACTCCAGACCCAGAGCAATGCGGTTGACTCTTAAATTCCCTCTGAAATGAAGAGCAGTTAGGGATGAACAATAAATGCTGGTCCAGCCAGCAATGCCCATATCCCATAAATGAATTAAAAAGAAAAGATAAGAATTTAGTGTCTTAAAGCAGAAAAGATAAATCCATTTCCTGGATCGATTGCACTACCTAAAGTAATTAGTTCAAAAGTAGAATTCTTTTAAAATCTTCTTGATCAGAACTGTCAACCAGGCTACAGTGCAGTAATAACTACAACCATTCCCCTCTCCATCTTAAAGTTGGAGACCTAGTAAGAATGGAAAAATCCATCAGTGTCTCCAAGTAAGCCACTGAGCCTGACTTCAGACATGCATACAAGTCACGGCAAAGACACAAGGGTACACGCAATGCAAAAATTCAGGCCAGTATTTTTTTCATCTGTCAAAGATAGATATGGAGCAGAGAATGTACTCCAGTGGGAGATAAGAACAACATGAGGTTGAGTCATCCAACAGTTCAACCCTGAATCATCCTGTATAACTTACTCAGAATGACTAAAAAGAAAACTTAATCTGCAGGAAAATGCTTACATATCAGGTTGGGATCCTGGATCCCACCACCCCCCCTCTTCCCCTCACCCCAATGAATGACATGATTTTTTGGCAGATTCTGCAGCTGTATGTACATCACACACCCTAGGCGGCTGGAACTTAGTACTGGCAGTGGTGGTCCTGCAGATGAGGCAGGGAGGGGGAAGGCAGGGAAGATTGGCCCCCACTTTGGGTTCACAACAAAACAGCTGCCAAGGATTAGAACAGCTCCAAATGTTGCTGGATAATTAGAGGGCTCAGCAGCGCCACTCGAAATGGTATTCACTGCTGGGGCTGCATCTGCAGGAAGAGGGTGCGTAAAGGATGTATGCCCACACAATACAGGGGTTGGAAGGGGGGGTGGTTTGGCCTTTCCATGGCGTTTTTCTCATAACAGGTGATGGTCCACCGTTCATTGGTGGTGGGATCTTCTGGTCCCCACACCACTTGGAAACCTGCAACAGCGATGCATCCTTGGCAGGGCCAAACGATTCCACCAGCAAAAATAGTCAGAAAGTTCCTGCCATGGTATCTGGCCTGGGCATGTTGGGCCAGGCAGGGAGGCCTCTGCAACTTGTTGATGAGAGTAGATGGCACTGTTGCCACAAGATCAAAGAATGTACAACTAGGAGAGTTCTCTGTGATATCCCCGTAAATATCTAAGTTGCCTTCTAAGTACCAACCCTATCAATACTCTTAGAATCTTAGATATTTCAATGAGAGCATGTCTCAGTCTCAAATTCCAATGAGTATTGGCTCACCTTTTCCTCAAAAGGTAACCCCTTCATCTCAGGAAGCAATCTAGTGAATCTTCTATAAACTGCTTCCAATACCAGTATATCTTTTCTTAAGTAAAGATACCAAAACTGTGCACAGTATCCAGGTGCAGTCTCATCAATGTCCTGTACAAATTGTAACAAAATGTCCCTACTTTGTCCACCTCCTCATGATTTTACACATTACTTTCAAATCTTCTCTTAGCCTTCTTCTCTAAGGAGAATAATCCCAATGTCTCCAATCTATCCTCAGAACAAAAGTTTCTCTTTAGAAAAATGAATTGAGAAATGAATTGATTGGGGATAGTCAGCATGGTTTCGTGAAGGGTAGGTCATGCCTTACTAACCTCATTGAGTTTTTTGAGAAAGTGACCAGAGAGGTGGATGGGGGTAAGGCGGTTGATGTAGTATATATGGACTTTAGTAAGGCGTTTGATAAGGTGGCCCATGGGAGACTTCTACAGAAAATGCAGATGTGTGGAATAGAGGGTGATTTAGCTAATTGGATTAGGAATTGGCTGGCAGATAGAAGACAGAGGGTGGTGGTTGATGGGAGATATTCATCGTGGAGTTCGGTGACAAGTGGTGTACCTCAGGGGTCTGTTTTGGGGCCCCTGCTGTTTGTAATTTTTATAAATGATCTGGATGAGGGTATTGAGGATGGATTAGTAAATTTGCAGATGACACTAAAGTCGGTGGAGTGGTAGATAGTGAAGAGGGGTGTTATAGTTTGCAGAGAGACTTGGACAAGTTGCAGAGCTGGGCCGAGAGGTGGCAAATGGAGTTTAATGTGGAAAAGTGTGAGGTAATGCACTTTGGCATGAACAATAAATGTGTAGAGTATAGGGCTAATGGTAGGGCTCTTAATAGTGTTGAGGAACAGAAGGATCTTGGTGTATGGGTCAATAGATCCCTGAAAGTAGGCAGTCAAGTGGATAAAGTTGTTAAGAAGGCATATGGAGTCTTAGCTTTTATTGGTAGGGGGATTGAATTGAGGAGCCGCAGCATCATGTTGCAACTGTACAAAACTCTAGTGCGGCCGCACTTGGAGTATTGTGTGCAGTTCTGGTCCCCACATTATAAGAAAGATGTGGAGGCATTGGAGAGGGTACAGAGGAGGTTTACCAGGATGTTGCCTGGTATGGAGGGTCGGTCCTATGAAGAGAGGTTGAAGGATTTGAGGTTGTTTTCGTTAGAAAGGAGGCGGCTAAGAGGGGATCTTATCGAAGCATATAAGATGATTAGAGGTTTAGATAGGGTGGACAGTGATAGCCTTTTTTCCTAGGATGGAGAAAGCTAGCACGAGGGGACACAGCTTTAAATTAAGGGGTATGAGTTATAGGACGGATATCAGAGGTAGGTTCTTTACTCAAAGAGTGATTAGGGAGTGAAATGCCCTGCCTGCAGCTGTTGTAGATGCGCCAAGTTTGGTGGCGTTTAAGAGGTTAATTGATAAGTATATGGAAGAGAAGGGAATGGTTTAGTTTGGAGGGGCATTGCTTTTTATTTTGGTCGGCACAACATCGAAGGCCGAAGGGCCTGTTCTGTGCTGTAATGTTCTATATCTATATCTATATCTTCCGTGGAATCACTCCTGTAAATCCTTTCTGCACTCTCTTCAATGTATTCACTTCCCTCCTATAGTGTAGAGATCAGAACTGTACACAGCATTCCAGCTGAGGTCTAATTAGTATCCTGTATAAATTCAGCATAACCTCCTTGCACTGTTTGTAATCTATGACTCGGAGTACTATATGCTTTATTAATTGTTCTGTCTACCTGCTCTGTCACCTTCAAAGGTCTACCCAAAAATACACCTAAGTCCCTCTGATCCTGCAGTTCTTCTGGAATTTAAACACTTATTTGCTATTGTCTGTCCATGTTCTTCTGCCAAAATGCATCACTTCACACTTCTCTGCCATAAACCTAATCTGCAATACACTATCTTGTCAGTGATCTTTTGAAGCTCCATGCTGTCTTTTTAAATATTGGAAAGTTTGCAATATTTCCAAGTATCCTATCTTTGAAACTGTTATTAAGAGCCACACTGATGTTAAATACAAGAGTATCCCAAAATCCAGAAAGGTAACTTGGAACTTAGTGGTGCATATTTTCAATTTGATATACTGTGAGGAAAGATATGGAAACCAGGAAGGAACATTAAAATATAGTTGTGATCAAGTATTACATAATATTTCTTGACTTAAAAGAAAACGCACAAGTCTATAATACACCACAACATTAGATTTAACTACAAAAATGACCATGCACGCACGCACGTGCACACACAGTTTGCACTCTGCCAAATTACGTTCACCTTAGTGATGGATAGGCTTAGACATGAAGCTGGGGGCAGTAGTTATAGCTGGGGGAATGGTAATTATGAGGCCATAAGGAGGGAATTAGGGTGCATAGGTTGGACTAGGAAATTACAGGGAATGGGAACATCTGAAATGTGGAGCTTATTCAAGGAGCAGTTACTGCGAGTCCTTGATAAGTATGTCCCTGTCAGGCAAGGAGGAAATGGTCGAGTAAGGGAACCATGGTGTACTAAAAAAGTTAATTCGCTGGTTAAAAGGAAAAAGGAGGCTTATGTCAGGATGAGGCTTGAAGGCTCAGTTAGTGCACTGGATAGCTATAGATTAGCCAGGAGGGAGCTAAAGAGAGAGTTGAGAAGAGCTAAAAGGGGACACGAGAAAACTTTGGCTGATAGCTTTAGGATTCTCCTTGATCCTTTCTTTAGATATGTTAAGAATAGAAGATTGGTTAGGGCAAGATTAGGGCCAGTCATGGACAGCAGTGGGAAGTTGTGCGTGGAGCCTGAAGAGATTGGAGAGGCACTGAACAAATATTTCTCTTTGGTATTCATGCAGGGAGATGTAAATGTAGTTGTGGAGAACACTGGGATACAGGGTTGCAAACTGGAAAGTATTGAAGTAGATAAGGAGGATGTGCTAGATAGTCTTGAGGGTTTGAAGTTAGATAAGTCCCCTGGGCTGGACGGGATTTACCCTAGGATTCTCTGGGAGGCGAGAGAGGCGATTGCAGAGCCTCTGGCTCTGATCTTCAGGTCGTCGTTGGTTACGGGTATAGTGCCGGAAGACTGGAGGATAGCGAATGTGGTCCCATTGTTAAAGAAGGGGAAGAGAGACTTTCCAGGGAATTATAGGCCTGTGAGTCTTACTTCTGTTGTGGGCAAAGTATTGGAAAGAATTATTAGGGATAGGATTTATAGTTATTTAGAGAAAAATGAATTGATTGGGGATAGTCAGCATGGTTTTGTGAAGGGTAGGTCGTGCCTTACTAACCTTTATTGAGTTTTTTGAAAAAGTGACCAAAGAGGTGGATGGGGGTAAGGCAGTTGATGTGGTATATATGGACTTTAGTAAGGCGTTCGATAAGGTGGCACATGGAAGGCTTCTGCAGAAAATGCAGATGTATGGGATAGAGGGTGATTTAGCTAATTGGATTAGGAATTGGCTAGCAGATAGAAGACAGAGGGTGGTGGTTGATGGAAGATATTCATCTTGGAGTTCGGTTACAAGTGGTGTACCTCAGGGATCTGTTTTGGGGCCCCTGCTGTTTGTAATTTTTATAAATGATCTGGATGAGGGTATTGAAGGATGGATTAGTAAATTTGCGGATGACACCAAAGTCAGAGGAGTGGTAGCTAGTGAAGAGGGGTGTTCTAGTTTGCAGAGAGACTTGGACAAGTTGCAGAGCTGGGCCGAGAGGTAGCAAATGGAGGTTAATGTGGAAAAGTGTGAGGTAATTCACTTTGACAGGAATAACAAACGTGTAGAGTATAGGGCTAATGGTAGGACTCTTAATAGTGTTGAAGAACAGTGGGATCTTGGTGTATATGTGCATAGATCCCTGAAAGTTGGCAATCAAGTCGATAAGGTTGTTAAGAAGGCATACGGAGTCTTAGCTTTTATTGGTAGGGGAATTGAATTTCAGAGCCGCAACGTCATGTTGCAACTGTACAAAACTCTAGTGCGGCCGCACTTGGAGTATTGTGTGCAGTTCTGGTCCCTGCATTGTAAGAAAGATGTGGAGGCATTGGAGAGGGTACAGAGGAGGTTTACTGGGATGTTGCCTGGTATGGAAGGCAGGTCTTATGAAGAGAGGCTGAGGGATTTGAAGTTGTCTTCGTTAGAAAGAAGGCGGCTAAGAGGAGACCTTATTGAAATATATAAGATGATTAGAGGTTTAGATAGGGTGGACAGTGATAGCCTTTTTACTAGGATGGAGAAAGCTAGCACGAGGGAACATAGCTTTAAGTTAAGGGGTGCTGGTTATAGGACGGATGTCAGAGGTAGGTTCTTTACCCAGAGGGTGGTAAGGGTATGGAGTGCCTTGCCTGCGTCAGTTGTAGATGCACCAAGTTTTTTGTGGTGTTTAAGAGGTTAGTAGATAAGTTTATGGATGAAAAGGGAATGGTTTAGGTTAGAGGGTCATTGCTTTTCCCTAATTGGTCGGCGCAACATCGAAGGCCAAAGAACCTGTTCTGCGCTGTAATGTTCTATGTTCTATGTTCTAAATCTCCGTTTCTCCGTTCACTGCAGCAGGACCAGAAAACCTGCAGCACGAATTGCTGGAAAATATCATGAAGTTACCTCTTTTCTCCAAAAACAAGTTGTTGCTAAACCCCTTTTCTCCAACTTCCTATGTTTCCTGGACTCTGAGAAATACATTTTATCCCAAACAACATCCAATATTACATAACTCCTCCTTATAAAATAAGGAAAAAAATGGTGAGTCTAAAACTGGAAGGCATAGATTTAAGAGGAAAAGGGAGAGATATAAAAGTGTCCAGAGGGGCAATTATTTCACACACAGGATGGTGAGTGTTTGGAACAAGCTGCCAGAGGTAGTAGGAGAAGTGGGTACAAATTTGGCATTTAAATAGATACATGGATATGATGGGTATAGAGCAATATGAGCCAAATGCAGGCAATTGGAACCAGCTTAGAGGTTTTTAAATAAAGGGCAGCATGGATAAGTTGGACCAAAGAGCCTGTTTCCATGCTGTAAACCTCTATGACTCTATAACAATATGCTAAATCCAACATGTAGTTATCACTCCATAGATTACTTTCCAGGTTTGGGACAGCCACCTTATGCTGTAGTGTAGAAATCCTTCTCTGTTAGCATCTTGACTTTAAACAACAGCCTTTCAGCAACAACTTTTTTCGGGAGAGTCTGCTTTCTGCAGTTGGATGTGACCATGATAGTCGCTTTCTCCCCTCCTCCAGTTGTCTTGTTATGGATATATTTTTATTTTGCCTTTGACGTTACCCACTCTGTGGACTAGGCTTTTAGAATATAGATGCAAAATATTCAATCTCTCTCCACTTTGAAGTCACCTCTTCTATGCACTGTTGTTTTTCCCCTAGTCACTTAGGTAAACACTTAATAAAGAACCTCAGCGAATCTTTGTGTCTCCTCAAAAAACTCCAACTAGTTAAACACGATTTCCCCTTAGAAATTCATCCTTATCAGCCCACAATTTTCTATGTGAATATTAATCCTATACTGAATAATTGCTTTGGAAGCTTGCCCATCACTGATGTTAAACTGATTGGCCTGTTATTGCTGGGACTGTGCTTTTGAATAATGGCACCACATTTGCAATTCTCTAGTCCTCTGACACCTCCCTTGAGCCTAGAGAATATGGGGAAATTATGGGTCAGCACCCCTGTAATTTCCACCCTCACTTCTTCTAATATCCTTGGATGCACTTTGTTAGGTCCTGGTGCTTTATAACTTTCAGTACTGATAGTCTATTCAACACTTCCCCCTTATCAATTTTGTACCTTTCCTTGACAGTCACCATGTCCTGGATAGCGTCTACCTCCTTGGTAAAGATGGATGCCCCCTGCCTTCATGTGTAAATTCCTTTTTTAGTTCCCTAATTGGCCCTAGTCCACCTATGAACCCCCCTTTTATTATTTATATGCCGACAGAAGACTTTGGGATTCCCCTTTATGTTGATTGCCAGTTTTCTCTCATAATTGCTCTTGGCTTCTCTATCACCATTTTGAACCTTCTGTATTCTTCTTAGTTCTCAACTGTGTTTTCTCTCTGAGACCTGTCAAACAGGTTTTTTCTTTATCATAGATCATAGAATCCCTACAGTACAGAAAGATACCATTCTGCCCATCGAGTCTGCACTAACCATAATTCCACCCAGGCCCTACCCCCACATCTCTACATATTTACCCGCTAATCCCTCTAACCTAGGCATCTCAGGACATTAAGGGCAATTTTTAGCATAGCCAATCCACCTAACCTGCACATCTTTGGACTGTGGGAAGGAACCAGAGCACCTAAAGGAAATCCATGCAGACATGGGGAGAATGTGCAAACTCCATACAGACAGTGACCCAAGCCAGGAATCAAATCTCTGTCTCTGGAGCTATGAAGCAACAGTACTAACCACTGTACTACCATGCCACCCATCTTAATTTATCTTAATTTCTACCTACTTTTTCATCTAGGAAGCTCAAAAGATTTATTGCCCTACCTCTCCGTTGACTGTGTCTAGACCATTTCTATTATGAAAGTCACCCATTGTTCAGCTACAGTTTTTTTCCACCAACTTTTTGTTCTGGTCTGACTCGCCCATCTCTGTTCCTGTCCCATTGAAGACAAATACAATTTCCCTTTTACAAAACCATTTAGACTCTCTAGATAAAAGCAAACTACTGTGAATACTGGAACCTGAAACAAAAGCCATTCTTACTTCCTGATCACTCAATGGACACTCTTAGCACCTTCTCAGCCTACTACTCAACCTCACTTACATTCACTTCTTCAATTCACACTCCCCTCCTGCCTCAATGGCATAAATCTCTGCTGATTCTCTTTGCTCTTCGCTCTGACGAAGGGTCATCCAGACTCGAAACTTTGGCCCTATTCTCTTCCTACAGATGCTATCAAGCCTGCTGAGATTTTGCAGCATTTTCTGTTTTCATTTAGATGCTCAAAGTGATTATACTATGATTTTCCACATGTTCTGTTATTACCTCCTTAATAATGGATTTTAGTATTTGCCTAATGACAGAATTTAGGCTAACTGGCCTAAATTGTGCCCTTCTCTTTTCTTGAGTAGAGATGTTACATTTGCAGTTTCCCAATCCGCTGGGACCTTTCCAGAATCTACAGATGCTACAGATGCACACAAGTTGGAAGAACGCAAAGATAATTCCCAGGACAGAGAGATGTAAGGATAACAGATCGTGGTGACTATGGACTGTGAGGGGTGGGAAGTTGAGAGAGAGGGTGTGCTGGTGGGGTCCAATACTAATCCTCCTTTTTCCATAAAAATGTTTTTTATTAGGTTTTGTTGTTAAAAGAAAAACATACGTTTAATTGATAGCAACTGAATAATCCTGATTGGAACACAACTTCAGCAAGGGGATGTAAACCATACATTAGGCTCCTCATTTATATTTGTAAGGGATGCAAACAGCTAGTGTAGGTGGTAAGCAGGGATGTCTGATAAATGGCCTGAACCAATCTCAGGTCAGAACTTAGTTTAGCTTCCCATGTGTATTGATCCTAAAATTGGGACCTTATTGCATCTGTCTGATTGCCATTAAAGTGGGCACAAGGTCCAATTGTTATCTCACCAATATTAAGGGAAATCCATCAAGTGCTGTATTATTAGTAAAATTTTAATGTAAGAACAGGAGTAATAAACACCCAAATTTACAAGAAGTTAGAAAGCAACAGTAGACACTCAGTGGTGCACATTAATAGAGCATAGAACATTACAGCGCAGAACAGGCCCTTCAGCCTTCGATGTTGCGCCGACCAATTAAGAAAAAGCAATGACCCTCTAACCTAAACCATTCCCTTTTCATCCATAAACTTATCTTCTAACCTCTTAAATGCCCCCAAACTTGGTGCATCTACAACTGCAGCAGGCAGGGCATTCCATACCCTTACCACCTCTGGGTAAAGAACCTACCTCTGACATCCATCCTATAACTACCACCCCTTAATTTAAAGCTATGTCCCCTCGTGCTAGCTTTCTCCATCCTAGGAAAAAGGCTATCACTGTCCACCCTATCTAAACCTCTAATCATCTTTATATGTTTCAATAAGGTCTCCTCTTAGCTGCCTTCTTTCTAACGAAAACAACCTCAAATCCCTCAGCCTCTCTTCATAAGACATGCCCTCCATACCAGGCAACATCCTGGTAAACCTCCTCTGTACCCTCTCCAATGCCTCCACACCTTTCTTATAATGTGGGGACCAGAACTGCACACAATACTCCAAGTGCGGCCGCACTAGAGTTTTGTACAGTTGCAACATGACGTTGCGGTTCCGAAGTTCAATCCCCCTACCAATAAAAGCCAAGACTCCGTATGCCTTCTTAACAACCTTATTGACTTGATTGCCAACTTTCAGGGATCGATGCACATATACACCGAGATCCCTCGGTTCATCAACACTATTAAGAGTTCATTAATATGCTGTACAAATTTCAAACAACCTTAAACACACAGAAAAGGATTGCTCACTGATACCTCTGAGTTGGGGACAGCTGGCATTGCAAAGTTCTGCTTGTGAATAGTAAATGGAAACTGGAGCCAAGAGTCCATCATCAGCCTTCCTGAGATATGCCTGCATTTTCACATATATTGCCGGTATATCACATTCATGGCATAGCAGTATCAATTTATAAATGTGCATTGCCTCTGGGTTAGACACATTGAGAAATGAAAGATATTAAGGGGAGGCAGTGATGGAGTGGTATTGCCGTTGGATTAGTAATCCAGAAACCAAGAGTAATGCTCTGAGGAGCGGGGTTCAGCACAGCAGATGGTGAAGTTTGAATTCGATAAAACACTGAAATTAAAAATCTAATGATCATCATGAAGCCATTATTGATTGTTGTAAAAACCCATCTTGTTCACTAATGTCCTTTAAGGAAGGAAATTTGTTATCCTCATCTTAGTAAGAAGTCTGACAACACCAGGTTTAAGTTCAACCGGTTTATTTGATAGTAAACTCCCATGAGTTTAAAGCTGATGTTGTCAGACTTCTTACTGTGTTTACCCAAGTCCAATGGAGGCATCTCTACATCATGATTCTCATCTTACTCAGCTCTGACAAAGGGTCATCCATACTCAAAGCGTTGGCTCTATTCTGTCTCCACAGATGCTCAGTAAAGTTTCACATCATCAATTTTAAATCCAACCAATTTATTTGATAGTAAATTCGCGAGCTTTCGACACTATGGCCTTCGTCAGGCAAATGCAGTGTCGAAAGCTCGTGAATTTACTATCAAATAAATTGGTTGGATTTAAAATTGATGTTGTGAAACTTTACTGAGTTTACCCCGGTCCAATGCCGGCATCTCTACATCATGTCCACAGATGCTGTCAGGCCTGCTGAGATTTTCCCGCGATCCTTACCTGGCCTGGCCTATGTGTGATCCACAGCAATGTGGTTGATTCTTAAATGCTCTCAGAGATTGGCAATAAATGCTGGCCCAGCCAGCGACATCCATACAACATGAACGAACAAATCAGAAATACCTTACACATATCAGAATTCAGGGGCAGCCAGTAAATGAGACTCCCATTCAATTAATGCAAATTCATAGGCCAAATCTTTTGGTCTTGAAAACCAGAAGATATTAAATTTTCAAAGCATAAAATAAATTATGCAAAATCAATATTTCAGTCAAGTTTATAAATATTCTGAAGCCTCTTTCTCTCAAGTCTAAAACCTCCTTATGAAGTCACTTGTGCAGAATAAATCCGTATTAAATCAGGATAAGTTCAACACAAACATGAGAATAAAGAACAAAGAATAATACAACACAGGAACAGGCCCTTTGGCCCTCCAACACTTCATCGATCATGTGTTCCTAACTAGACAATCCGTCTGTATCCCTCTATTCCCAGTCTGTTCATGTGGTGATCTAGATAAGTCTTAAATGATCCTAGTGAGTCTGCCTCAGCCACCTTGCTTGATAATGCATCCACCCTCTGTAAAATATGTCTCCTGCACATCTGTATTGAACCTTGCCTCCCCCCGCCCCCCACCTTGAATTTCTGACTCCTTATGTTTGTCATTTCTGACCTGGGAAAAAGGGTGAAGAGTTGGAAGCTATCTATGACCTTCATAATTTTATAAACTTCTATTAGGTCGCCCCTCGACTTCCTTCTTTCTAAGAGAACAACCCTAGTTTACTCAATCTCATCTCATAGCTAAGACCCTCCATACCAGGCAACATCCTGGTAAATCTTTTCTGCACTCTCTCTCAAAGCCTCCGCGCCCTTCTGGTAGTGTGGCAACCAGAATTGGACACAATATTCCAAATGTGGCCTAACCAATGTTCTATATAGCTGCAACATTATATGCCAACTTTTATAGTCTATGCACCATCCAATAAAGGCAAGCATGCCATATGCCTTCTTTACCACCTTTTCCACCTGTGTTCCTTTAAGGATCTGTGGACTTGCACACTCAAATCCCTCTGTGTCTCTATATTCCTGATGGTTCTCCCATTTATTGTATCGCTCCCTCCTGCATTAAATCTACCAAAATGCATCACTTCGCATTTATCTGGATTAAATTGCATCTGCCATTTCTCCCCCCAATTTTCCAACCTATCTATATCCTGTGTATTCTCTGACAATGTTCATCACTATCCGCAATTCCAGCAATCTTTGTATCATCTGCAAACTTACTAATCAGACCAACTACATCTTTTTCCAAATCATTTATATATATCACAAACAGCAGAGGTCCCAGTACAGAGCTCTGCAGAACACCGCTAGTCACAGACCTCCAGTCAGAAAAAGATCCCTCCATTGCTACCCTATGTCTTCTATGGCCAAGCCAGTTCTATATCTATCTAGCTAGTTCACTTTTGATCCTGTGAGATTTAACCTCTTACACCAGGCTGCCATGAGGGACCTTATGAAATGTTTTACTAAAATCCATGTAGACGATATCCATGAGCCTTCCTTCAATCATTTTTGTCACCTCCTCAAAAACTCAACCAAATTTGTGAGGCATGACCTCCCTCATACAAAACCAGCCACATTGTCTATCACTAATGAGACTATTCAGCTCTAAACGCATATAAAATCCCATCTCTGCGAATCTTCTCCAACAATTTGCCTACCACGAACATCAAGCTCATTGGCTTATAATTATCTGGGTTATCCTTGCTATCCTCCTTAGATAACGGGATCTCATTTGCTATCCTCCAATCCTCTGGGACCTCACCTATGTCCAATGAAGAAACAAATATTTGTTTCAAGGCCCAGCAATTTGATCTCTTGTCTCCCTCAGTAATCGAGGACAGGTGCCATCTGGGCCTGGGGATTTGTCTACCTTAATACTTCCTAAAAGATCTAACATTTCCCTCTTTATAACGGACAGCTTTGAACTAATGAACAATCACCACAAGCAACAAACATACCAGTGAATGTAAAAAAGTGTTTTTCATTGGAACAATGAAAAATGTTATGCAAGTTCCCTTTTAAAACATTGTAGGTTTTGAAATAAGTCTCTCTAATATCCATCCAACATTTGTGGAAGATGTGAAAATCGCCAAAGTCCCAGAGGACCGTACAGAGAAAAAGAGAGCCTTGTTGGGTAATGATTTAACCAGAGATCACCACACCAAAGACAAGCGGCAAAGTTAAGAAGACGGGCCGTTCGTAAATACCTCAGCCAATACAGGAATTGAACCTGCATTGTTGTCAAGAACTAGTCAACTAAGCAAACTGATCCCCTTGTTGAGGATGTAAACTTTAAATAAAAACCCTAATCAACTGCATGGGTGCACAGTGGTTAGCACTGCTGTCTGACCTGGGTTCGATTCTCAGCTTGGGTCACCGTCTGTGTGGAGACTGCACTTTCTCCCCATGTCTGCATGGGTTTTTTCTGGGTGTTCTGGTTCCTTCTACAGTCCAAAAATGTGTGGGTTAGGTTGATTTGATCATGTCCTTGAGTGTTCCGGGATGTGTAGGTTAGAAGGATTAGCAGGGTAAGTACATGGAGTTGCAGGAATAGGGCCTTGGTGGAATTGTTGCCAGTGCAGGCTTGATGGGTCAAATGGCTTCCTTTTGCACTGTAGGAATTCTATGGGACTTACTGCTATTTTCTAAGACAGCAGAAAGTCTCACATCAATTGTCTTTTCCACACCAAAGATAAATTGTTTTCCCTGAGGTAATATCTGCCCGAAAACTTCATTTTTCTAAGCTGCAATCATGAAACCTTCTTCCCAATTGCATTACTAATAGCAACTTCACCCAATAGGTCAGAGCAATCTTGAACATCAAGCAGCAGCAGCCTAAAGTAAATTTGTTTTTTTATATAACCTTCAACTAAAACAGCCACATCCAGCTGGAAACTAATGATGTTAGCCTGAATACCTAAGTATTTGAAAGAGCCACCAGTTCAAGGTCTTGGAAGATTAAAGGGGTTGACGGTAGAAGCCACAAATACAATGACCACAAACATACTGTTTGTTGGTGGTTGTTTCCCTCTTTTCTGTTTTTAATCAAAAAAGATTTTGACCCTCAAAAATGGAGGACATAATATGAGATGTCTGTAAATTAATTTCTTCAGGATTATAACACATGTGTAATCTGTAATTTAAATAATGCTTTTTAGAAAAAAACATTGGCAGATGCCGTTGCCAATCAAATGCCAGTGAATGCAGTTTAACAAAGAGGCTGTGGCCAAATTGAATTGTGGTATCTAATTACTCCAGCTCACTCCAAGAGTTAGAATGTCAAACTTCACTTTTACCATCAGTTTGAATTTTTTGTCCAAAGAGAACAAGTGGACACAAATCAGTATACATTACAGTTAGTGGCTGATGTGGGTGCTACTTATATTGTTCATCAATGACATTTCATTGGAGTGTCGTACTTTATCTTGCTTGCAGAGATGAATTCAATTATCCCTCATGCTAACCCATCATGCATGTTGAATCTACTTCGGCACAACAATGAATTAGGACCTTGCTTCTATCTTATAAACAAAATTGGAACTTGCAGAATTGTTCACTGCAGCCACACTGGAGAATCTCAGCTGTGGGTGAGGTCCGAGGTTTATGATGCATAAATTTGATGATCAAATTATACCAAACCTTTTGCTAATTTTTCTGACTTCTTTTGCCCCTTGTCACATACTAGGCCAAAGGTCAGGAAAAGTGTTCAAAGCTACAAATGGGGCAGCTCTATAATCACCATCTCATTTGTTTCCTTGAGGTATGATCCTTGCATTTGGTTCTGTAGTGGCATTCCCATCAGATCAGAAGGTGCAGCACTCGAACCCTGCTCCAGGCAGCAGAGGAGGATTTTGGGTCAGGGCCCGAATGTTGGGGGTCAAATGGTGGTCAGAACCCCACATTTTGTGATAAACAGTTACTTGACAGATTTTCCTGCATTGTCTCATTACTGCCGAGCAGGTGGGCGAGCTCCCAAAACAAACAAATTGTATTACTGCATCATTCCCCTCTGTACTTGCCTCCACTTGGGTGCAGGGAGGTGCGGGGGGTGGTTGAGGGGCAGGGGAGTGTCATTTTGCTCTTCTCTAGCTCTGAATTTTGGATCAAAATCTATCCCATACCAGATGGGGGAGGGTGAAGGTCGGCCATTCATCATCACATGATCTGCTATAACTCACAAAACATCCTACAAAATAGACTAATTACCCTACTGACTGAGAAAAAGCTAATTAGGTGCACAGGTGTGCCCTGTAAGGCAATTTATAAGCCTGCAAATCTTCCATTAAAATGAAAAAATTTGCATTTATATAGCAGCTTTTGTAACCACTAGAAAGCTCAACATACTTGATGGATATTGAAGTACTTCGGAAGAGTAGTCTCTGTTGCAATGAACATAGAACATAGAACAATACAGCACAAACAGGCCCTTCAGCCCACGAGTTGCGCCGATCACATCTACCAATCCACAGACCTATCTATAACCCCCTGTCCTATTCTTTTCCATATACTCATCCAGAAGTCTCTTAAAAGATCCCAGTGAGTTTGCCTCAACAACCTCCGACGGCAGTCGGTTCCATTCACTCACCACCCTCTGAGTGAAAAACCTACCCCTGCCATCTCCTTTGTATTTGCTTCCCTGCACCTTAAATCTGTGTCCTCTCGTATTGACCATTTCCGCTCGGGGAAATAGTCTCTGAGAGTCCACCCTATCTATTCCTCTCAACATTTTATAAACCTAAATGTTGGGAAGTTGGCAGCTAAATTGCTGCAGGAAACTCTCACAGAAAAGGATTAGATACTCTGCTTTGTATGTTAACTGAGAGATGAATATTGGCCGGACATTGGTTAAACTTTCCTCCGTTCATCTGAATAGTAGCATGGAATCTTCTTTCTCCACCTGAGAAATGGAATAGATTTTAATGTCTCATCTAAAATCTCTGACAACACAGTGCTCCCTCAGCAGTGCATTGGAGTGACTGTTTCACACAGCCTTGACTGTTTCATACTGTTCTCTGACTGAGGAGATCAAGGTTGCACCAGTGCTGGTTAAAAGAAGATGGAATGAACCATTCTCACTTCTTCTCTCTTTCACGAACAGTTCGGTTAGTGGGACACCTAGGCTCGTGATAATGGCAAACTTGTCATCAGTTGTAACTCAAGTCAAGTGCCAAGCCATCTAATTAAATAACTGATGCAGTAGTAGTTTAGAACAAGGTGCTTTAGTAGCAACTATTAATGCCGCATGTCTGCACATATTCAGTTTCCTTGACTTTCTTTGCGACAATTTATAGAACTAATTTCATTCAAGGCACTTCAAATCAATGTTCGAATGAAAGCCCTTTATTGTGGTATGCCTTAGGGTCAAAAATGAACAGCTGACTCACCACACAATCAGACAGTGTAGTGGGTGCAGATTTGAAACCCAATCTCTGCTCCCATTGCAAAAACAGCATTATTTAACTTTGGAAATGAGAGCCATATTCTCTTTGTTTGTCTTGCCATATCAGCACAGGAATTTTTAAATTTGTTGCAGCGATTAAATTTTATATTTAACATTAACATTAGGTGGACCGTTTCATTTCAAACCCTGAAAAAAAGAAGCAACCAGTTCATATTTACAACATCTTTCAGATTTAGAAATAAGGTTTATTTTTATAAAAGTCAATATTTTAGAGCAAAACTCTACACTGGGGTATGCCAATTATGGGCTCCTATCTTGTTTCCTTTAATTACTTGGACGCATCCCATAAATTATTTAAATGCTTCATAAATTGGAATCTGGAACTACAAATGGACCACTATTATATATATATATATCTATATACGCACACACAACAACAGATGTCTGAACTTGTGTTACACTCTATCAGAATTTTTAGGCATGTGTTTCATACAATGCAGTCTCTATATGTCACTTTCCCCCTCAGCTCTTTAATATAAGAATATTACTGAATGTAATTTGGCTATTTCATACATTTACAAAATTAAATATTAAAGAGCTGGAATTTAAATTGTGCAATTGATAGAAATCCTCACTCTCACAAAAGTTACTATGCTTGTGTTGCACCTTCCTAAAACTGACTACATGTTTGAGTTAGTTCAGAAGTACTTACAATTTAAATCAAATATTTTCTGTTGCAACTTTTTCAAAGTTAAAGCAAAGCTATTTTCACCCCCGTGCCCCATTCCAACAGCTATCATACAGATAATAGTAGTGTTCAGTTAACCTGCAATTTTCCCGCTTCAAAAGAAAAAAAATTACACATTTGCTTCCTGGATTTTTTTTCTTCCTGCCTAGTTAAACTGCTCTTTCCAGCATTGTTACACGTGGCTGCAAAAAGTCACAACTTAGCAGAAGCAGAAGTTTTGTTTAATGTCCGAACTCACCACTGAGAGACTAAGATCAGGAAACAAACTCCTTTCCAGACTTACATATTTCTCCCATTGCTATTTACAGCTTGTTCATTCATCCTCCGTAAATACAGGTAATGGCGGTCTATCTCAGGAGACAAACTTCTTTCAACTCCAAGTTGGAACCATCATTTGGGTATACATATGTATTAATATGTTAAAGAAAGCACCACGCATAACTACAGCATCTGGCAAATGTCTTTAGAATAGATTCCTGATTGCAGATGAGCAGTTGCAAGCAAATATAATCAGTACTATACATGTGTCTTTCGAAAGTTAACATTAACACAGCTGTACTACTGTTCAAATTTCTCTCTACTTCTTGTTATAATGCATCCGATTAGAAGTGGCTATTTGGCTGCTTTCCACCTAGCACATTATGAGGGAGCTTATGACGCCTGTACAAGACTATATAACTTCAGCTCTTTGCTCTAGTTTCCTATTTGCATGCAACATCAATCATGCCCCTTTGCCACTGTCCTGTTGTGCGCCAAAAACAAACACACTCCTTGGCTTGCGCCCAAATAATGCATTGGAACAAAAGGGGATTGTATAAAACAACAGTAATATAATACTTGACAAAAATATACGCAAATAAAGGTGTGAGAGCTTGTTAAAAAAGCTTGGGAAACACAGTTCTTTGTTTCGTATATAAATGATATAGAAAAATGCCACATTGTCACAAAAAATATGAGAATATGAGATGGGGAAACAGGTTACAAAACAAGGTCCTTTTTTGTAGGTGGAACTACATTGTTACTGTATTTTAAATAGGGCTGTTGGATAATACAATTGGAAATAGGCAGCACTGGGCTTTTGGTAAACGTAAAGAGCAGCAGCAACAATTGCATTCTTGAAAATAACAATACCAATTAAGACAATGACAATACGGAAATTTCTGCTCTCAACTATCCAAAAGAGATTTTTTTTTAAAGTGCCCTAAAAGCAGGTTATAATAGCAGGAATTTCTTCTTACCGCTATCCCAGAATTTCTTCTGGAAGCAACTGGAGTGGTTGGATAGGAATTGAGGGACGAACTGGCATTTAAATCTTCAGAGCTAAGGTTGTCGGAGGTGTCACTGAGGCCGCTGCTGACAGAACTGCTTTCGTCCCAACTGCAAGAAACAAAGAAAATAATGTTGAAAAGTATAAGTAGTTACAGCAAATGAACAGCAACGGATATTAGCCTTTACAATATAATGTAGAAAACTCTGTTTTAAGATTTGCAGAAAATCCATCAATGAGTTACCCTAATTGAATGTTTTACTTCAACTGTCAAACATTTTATATTCATTGCTCTAGAGATGATTAGGATACACACTGATGAGAGGAGCTTTTTGGTCCATTCAGCTCATCTTTCCACAGAAATCAACAATCCTTCCAGCTGGACTAGATAATTCATTCTCAATGTGATGTAGTATGAGTAACTAAGATCAAGAGGGTTCTTCAACCTTCAATAAGCTAAATGCAGTTAATGATGCCTGCAGAGTCAATGATTCTCATCCATTACATGAAACTCTTATCCTTTTGGCCTCCATTGGCCTTGCACTTGCTGAAATCATAGCAGCCCTACAGTGCAGAAGAGGCCATTTGGCCCACTCAGTTTGCACCGACTCTCTGACGAAGTATCTTTCCCAGGCCCTTTCTCCTATCCTATCCTTGCAAACCCACATTTACTATAGTTAATCCATCTCATCGAGTTGTGCATTAATTATGAACAGTATCAATTCATTATCTTTAATTATACAATTCCATCCACGCAGCAATCCATTCGGCACAACTTTTGGGCCGAAGGGCCTGTTTGTGCTGTAGTGTTCTATGTTCTATATGTAAAGAATGTAAAGGCAAAAACAAATAAAACGTGTATGGTGGAAGTCTCCCAGCTCCCACTGGCAGGTGGGAGCAACTTGTGGCTGGTGTGTGTGTGTGTGTGTGTGTGTATATACATTTTATATAATATATGTGTGTGTGTATATATTATATAATATATATGTGTGTGTGTGTGTGTGTGTGTGGGGGGCATTTGGGGAGGCATGTGGGTGGGTGTGTGGGGAGGGCATGTACGAGGTACGATGGCAGGTACAGGTGCTTCTGCATGATTAGATGGGAGGCTCAGGCATTTCAGTTTGCTACTGGCCTCAGCGATAGGAAATACTCCATGCTACCGCATCACCATGGTGCTTAGCCTCAAAATGGGAGAATTCTGTGCCTAAAGTCTGTGCTTTAATAATTGGCCACTATTTCTTAAGGTCCAACTTGGAACTCAATTCCCCTTCCCAGTTTTATTACTGGCTTTTGATATAAAGACCATGGGATTAGTATTTGTTGTATGTTTACAGAATTAAATCTTGCCATTTGACTTTTCCAGCTCTACTCATAGTAGGATAGATATTGCTTTCATTAATTATTAGCACAAATAAGGAACATTAACATTAACTCTTCACTATTTTAATGAAGGCATTAGTCCATTGATTTTAAATGGATTAAATAAATGGATTCTGAATACAAAATCTTAATGTCATCAATATAAAGGTATTCTATGACAGAGCCACTTACTTCCAGCTCAAAGTCGAATTTATGAGATGCAGATGAAGTTGCTGAATACTCTCAGCTTTTTTTGCTTTAGAACGTAGAACATCAGAACATTACAGCGCAGAACAGGCCCTTTGGCCTTCGATGTTGCGCCGACCAATTAGGAAAAAGCAATGACCCTCTGACCTAAACCATTCCCTTTTCGTCCATAAATTAATCTACTAACCTCTTTAACGCCACCAAACTTGGCACATCTACAACTGCAGCAGGCAGGGCATTCCATACCCTTACCAGCCTCTGGGTAAAGAACCTACCTCTGACATTCGTCCTATAATTACCACCCCTTAATTTAAAGCTATGTCCTCTCGTGCTAGCTTTGTCCTGAGAGCTTGTGGCTTTTGCTACAAATAAACCTGTTTGGACTTTAAGCTGGTGTGATGGGATTTCTTTCTGTTTTATTTCAGTTTCCAGGACCCTAAGTACATTGCTTTTGCATAACATATTGTAATGAATAAATACTTACATTAAAATAGCAAAAGGGAGAATGTTTGCTATAAGCATGTAAAGTGCTTATATGACACAGTGGCATGACTGCCTCACAGTGTCAGGGATCTGGATTCAATTTCCGCCTCAGTTGACTGTGTAGAGCTTGCACATATTCCCCATGTGCCTGGGTTTCATCTGAGTGCTTTGGATTCTTTTCACAGTCCAAAGATGTGTGGTTTAGGTTGACTGGTCTTGTGAAATTGCACCTTAATGTCACTGGGATTAGCAGGGTAAACATGTGGGATTACTGATGGGATTGCTGTTGGTGCAGGCCAGATGAGCCAAATGCCATTCTTCAGCACTGTAGGGATTCTACATTTCTAATAGAGGTTTAGATAGGGTGGACAGTGATAGCCTTTTTCCTAGGATGGAGAAAGCTAGCACGAGGGGACACAGTTTTAAATTAAGGGGTGATAGTTATAGGACGGATATCAGAGGTAGGTTCTTTACCCAAAGGGTGGTTCGGGAGTGGAATGCCCTGCCTACAGCAGTTGTAGATGCGCCAAGTTTGGTGGCGTTTAAGAGGTTAGTTGATAAGTATATGGAAGAGAAGGGAATGGTTTAGTTTGGAAGGGCATTGCTTTTTATATTGGTTGGCGCAACATCGAAGGCCGAAGGGCCTGTTCTGCGCTGTAATGTTCTATGTTCTAATAGTTAGTGAAATTATAATTGCCATAGTATAACATGATAATTCGTAGAAGTAACAAATCATATACAGTAAGTGATAATGTTGTTTTGTGACACAGCAAGCAACTTAACTGAGATGATATAGACCTGATAGAGGTTTATAAAAGGTTGAGAGGAATAGATAGGGTGGACTCTCAGAGACTATTTCCCCGAGCGGAAATGGCCACTACGAGAGGACAGATTTAAGGTGCAGGAAAGCAAATACAAAGGAGATGTGAGGGGTAGGTTTTTCACTCAGAGGGTAGTGAGTGAATGGAACTGACTGCCGTCGGAGGTTGTTGAGGCAAACTCACTGGGGTCTTTTAAAAGACTTCTGGATGAGTATATGGAAAAGAATAGGATAGGGGGTCATAGATAG
The DNA here is from genome assembly GCA_024679065.1 of Sphyrna mokarran. Lineage (NCBI taxonomy): Eukaryota > Metazoa > Chordata > Chondrichthyes > Carcharhiniformes > Carcharhinidae > Sphyrna > Sphyrna mokarran. The sequence continues at coordinate 31,613,900 of JAGIQG010000023.1, read as the reverse complement.
GTCTGTGGATTGGTAGATGTGATCGGCGCAACTCGTGGGCCGAAGGGCCTGTTTGTGCTGTATTGTTCTATGTTCTATGATGTCCCGAAGCCTCAGAAACTGGCAGATATAAAAGTCCATATTTTATGATAATTGTAATTGCAGCAGGAACTCGTTTAAAACACAATGACACTGCTTGGAAATTCAAAGTTAAAATATAGCAGTGAGCCTTCTGATTGAAGATTTGTGTAGTGCGTCCATCAGCCAAATGATGCCACACGCTGACAGGTTTTCATTGCTGTGAAACACATGATGCATTTTTGACTTGGGCGGGATTAGTAGATAAGAAAGGAGGCCATTCACGCAAAAGAACTGAACTGTGTACTCGCATACCTTCTCACACATAGTTGAAAAGGATGACAGGTCGCAAGGTGAAATATACCTGGCAAGCTTGCGGTGATGTGCCAGAGTTGGAGAATGGGGAGAACTGCCAACAACTTAGGCAAATGGTGAGTGGAGAACTGAGAGCTGTGAAGTGCAACCTGGATATTGTGAAAAACTCAAATCATCTCAGCAGAGAAACTCTTCAAAAACTGTGAACGGATAGAAGGATGAAAGTGACGAGGTTCTGGAGAAGAATGGCATGTTAGGAAGACAGGTTTCAAAATTAGGCTTTACATTGCAATTTTATTGATTTTTCTAAGTAGGGAATGGATACAAATCCATAAAAAGTGAAAGCTTATGTTACAAAAAAATGAATGGCCATGTATTAGGCAGATGGTGGCAAGCACTGCGGCCTCACAGCTGTGGGAACCCGGGTTCAACTCCGACCTTGAGTAACTGTCTTGCTGAATTTGTCTGTGGCTTTCCTATGGGTATTCTGTTTCCTCCCATAGTCCAAAAATGTACGACTTTTGGCCATGCTAAATTATCCCTTAGTGTCAGGTGATTAGCAGCACAAATATAGAACATAGAACATTACAGCACAGTACAGGCCCTTCGGCCCTCGATGTTGCGCCGACCAATGGAGAAAAAGCAATGACCCTCTAACCTAAACCATTCCATTTTCATCCATAAACCTATCCACTGACCACTTAAATGCCCCCAAACTTGGTGCATCTACAACTGCCGCAGGCAGGGCATTCCATGCCCTCACCACCCTCTGGATAAAGAACCTACCTCTGACATCCGTCCTATAATTACCACTCCTTAATTTAAAGCTATGTCCCCTCGTGCTAGTCTTCTCCCACAAATATGTGGGATTATAGGGATAAGGCCTGGGTGGGATTATTGTCAGTGCAGGCTCGATGAGCTGAATGGTCTTTCTGCACTGTAGGGATTCTATAATTGATATATGACTCTCAATGTATGAGTCAAGGAGACTAGCTAGGGTAAATACATGAGGTTATGGGGATAGGGCTTGGGTGGGATTGTGATCGGTACAGACTCGATGGGTTGAGTGGCCTCCTTCTGCACGGTAGGATTCTATGGAGTAAGTCTATGATAGCTGGAGGTGGACTAAAGTCAATTTCGTACAGAGCAGATTAATATCAAATATCTGCAATAGCAAAAATAATCCATGCCTGCACATTCATTCTCAGCTATATTCAGATCCACATCTCAGGGCAAGACAGTAACACAGTATTTAGCATTGTTGCCTCACAGCACTACAGACCCAGTTCAACTCCAGCCTTGGTTGACTGTCTATGTGGTGTTTGCACGTTCTCCGCATGTCTGCATGAGATTCCTCTGTGTGCTCCTGTTTCCTCCCACGCTCCAAAGATGTGCAGGTTAGGCAGGTTGGCCATGCTAAATTGCCCCATAATACTGGGGGGGTTAGCAACATAAACTTATGGGTTTGCAGAGATAGGGCTTGGGTGGAATTGTTGTTGGTGCTAACTCAATGAACTGAATGGCTTCCTTTTGCACTGTAGAAATTCTATGATTTTATACATGCTATTGGAACTCTATACAATATATCATTATAAATAATTACAATGGGGAGTGAACAATATGAGTTTCATAATTCACACAAAAATTACAACTTAAAATATTAAAGCAGAGACTTCAGTAAATGGTAAAACAATTGCAGAATAAAGCAAACATAGTGAAGCAATTTTATTTGCGCCCAATATCAATATCCTACAGCCATACAAAGACCAACACAAATGAAGCAATTTTAACTGCTACAATAACCTTTAAAATAATTCAAATGTTGGAAATAAATGCCTACTAATATCTTGAATTACATTACAATCGATTGTGGTTATTGTTACTTTCTGGTCATCATTGGATTTTATAACAATTGATATCTTACCTTTAGGCAAATTTTCAAGGTGAACTACTCCAAGATAGAAGGAAAGCCTATTTTATAATCAAAGCCATTTGTGTCATCAATTTTTCCTTCCTTTAAGATACATCTTCCAGATTTTCATCCAGGCTTATTCTCAATTTTATATGGAAATTTGATTGTCAAATGTACATGCATAGATAAAGCCTCATGTACATATATCAGTCCCCACCATATCTGTCTGATTTTATTTTATAAGTTGTTGTCAAGGTCATATCATTTAGAATTGAAAGGGATAGTGTACTTTGATTACCCCTTATCTAGTTAACCTCACCTACCAGAAAGGTATGTCAGAAATGTAAACACATTAAATTTAAAATTTGGAAAATCAATTGCAATACATCTCTAGTTTTTCGTGAGGTTTCTCACCAAAAGTCCAAATTTTAAAGAAAAACTAATCGCTTTTCTACAGCTTCTTCAACCTCTAACTTATTGAATTCGATTCCAAAGTAAGTTTTATTTCATTTGTGTGTTATTTCATGCAGAATATTTAAATTTTATGGGCGGAATTTTCTCAAAAAAATTCTATGTGTTGAACAGCAACAAAATGAGAGGTTTTCTTATCCGTTTTTCCAGTGTCTGGTAAGCTACGTGAGTTTAAGGCACTCTGTGCAATAGAGAGGTCATAAACCAACTCCTGCCAGTAAGGAAGGTAGAGCCTATTACACCAGAAAGCCAGCTGCAGACTGATAGGAGTGCTATTGCGCATGTGCCATGATCTCCCACTATAGTGTGCACAAGCTGGCCATCTAATCCACCTCCATACCTCCAGATTGGTGACCCTCTAATTGCCGGTTTCCAGATCCCCATCTGCATCCGTGATTGCAAGGCCCAATTCCTGATCAGTAGCCTCAATTCCTGATTGTTGGTCCCACCAGCCAGCCGTCCCCAGCCCCTCGATGCAGACATCCCCCCTCCCCTCCGCTTCCCACAACCCCCCCACCGGCTTCCCCCATCTGGTTCTGCCTCATCAGACCCTGTCCTGTCAGGACTACCCCCTTGGCACTCTTGTGCCAGAGTGCCGTGCACCAAATAGCCTTTGGTTCCAAAGGCAAGGCCATTACATCTGCTCCCCGTTGGAGGGGACCATCTGTGATCTTCCGCTCCCACTGGCGAGGCCAGAAAGATTAGTGAATCTGGGCTATTATGTCCTGAGTTCACTAATTACATCAAAATTAGCCTATCCATATTTTGCCAGCAGATTGAAACTAGCAATATCAGGAAATGCAAGAAATCAGGCGCAAGCCATATTTTTCACCTCTCACTTGTGTTTCCCACCCTGCTACGCCATTTGATTAGTGCAGCGGGGCAGAAAAATCCTATCCAAGATATTTTGATACTTCTTTGCGTGAAATTCATGTGTAATGTTTGTATAAGACCTCTTGAAAGTTTTCTAATATTTAAAATGTTCATGTAGAAATTTAGAATTTTACAATTTAGAAATAATAATAGCAATGCTACATACCGCAGTCCCACAGTGCACTTCTAATAATTTTCAGAGGTAAAAAAAATGAAATAAATTCTCTTCATTGAGAGTTTTATAGATATTTGAAATTAAGTAGAATGCAAAGTAAAAACAGGCAAGATACTAAAGGCCACATAACTGTACACCATACTGGCCCAGTTTCTGCTGCTACAATGATAGGGAAATAAATGCCTTTTAAAGTAATTAAAGTCGACAACATGTGGGGAGGCTGACATATCCTTGCAAATCACCATAGTTGCTCAAAAAGGAGCAATAATGGCAGCACACTCTCAACCTCCCGTGAGTTTCATGCAATTCTTCACTTGTGCATTAATTGCCAATTAGGTTGCCACAGAAAGTTGGGACTAAACAGGCTAAGTGCTTTTTTCCAATGAGGGGATTCATATTTCTGTAATGCCAGTCAACTCTTCTGACACAGAGAGGAAATGCAGAGTAACATTGCAAATGGTAATGAAGTAATTCTTAAAAATTGAAGTTTAATTTTTTTTAAGTTTTATGTAGTAGAGTCACACGTAGGGTAACATAACATTGCAATGAAGTTACTGTGAAAATCGCCTAGTTGCCACACTCCAGTGCCTGTTCGTGAACACTGAGGGAGAATTTTAACATGGCCAATGCATCTAACCAGCATGTCTTTTGGACTGTGGGAGGAAATGGAGCACGCAGAGGAAACCCACGAGACATAGGGTGAATGTGCAGACTCTGCACAGAAAGTGACCCAAGTTGGGAATCAAACCTGGGTCCCTGGCACTATGAGGCAGCACTGTGCCAATTAGAAGCTAACATGTTCAGCTCTCTTTTCTTAATCCAATTTTTCTTTACTCTTCATCCTTCTTTCCATATCTGATCTGTGTCCAATTCACCCCATTGCCTTTCATTTGTTTCTTTGTCAATCCTTGAATCACATGAACGAGTGTAACTATTTATCCAGCTACCAACCAAAATTCCACGTCACCTGGAGAGAAACTTTACTGAACTGAAAGGTAAGAGCAAAAGTCTTTCAAAGCTATGGGATTCTCTGTATGGTTTCCCCAGTTAAATGGCTTCATTTTAAGATATTTTTTGCCTAAGTTAACTAATTGCTCTATGCTTTAATCTCACTTTAACTTGGCCACATATTAAATCTCAGCTAGTTTTAACTTAGAAACTTGTCTACATTTGAAAATGCAGTGTTTTAGCAGAAATGATCATAAACAAGTTCCATGATCACAGATGTGAATTGTTTTATGAAAGTTACAGACATCATTAATACTGTTTGTACCTTGTAATTTCATAACATAAGATCAGAAACTATTACGCTCTGAATAGCTACTTGTCTTCAGTTCAGCTTTTTGGATCAAGTCCATTTTCTCCCTCTTCTCGCTTTTAAATTAAAATCTTTCGCTTTCTGTAAATGCTAAATTCTAAAGAATGCTACTAAAGACGTTTCTACTTTGCTCCAGTTGTACTGTTCCTCCATACCTCTGTAGGAATGGATTCTACAGAGGCACATTGCAACATCCCTGCTCCAGAGGGCTCCAGGCTATTAACTCTGGAAGAGACCAGTTGCCTCACTGGTGGTAAGCTATTACTTTAATGACCCACTTAAATTATGTGCAAATAAATGTTCTAATAAGCGAATAAAACCTATTATGCCATCACTTTATATTTAAAAAATTCCTTGTTATCATTACAGTACACTAGTTTATGTTGTTTTAGGAAGTGTTTAGTATAGTATTGAAAATAGTTTCCTGTCATTAATTTTGAGCATTTGTTTCAGTATTCTAAATGAAAACCATACATCAGAGCTCCTTTGGTTTTCGATTTTAAAAATAATTAAGCAGAAAATAAAAATATATTGTGAAACAAATAGGTTTACTCGCAACAGTATACTAGGTAACAATGCAACTAAAAGCATTTATTATATAGCAAGTAGTACATCATGTGATATGTCAGGTCTTACTTGAAGTTGAAGTGACTATTATAGATGCAATTATCAGGAAACTAACAAGCAACAGGGCACACAATGACCTAGTGGTATTATCATTAGACTATTCATCCAGAAACTCAGCTGATATTCTGGGGACCTAGGTTTGAATCCTGCCACACAGATGGTGGAATTTGAATTCAATAAAAACTGTGTCATTAAGAATCTACTAATGACTGGGAAACAATTGTTGATTGTCAGAAAAATCCATCTGGTGTCCTTTAGGGAAAGAAATCTGCTGCTCTTACCTGGTCTGGTCTACATATGACTCCAGAGCCACAGCAATGTGGTTGACTCTCAATTGCCCTTGGGCATCTAGAATAAATGCTGGTCAGCCTGTGAATTAATTTTAAAAAACGATGGAAGAGAGAATAGATGATGTCTTAAGACTCCAGTGGATAAACCCCAGAAGATGAGTTGCAGGGCCTCCAAAAGATGAGTTGGGGAGCAACCACTCTTGTGCATTTCTCACCAGGCCCAGAGATCTGGGCAAGAAATATGAAGCTCCAGAAAGTAAAAACATGCAGAGTGGCAATTCAGTGCTGCTTGCTGTCTACAGAAATTCTGAGCCAATGTTTAAAGAGTCCTTTGAACATCCTGGGACCTTTTTAAACTTTCTCACACCAGCTTTTAATGTTAGAGAAGATTTGATCTTTCAAACTGCTCCCTTCTGCAATATTAATAAACTACTGGGATTCAATAATGCTGCAATCAACAGTATAATTCAGAGAGTGTACCACACTCAAGATACTCATCTGAAATTGGTGACTGGTAATTACAGTTGACCTCACTGAGCTAACAATATCCCTGTAAACCATTCAAGCTCTTCATTTACTTTTTAGGGCATGGGTCAGTCCCCAGTCCCCAACCCTCTGTTTGCAATGCCCTTCCCTCCACTCCTCAGCTGTTACAAATCTGCAAGCTGGAGGAACAGTCAAAACATTTAAATCAGTTTCTGTCTTCACATTTAACATGGCCTCCAAGCAACCTATACCTCCTGGTTCACTGGTAACTCCTAGCCCTGTCACTTTTCTGAAAATATAGGGGTCAATGTATCATCAGTCAGTTGCAGAAACATTTATTAAAATAATGTACATCAACGTGTAGGTACAATGCATTCAATTCAATAAGATCAAATTTGCAAAGTGATTGACTAAAATGAAATAACTAAAGTTAAGAAAACTTGTTTTAAAGTAAGTTCTAACATTATATTTATTTTCTTTTCATTTTTCACAGAATGTGGGGGTTGCTGGACTTAATCTTTGGCAAGGTCAGCGGGGTGGCAACTACTTAACCAAACTGCCACTTGAACTGCCCTCCCATTTCAGGGGGCATTTGAGAGTCAACTATGTTGCTATGTGTTTGGAGTCACATGTAGGCCAGACCAAGGACAGCTGATTACCTTCCCTGAAGGACATTAGTGAACTAAATGGGTTTTTACAACAATGATTTAATGATCATCATTACACTTTTAATTCCAGATTTTCAGTCAATTCAAATTTCACTGTCTGCCATGGTGGGATTTGAATCTGGTGTCCCCAGAGCATTATCACTAATTCTGCTGTGCCACTGCCTCCCCTTTACTGTTTTACATTGCATCACTTGCTCTCTGCTGAAATTATATTGCAAGAGGTGGAATTACAGCATCATTTGCCCTTAACCACAAACTCACCTCTGAAAGAAAATGCAGAATGGGCCTGCAGCATTGACATGACAGCTGTACATTGAACAGTACATATAGTTTTACAGGACATCTGATAATGATGCCCATTTTTACATGTCGCTCATTTAAGAAAATCTGTCAAAATCCTTTCCAGTTCAGTATCGGAGGAGGTCAGACAGCCCCAGAGGAAAATAGCATTCAGCATTTTTTTTAAATGAGTACTTAATTGCACTCGAATGATTTCCATTAAATTTGTTCAAGTGTATTCCAGACTTTCTAGTAATTGCCTCTATTTCAAGGGTGAACTGGAATGAATTGTTAGTAGTTCAGGTTGATCTATTGCTTGCCAATCAAACTGATTATGTGACTTATTAGTGGAAAGATATAATAACAGGTTGATCCACTTGTGACGTGAAATATTTATTCGTTGGGATAAAATTGCTTTGTTTGGTAGTGCAAGCGCGAGGTGTGTGTTAAATGCTCAGCATTATGCAGGAATGTCAATGATACAGTCATTACCTTGTGCTCATGCACAGAACATTGCTTTTGAGACAACTAACATCTGACACAGTGGAGGACTTGAGACAAATGCGTAACGTGGCAAGGAAACAATGGGAAATGCAGACTGGCCTGGTGGAAAACTATTCATTTGCCTCATTCACTCCAACTGGGCGCCTAAGGGAAATCTACCACTGATGTCCAAGCATGGGTTATGTTTTTGTGCTGCAACAGCTCTGCTCAAAAAAGAGAAAAGTGAAGAATAATTTCACACAATTCTTGAAAGAGAAATCTTCTCGGGAAAATAAAATTCAAGTCAAAACACACACAACTGTTCATGCGCAAATCAGCTATCAAGTTCAGAGAAAGGAAAGATTTAGTTTCCACCAGGAACACTGGGCTCCAGATCTCCTTGCAGCCTTGGTTCCAGTGTCCAGAGGTGAGGTGAAATTGATTGCCTTGACATCAAGGCTTTATTTAACTCTGTGTGTGGCATCAAGGAGCCCAATCAAAACTGAAGTAATTGGGAATCAGTGGGCACTCTTCAATGGCTGGAGGCTCAACGAGCATGAAGGAAATTGGTTGTGGTGGTCGGAGGCCAATCACCCCAGCCACAGTACACCCAAAGATTACATCAAATATGCAGCGTAACAGGCCATTTGTCCCAATCAGACTATGCTCACATTTAAACCTCACCAAGAATCTTCCCATTTTTCCTCAGGAAATTCGGCGCATCTGCTACAACTCTCACCAATCTTTACCACCATAGAAAACATCCTTTCTGGATATATCACAGCTTGGTACGGCTCCTGCTCTGACAAAGATCGTAAAAAACTACAAAATGGCGAACATAGCCCAGCCCATCATGCAAACCAGACCCCATCCATTGATTCTGGCTATACTTCCTGCTGCCTCGGAAAAACAGCCAACATAATCAAGGACACCCAGACATACTCTCTTCCACCTTCTTCTGTTGGGAAAAAGATACAAAAGTCTGAGACCACATACCAACCAACTCAAGAATAGTTTCTTCCCTGCTGCCATCAGACTTTTGAATGGACCTACCATATATTGAGCTGATCTTTCTCATCACCTCAGGGGCAATTTAGCAGTGCCCACCAAGCAATGCCAAGAGGCAGGGCTAAAGAGGGCAGGCTAAATTAAGAGCACAGCCTATTGAAGGATTGATGGGTGAGTGGGTGGGGACCTGCTGCCATTTTGCAATGGATTGGTGCAATAGGATATGGTGGGATAAGCAAGTTTATCCCAATGAATAAATATTCCACGTCACATGAGGGAGGAGGGCAATTGGGACTGGGCCATGGAGGAGTTGTCAGAACTGGCCCTGGGGGTGGGATATCGGGGTTGACCTGGAATTGGGGTGGAGGCAGAGGGGGGTCCATTGGTCAGCAACAGGAGGGAGGGTCAGGAAGTGTCAGGATACTAGCAATCAGGAGGGATAGGCTAGTGATCAGAGTGTGGGTTCAAGAATAAACAGGAGGCCTGCGATCAGGAGACTGGTGATAAAGGGGCGCATAGTACACATGTGCCGAGCTTCTCACTGACATTTTGGAGCACGTACAGTAGTCTGCTCAGCAAATGCTGCCAGTCTCCCGGGCAGAATGAGGCACCATGTCCCCACTTTCCAGCACGAATCTTTCTACAGCACAGGAGTATTGGAGATTCATTCAGGTTAAGTACACCCAAAAAATGGATGGGTTATTCTACCTTTCATTGCCCGCTGAGCACTTAGTTTTTTGGGGGATAATTTAAAATGTTGTCTTATATTGATGTTGAAGAATGAAGTCAGTTGTACATAGAGCATAGAACATAGAACATAACAGCGCAGAACAGGCCCTTCGGCCTTCGATGTTGCGCCAACCAATTAGGAGAAAGTAATGACCCTCTAACCTAAACCATTCCCTTTTCATCCATAAACTTATCTACTGACCTCTTAAACGCCACAAAACTTGGCGCATATACAACAGCAGCAGGCAGGGCATTCCATACCCTTACCACCCTCTGGGTAAAGAACCTACCTCTGACATCCGTCCTATAACTACCACCCCTTAATTTGAAGCTATGTCCCCTCGTGCTAGTTTTCTCCATCCTAGGAAAAAGGCTATCACTGTCCACCCTATCTAAACTTCTAATCATCTTATATGTTTCAATAAGGTCTCTTCTTAGCCTCCTCCTTTCTAACGAAAACAACCTCAAATCCCTCGGCCTCTCCTCATGAGACCTGCCCTCCATACCAGGCAACATCCTGGTAAACCTCCTCTGTACCCTCTCCAATGCCTCCACATCTTTCTTATAATGCGGGGCCAGAACTGCACACAATACTCCAAGTGCGGCCGCACTAGAGTTTTGTACAGTTGCAACATGACGTTACGGCTCCGAAATTCAATCCCCCTACCAATAAAAGCTAAGACTCCGTATGCCTTCTTAACAACCTTATCGACTCGACTGCCAACTTTCAGGGATCTATGCACATATACACCAAGATCCCTCTGTTCATCAACACTGTTAAGAGTCCTACCATTAGCCCTATACTGTACACATTTGTTATTCCTGCCAAAATGAATTACCTCACACTTTTCCACATTAAACCCAACTCTTTACCCAAAGGATGGTTCGGGAGTGGAATGCCCTGCCTGCAGCGGTTGTAGATGTGCCAACTTTGGTGGTGTTTAAGAGGTTAGTTGATAAGTATATGGAAGAGAAGGGAATGGTTTAGTTTGGAGGGGCATTGCTTTTTATATTGGTCGGCGCAACATCGAAGGCTGAAGGGCCTGTTCTGTGCTGTAATGTTCTATGTTCTATTTCTATGTTCTAAACTCCATTTGCCACCTCTCGGCCCAGCTCGCAACTTGTCCAAGTCTCTCTGCAAACTATAACACCCCTCTTCACTATCTACCACTCCTCCGACTTTGGTGTCATCCGCAAATTTACTAATCCATCCTTCAATACCCTCATCCAGATCATTTATAAAAATTACAAACAGCAGGGGCCCCAAAATAGATCCTGAGGTACACCACTTGTAACCGAACTCCACGATGAATAATTTCCATCAACTACCACCCTCTGTCTTCTATCAGCTAGCCAATTCCTAATCCAATTAGCTAAATCACCCTCAATCCCATACATCTGCATTTTCTGCAGAAGCCTTCCATGGGCCACCTTATCGAACGCCTTACTAAAGTCCATATATACCACATCAACTGCCTTACCCCCATCCACCTCTTTGGTCACTTTTTCAAAAAACTCAATAAGGTTAGTAAGGCACGACCTACCCTTCACAAAACCATGCTGACTATCCCCAATCAATTCATTTCTCTCTAAATAACTATAAATCCTATCCCTAATAATTCTTTCCACTACTTTGCCCACAACAGAAGTAAGACTCACCGGCCTATAATTCCCCAGAAAGTCTCTATTTCCCTTCTTGAACAACGGGACCACATTCGCTATCCTCCAGTCTTCCGGCACTATACCCATTACCAACGACGACCTGAAGATCAGAGCCAGAGGCTCTGCAATCGCCTCTCTCGCCTCCCAGAGAATCCTAGGGTAAATCCCGTCCGGCCCAGGGGACTTATCTATTTTCAAACCCTCAAGAATATCTAGCACATCCTCCTTATTTACTTCAATACTTTCCAGTTTGCAACCCTGTATCCCAGCGTTCTCCACAACTACATTTACATCTCCCTGCGTGAATACCGAAGAGAAATATTTGTTCAGTGCCTCTCCAATCTCTTCAGGCTCCACGCACAACTTCCCACTGCTGTCTCTGACTGGCCCTAATCTTGCCCTAACCAATCTTCTATTCTTAACATATCTAAAGAAAGCTTTAGGATTCTCCTTGATCCTATCAGCCAAAGTCTTCTCGTGTCCCCTTTTAGCTCTCCTCAACTCACTCTTTAGCTCCCTCCTGGCTAATCTATAGCTATCCAGTGCACTAACTGAGCCTTCAAGCCTCATCCTGACATAAGCCTCCTTTTTCCTTTTAACCAGCGAATTAACTTTTTTAGTACACCATGGTTCCCTTCCTCGACCATTTCCTCCTTGCCTGACAGGGGCATACTTATCAAGGACTCGCAGTAGCTGCTCCTTGAATAAGCTCCACATTTCAGATGTTCCCAGTCCTTGTAGTTTCCTAGTCCAACATATGCACCCTAATTCCCTCCTTATGGTCTCATAATTACCAATCCCCCAGCTATAACTACTGTCCCCAGCTTCATGCCTATCCCTATCCATCACTAAGGTGAACGTAACCGAATTGTGGTCACTATCACCAAAATGTTCACCAACTTCCAAGCCTAACACCTGGTCTGGCTCATTGCCCAGCACCAAATCCAATGTAGCCTCACCTCTAGTTGGCCTATCTACATACTGAGTCAAAAAACCTTCCTGCACACTTTGCATAAAAACTGACCCCTCTAACGAGCTAGAGCTATAGCTATTCCAATCAATATTAGTAAAGTTAAAGTCCCCCATAACAATTACCCTATTATTTTCTCTCCTGTTCAGGATCGACTTTGCAATCCTTTCCTCTACCTCTCTAGAACTTTTAGGTGTATAAAAGACTCCCAACATGGTGGCCTCTCCTCTCCTGTTTCTAATCTCAGCCCATACTACCTCAACAGACAAGTCCTCATCCAACTTCTTTTCTGTCACTGTGATACAGTCTTTGACTAATAATGCCACTCCTCCCCCCTTTCTACCTCCTTCTCTACTCCGACTGAAACATTTGAACCCCGGAACCTGCAACAACCATTCCTGTCCCTGCTCTATCCGTGTCTCTGAAATGGCCACAACATCGAAGTTGCAGGTACTGATCCAAGCTGCAAGTTCCTCCACCTTATTGCGAATACTTCTTGCATTAAAGTATACGCATTTCAAACCATGCCCTACTCCACCCGTACGCTGCTGTGCTTTACAGTTCTCATCTATGACCCCCCTATTCTCGTCCCTCTTAACATCCAAACTACTCAGGATCCCACCCCCACCTCTGAATCAGTTTAAACCCCCCTGCATAGCGTTTGCAAATTTCCCCCCCAAGATATTGGTTCCCCTCTGGCTCAGGTGTAGACCATCTCTCTTGTAGAGGTCCCACCTATCCCAGAATGAGCCCCAATTATTCAAGAACCTGAATCCCTCCCTCCTGCACCATCCCTGCAGCCACGAGTTCAAACATTCCCTCTCTCTGTTCTTCTCTAAACTATCCCGTGGCACAGGCAGAAGTCCAGAGAATAACCACTCTGTCTGTTTTGGCCCTAAGCTTCCACCCCAACTCCATAAATTTCTGTTTAATATCCCCTTCCCTTGTCCTATCTACATCATGAGTCCCTACATGAACTATGACTTGGGGCTGACTCCCCTCTCCCTTAAGAATCTTAAAAACCCGCTCTGAGACGTCCTGGACCCCGGCCCCTGGGAGGCAACACACCAGCCCTGAGTCCCGTTTATTACTATTTACTCTCCTATCTGTCCCCCTAACTATGGAGTCTCCAATTACCAGGCCCAATCTCTTATTCCCCCTACCCACCTGAGCATTCCCAGCAGGCTCACCCCCAGAGACCTGCTCCCTTTGGCCATCTCCAGTTGATTCTTCCTCAACTGTAGCCTCCAGGACAGAAAACTTATTTTGGAGGGGAACAGCCCCGGGGGATTGTCTCCCCGATTGCTTCTTACCCCTCTTCCTAATAGTTACCCAAGAATCTCTTTTAGGAGTGACTATCTCTTTGTAACTCCTGTCAATATCCGCCTCAACCTCCCGAATTATCCGGAGTTCCTCTGATTCCAGCTCCAGCTCCTTAACATGATCCTTAAGGAGCTGCAAATGGGCACACTTCCTGCAGGTATAATCAGCAGGAATACTACTGGTGTCCCTCACCTCGTACATACCGCAGAAGGTGCAACGTACTGCCTGCACTGCCATCCCTGATACTTTAATTTCTAGGAGAGAAAAAAAAATTCCCACACACTTTTATTATTAGGTTAGAGGAGGGGGGAGGGTGGGATACTCCACCTGTGTAGAGTATCTGGTTTCCTCTCTGTACCAATTGTAAGTGATGAAGAAATGGTACAACCCAAGTGTGGCCTCAAATGGGCACAGTAATGGGCGAGCAATATTATGTGTGAGCCAAACTGAAAGAGAATGTGGACAAATGAAAGTCAGCCTAAGGTTAAGTGAACAAGCATTCAGACAGCCTTTGAAGAAGACCGCCCTATGGCAAGGTGAAGGAAAAAGCAATTATATATGGTGTGCAAAAAAACTGAAGGAAGAGGAAACTAAACACCATCAGACTCTGGACAAGTGACAACTGAAAAGCATCCAAACCAAAATATGCTGCTGCTAAAATGAGGGTGGTGCTGCATGGCTGCAAGGAATATTGTTGTCGGGCGTGCTCCACATCACCAGTGACGTGGGTCAGCACTGCAGATATAGAACATAGAACATTACAGCACAGAACAGGCCCTTCGGCCTTCGATGTTGTGCCGACCAAAATAAAAAGCAATGCCCCTCCAAACTAAACCATTCCCTTCTCTTCCATATACTTATCAATTAACCTCTTAAACGCCACCAAACTTGGCGCATCTACAACAGCTGCAGGCAGGGCATTCCACTCCCTAATCACTCTTTGAGTAAAGAACCTACCTCTGATATCCGTCCTATAACTCATACCCCTTAATTTAAAGCTGTGTCCCCTCGTGCTAGCTTTCTCCATCCTAGGAAAAAGGCTATCACTGTCCACCCTATCTAAACCTCTAATCATCTTATGCTTCAATAAGATCCCCTCTTAGCCGTCTGCAAAGGATCCACAAACAAGTTTTAGGCCATTTCTGTCACTTGATGTGCCAGGACTATATGACATGACAGCCCCAGGAATTCTTATGATAGATGGCACAGTTTTGCATCTGCCTTTCTGCTGACCCAGACCATGTGAAGACAAGTTCCCGCATTCATTGTCAAGTACATGAGCTGGGGTTTGCAGTTGGTGGAGGCACAGCTCTTGATAACCTTTGGCCATAACTTCTTTTGTACAGTGACATGCACAGTGGTTAGCACTGTTGCCTCACAGTGCCAAGGACCCTGGTTCATTTCTCGGCTAGGGTCACTGCCTCTGTGGAGTTTGCAAGTTCTCCCCGTGTCTGCGTGGGTTTCCTCCAAATGCTCCCATAGTCCAAAAGACGTGCTGGTTAGGTGCATTGGCCATGCTGAATTCTCCCTCAGCATACTCGAACAGGCACCGGAGTGTGGGGATTTTCACAGTAATTTCATTGTAGTGTTAATGTATTCCTACTTGCGACACTAATAAATAAACTAAAATATAAAGTGTAATATGCAACGATTGGACTATTGTAGAAGAATTGTTTAGCAGAAGTCAAGCACTCTGATTTAACAGAGATACCATCAGCATCCTGCTGGCATTGCTTTCTTTAATATGAGGAACCTCAACCAGCATCACAAAGTGAGATGCACTTTATATGGGAGCATAGTGTGAACAGCCGGTAAGATCGCACCCTCAGTATTCCTCGCTTCCAAGTTGAGGGAATCCCCATTGGCAAAACCATTTATGAAAGAGGCCGTGCCAAGGCTAAAAAAAGGAAAGGAAGTAGGAAACAGGCAACAGGACAAGAGGACAATGACTTGAAGAAAATACTTGCTCTTAACACTCACTTTTTCAATTGCTCTCAAGCATGAACATTATGCCTCGAGCAACCCTGGAAAATGACTCTGAATGAAACCTTGCCAGAACTGCCTATCTCAATCCTGAGTGAAAAATCAAAGCAGGCACAGACCAGGTGGAAGCATGGTGCAGCTGTCTATTGTTACAGTTCAGCCATAGGAAAGACAAAGCATGGCTGCTCTCTGCTTAAGATTTAATAAATGAAAACTTCAATGTCATTTTTTTATATGCTAACTTTGTAATAATCCTGAACGTGGATCAGTGAGAAATCATGCAGACTAATTTTGCACAATTGGCAAACTTTCTTTACTGCAACCCTTTTTTTTAAATAAAAATTAGTGGAAAATCACTTAAACTAGATCAGAAAAAACTCACACAGAGCATTGCAAAAACTGTGATTAGCCTGAGGAGGAAGAAAAATGACTGAGTAAATCAAGTGAGCTTATACTTGGCACAGATAGAAGGGTCAAAAGGATGTTCTTTACAAAGTATGTAATGGATTCAATCGTAACACCCAGACAGGATCATAGCATAGCGAGTGGGTGGCCCGTCTAAAAGCGATTGTCGGGAAGCTTGGTTCATTTTAACAGCTGGGTTTCATCAACACACTGCTTGCTAATTTCCTGAGTAAAAGGGCTGGGAAGTCAGTGGGAATTGGATTCCTGGTTGTCACAGCTGGATGATAGGAGGCTATCCCTAACTAGTGCCCTGCACGAGGCATGTTGTCCAGGAGGGGAATCCCAGTCAGGCTGGGGAAGTCTGGGGCAGACCTTCACAATGGGAATAAAACAAAACCCTAATATTTTCAGGCCTTTTCTCTTTAGGAGTTTAGGCTGGCGGCGATCACTACAATCCAGCTCAACTCTTCATTTTAAACAGCAGACTGACCCCAGAATATGTAATCGGAGTCCAGTCTGCATACTTTATGAGGCTTGTGTACTAGTGTCAGTTGAAGGTTCACTTCCCACTCCAAGACTTTAAACACAAAAGTCAAGACTGCTTTGTTGGAGATGTCAACCTTCAAATGAGACATTAAACCAAGGTCCCATCTGCTTGTTAGGATAGATGTAAAAGATTTCATGACTTTATTCGGATGCAGAGCTTGTGAGTTATTCCTGGTATCCTGGCCAATAGTTATCCCTCAAACACCATCACACCATGCACCACCAGATGCCCAGGATCAGTGAGCGATTCAACATTGATGAATGAGGATGGGATGGGGGTCGTGGAGAGGAGATTTGTGGTTGGGGCTGCTCCCAGCGTATCCTCACCCTCCTTTTCTCAATGCCGTCCTCCTCGATCAGATAATGGTTGCTTTTGAATCTTTGAATGAATGACTGCCCCTGTCCATCAATCCAGCAGAGATGATGATCAAGAAAAGTCAATGGGATTGTTTTTCATGCTCCCCATGCAGGTGACTGCTCCTCCCACCATATTAATAGTGCCAGGATGAGGTCCTTAAGTGGGAATTAATTACTCACTTAAGGGCCTTCATTGGTTTTGTGGTGGGGAAGCCATGCATAATAGATTCCACCTCAGACTTAATCAGGGAAGAGGTGAGAAGAGGGCACGGTTCATATCTGATACCCTCCCACCCAATTAAATGCCTTTTCTACTTGCATATTCGCCTTGGGAGAAGCCATTACATTCTGCTGCAGAGTTAAATATGATACAGGAGATAGATTTAAATTAAGTACCGAGAGAAAAATAATGATCAAAAATGCAGAATGAAAAAGATGAAACAGACAGTGAAAAAGTTGAAGTAAGAAATTAAACAGCTTCAATACTAATTTTCTTCTGAGTGAGTGACATTCTACATTTGTAGAATTAACATTTTCATGCCAGAGAGGCTATTCAGCAGAAATTGTCACTTTTCATGCCACTTAAAAGTCAGTTACTGCAGCAGCCCAAACTACTTAGCCGTATTTAGTATAAAACTAGTGAGTAAGTCATCAGGTTGCATTACCAATGCTGAATCTGTGCATGAGAACTGTAACAAGATTCCATGAAAAAGAGCTGGTTACCTTTGACAGCAATTTCTGGATTTAACTACATATTTGTGTAATTCAAAAGGTGCAGTTAGTCTTTCTTCATTATAATGAAGAATGTTGTTGGTCTGGTTTTTATTTTTGTTGCAAAGTGTAGCACATTGTTGATTAGTGGGAGGTGAGAATGAGAGACATTTTTAGTGTTGTGAAAAGAACAAGGATTCTGAATTGACGAGACTATGACGATGACATTCTGCCAGTACCTTCTCATAGAATTGTAGAATCCCTACAAGGCAGAATGAGGCCATTCGGCCCAAAAAGCCTACACTGACAACAATCCCAACCAGACCCCATCCCTGTAATCGCGTGGATTAACCCTGATAATCCTCTGACACTAACGGTCAATTTAGCATGGCCAATCAACCTAAACTGCATGTCGATGGACCAAGAGAGTAAACTGGAGGACCTGAAGGAAACCCACACAGTCATAGGGAGAATGTGCAAACTCCACACAGTCAGGAACCTGAGGCTAGCGCTGAACCTGGATCCCTGGCGTTGAGGCAGCAGTGTTAACCACTGGTTCATATGACAGTGCAAATGAGCTTTTGGGTACTCCAAACTGCAGTAGAATGGATGAAAAGAAATCTCAGCTGGACCATCAAAACAAGAGGAATTATCATGGAGTATTTTCAGATGCTTCTCAGGTTACAGACAGATGTGTGAACACAGGGATAAAAAAAACACAGAACATGGTATGGCACAGGAATACAAAAACAAAAATATTAAAAAACAGAACTGACTTAAACCAAAATAGGGCTAGTGATGGAGAAAAGAAGTTAGCCACAGTTCTCAAATCCATTTGTCAGTTACTGATTTCTACTGCTAACTAGAAATTTTGATGGTATCAGGCAGGAACTTTCAAAAGTTAATTGGGGGAGTCTGTGGCAAGTCTGGTAAGAGGGACGCTTTCAAAAGTGTGTTAACTAGGGTTCAGGTAAACACATTCCTCTTAGAGTGAAGGGAAAGGCTAGCAGAAGTAGGGAACCCTGGATGACTTGTGATATTGATGCCCTGGCCCGACAAGCATTTAGAGACACAAGGACTAATTAGGGACAATCAGCATGGCTTTGTGAGTGGAAAACATGTCTCGTAAATTTGATTGAGTTTTTTGAAAGGGTAACTAAGAAAGTAGATGAGGCAGTGCAGTTGATGTGTCTACATGGACTTTAGCAAGACCTTTGACAAGCTACCATTTTGTAGGTTGCTGCATAAGATTAAATCTCACAGATCCAGGGTGAGGAATGTAATGGATACAAAACTGGCTTCTTGACAGCAACCAGAGGGTGGTTGTCGAGATTTGTTTTTCAAACTGGAGGCCTGTGACCAGATGTGTGCCTCAGGTATCAATGCTGTTATTTGTCATTTATATTAACGATTTGGATGAGAATATGGGAGACATGGATAATAAGTTTGCAGACATTAAGATTGGTGGTACAGTGGACAGTGAAGAAAGTAATCTCCAATTGCAACGGGATCTTGATCACTTGGGCCAGTGGGCTGACGAATAGCAGATGGAGTTTAATTTAGATAAATGCAAGGTGATGCATTTTGGTAGATTGAAACAGGGCAGGACTTTCTCAGTTAACGGTAGGCCATTCAGGGAGAGTCACAGAACAAAGAGATCTAGGAGTACATGACGTAGCTCCTTGAAAGTGGAGTTACAGGAGGACAGAGTGGTGAAGAAGGTATTCAGCATGCCTGGTTTTATTTGTCAGAACATTGAATACAAGAGTTGGAATGTCTTGTTGAAGTTGTACAAGACATTGGTATGGCCATACTCGGAATACTGCATGCAATTCTGGTCCCACTATTATAGACAGGATATTATTAAACTAGAAAGAGTGCAGAAAAGATTTACTAGGATGTTACCAGGACTTGATGGATTGATTTATACAGAGAAGCTGGATAGACTGGGATATTTTTCTCTGGAGCACAGAAGGCTGTGGGGCGATCTTATCGAGGTCTGTAAAATAATGAGGCACAGATCAGCTAGATAATCAATATCTGTCCTCAAAGGTAGGGGAGTCTAAAATTAGAGGGCATAGTTTTAAAGTGAGAGGGGAGAGATGCAAGAGTATCCAGAGGGGCAATCTTTTCACACAGAGGGTGGTGAGTGTCTGGAACAAGCTGCCAGAGGTAGCAGTAGAAGAGGCTGGTACAATTTTGTCTTTTAAAAAGTATTTAAATAGTTACATGTACAATGGGTACAAGGGGATATGGGCCAAACGCAGGCAATTGGGATTAGCTTAAGGTTTTAAAAAAAAGGGTGACATGGATGTGTTGGGCCGAAGGACCTGTTTCTTTGCTCTATGACCCTATGACTTTAAATCGACTCTGAAAGACATAATTACGTGGGTGATTATTTGGAAATATGGTGGGGAGTCTGAAACTCTCCTGTTTTGGATTTTACAGTAGTTAGAACATAGAACACTACGGCACAAACAGGCCCTTCGGCCCACAAGTTGTGCCGAACACATCAAAACCTACCCAGCCATAGACCTATCTATAACCCCCAATCCCATTGGATCCCATATACTCATCCAGAAGTCTTTTAAAAGACCCCAGCGAGTTCGCCTCGACCACCACCGACGGCAGCCGATTCCATTCACTCACCACCCTCTGAGTGAAAAACTTTCCCCTAGCATCCCCTCTGTACTTGCTTCCCTGCACCTTAAATCTGTGCCCTCTCGTCGCGACCATTTCAGCCCTGGGAAATAGTCTCTGAGAGTCCACCCTATCTATTCCTCTCAACATCTTGTAAACCTCTATCAGGTCGCCTCTCAACCTTCGTCTCTCCAGGGAGAACAGTCCCAGCTCCCTCAACCTGTCTTCATAAGGCATGCCTCCCAATCCAGGCAACATCCTTGTAAATCTCCTCTGCACCCTTTCAATAGCTTCCACGTCCTTCCTATAGTGAGGCGACCAGAACTGCGCACAGTACTCCAAGTGTGGTCTGACAAGGGTCCTATAAAGCTGCAGCATTACCTCCTGACTCCTGAACTCAATCCCTCGATGAATGAAGGCCAGTACACCGTAAGCTTTCTTAACCACATCCTCCACCTGGGAGGCCGATTTGAGAGTCTTATGGACCCGGACCCCAAGATCCCTCTGCTCTTCCACACAGCTAAGACTCCTACCTTTGATAGTGTACTCATTCATCCCGTTGGATCTGCCAAAATGGACCACAACACATTTATCCGCGTTGAGGTCCATCTGCCACTTCTCCGCCCAGTCTTGCATCCTGTCGATGTCATGCTGCAACTTCTGACATCCCTCCAGACCATCCACAACACCACCGACCTTCGTGTCATCGGCGAACTTACTCACCCATCCCTCCACTTCCTCATCCAGGTCATTTATGAAAATGACAAACAGCAAGGGTCCTAGAACAGATCCCTGGGGCACTCCACTGGTGACCGACCTCCATGCAGAAAAAGAGCCATCCACAACCACCCTCTGCCTTCTGCAGGCAAGCCAGTTCTGGATCCACAAGGCCAAAGCCCCTTGGATCCCATGGCCTCTCACCTTCTCAAGAAGTCTTGCATGTGGGACCTTGTCAAATGCCTTGCTGAAGTCCATGTACACCACGTCCACTGCTCTTCCTTCGTCAATGTGTTCAGTCACATTTTCGAAGAACTCAATTAAGCTCGTAAGGCACGACCTGCCTTTTACAAAACCATGCTGACTATTTCTAATCAACCTAAACTCCAAATGCTCGTAAATCTTGTCCCTCAGAAGCCTCTCCATCAGCTTACCAATCACTGAGGTCAGACTCACCGGTCGGTAATTTCCAGGACTATCCCTGTTCCTTTTCTTCAAAATAGGGACCACATCCGCAATCCTCCAATCCTCCGGAACCTTTCCGTCTCCATCGACGACGCAAAGATCATCGCCAGGGGCTCTGCAATGACATCCCTCACCTCCCACAATAACCTGGGGTACATCCCATCTGGTCCCGGAGACTTGTCTATCTTGATAGCATTTAAAAGTTCTAACACATCCGCTTCCTTAATATC
The DNA here is from genome assembly GCA_024679065.1 of Sphyrna mokarran. Taxonomy (NCBI): domain Eukaryota; kingdom Metazoa; phylum Chordata; class Chondrichthyes; order Carcharhiniformes; family Carcharhinidae; genus Sphyrna; species Sphyrna mokarran. The sequence continues at coordinate 31,592,200 of JAGIQG010000023.1, read as the reverse complement.
TACATACTCAATCTTTTCAGTCTGCCGCAAACTTGTAGTGCATCCTCCCAGATCACTTTCCACCGTGAATACTGAGGCAAAGTACTCATTAAGCACCTCTGCCATTTCTTCTGGTTCCATACAGACTTTTCCCCCTTCACCTTTTATAGGTCCTATCCCTTCTCTTCTCATCCTTTTACTTTTCACATATTTGTAGAAGGCCTTGGGATTCTCCTTAATCCTACCAGCCAAGGCCTTCTCATGACCCCTTCTGGCTCTCCTAATTTCCTTTTTAAGCTCTCTTCTATAAGCCTTATACTTCTCTAGATCCCCAACATCTCCTAGCTCTTTGAACCTTTTATACACCTTTCTTTTCTTCCTATGTTCACCACAGCCTTCGTGCACCACGGTTCCCGCGTCCTACCAAAACCTCCTTGTCTCACCGGAACGTTGTCGTGCAAAGCTCCAGACAAGCATTCCTTGAATATCTGCCACCTTCCTTCTGTGCTTTTCCCCAAGAACACCTCCTTCCAGTTTATTCGCCCCAACATCTGCCTGATGTCTTCATATTTCCCCTTATTCCAGACAAACACCCTCCTAGCCTGCCTGATCCTATCCTTTTCCAATGCAAGGGTGAAGGAGATAGAATTATGATCTCCATCCCCAAGATGCTCTCCTACCGAGAGATCCATCACCTGTCCTGGTTTATTAGCTAGTACCAGGTCCAGTACAGCCTCTCTCTCGTAGGCTTGTCCACGTGCTGTGTCAGGAAACCCTCCTGAACACACCTAACAAACTCCTCCCCATCCAAATCCCTTACCCTTGGGATATTCCTGTACTATTATGATAGTACTGGGCTGAATTTTTACTTTTGGGGGCAGCAAACATGAAGCAGGGCTGTTTCAGGGTCCCAAATCCATTTTTGGAGATATGGCTGGGATACCGTCGGATACAGTCACATTGGCATTTTGACTGCGATCCCCTTAATTGGCATGGTGACAAATTTCCCTTTACAGGATAGCAGGTGGAATCTCAAAGCTGGAAGGCTAAGCAAAGATCTTTCAGCTTCAGAGGAGCAGTACGATGCATTGAAGGATAAATAACTCGGAAGGTGTTCTCTCATCCTTGAAACATTTCCAAAAATAAACAAAAAACAACCAGGTTGTGAATGTTGCACGGAGAGAGACTGCCTTCGTCCACATTTGCATCCCAATTTATGAGGATACATTAACAGTTAAAATTAAACTAATTCTTTCAGAAAATGCACTGAATTGATTACAGCACTTTTGATCTGATATCTTTGGAAGTTTGAGATAATGGAAAGCAAATATTCTCCTTGCTGCACGAGCTCTATTTATTATTGATTTATAAGTAATACGGATTCAGAGAAGGATATCCTTTTCATATAGAATATGCACTCAAACCTGTATAACATAAACTCACTTCAAAGCTTGATACTAGTGTAAACCATATGTCATAAAGGATCACAGAATGAGAGAATGATGTTGTATCCTGTCCATGTGATTTGAAATATTTTTTTTTGTTGTTAGTGTCATGAGAAGGCTTACAATAACAGTGCAATGAAGTTACTGTGAAAATCTCCCAATTACCACACTCCAGCACCTGTTTGGGTACACTGAGGGAGAATTTAGCATGGCAAATACATCTAACAATCATGTCTTTTGACTGGGGAAGGAAACCAGAGCTCCTAGAGGAAACTGACACAGACATGGGGAGAACGTGCAGACTTCGCACAGTGACCCCAGCCAGGAATCGAACCCAGGTCCCTGCTGCTGTGAGGGAACAGTGCTAACCACTGTGCCTTACATCTATGCAACACTAAAATGATCTTTTCTTTTTGTGTAATCTATCTACTTCTTTTTGCAAGATCAAAATTAGATTTAGCCATTAAAAGATTTAACATTATTTTGCTTAGCTTATTTCAATCTGGGTGGCATGTAGGTTGGAACTGCAGTATCACAACATCAAGGACCAGAGTTTGTTTCCCAATTTGGGTCAATGTGCGGAGTATGCACACTCTCCCCATGTCTTCGTGGGTTTCCTCTGGGTACTCTGATTTCCTCCCACAGTCCGAAAGACATACTGGTTAGTTACACTGACTGCTAAATTCTCCCTCAGCGATTAAAGGATTTTCAGAGTAACTTCATTGCAGCGTTATTGTAAGCCCACTTGTGACACTAATAAACAAACTTAAAAAAATAAACTCAATCTCATTAATAGCTCCATTGATGAAGGTATTGAATGAATGTGTTAAGCGAATAAACAATATCTTATTCAAAGTTTGACATACTGCATTCTATATTTGTTAATGTTAGTGCTACCACCAGAATTTTGTCATTTTATGTGCCAGTGATATATGGATATATCAAATTATATGGTGTATTTTGTAGAATTTAGTAGCATTCAGTGAATATTGCAATTACAACATAATGCTTTGCTTTTGTCCATATGGAACACATTAAGTTTCTGTCATCATTGTTCATTCCCTCTTAAATGTATTTCACTACTCCTTGTCCTACTGGCTAAGTGTGAAGTTGGAGGGACTGTCCATTATGTTAAGATCACAGCTGACTGAAATTGAAGCCAGTTGGAGCAATGGGAAATACTCTTCATTACCCTTCTTGACCTCAGTGCAGAACACTGCTGCTGGAGCTCTTCAGGATAGTATCCACACCCCAATAATCTTCAGCTACTTTGTTAATGACTTTCGCTCCATCATAAGGTCAGACCTTATGGCAATGTCATGAAGTAGAAATGGTTAGATTTTCTCATTTTGGAGATGGTCATTGCCTGGTATTTGTGTGGTACAACTGTAACTGATGATTGCACAATGTTCAATTCCACTTGCAATTCCTCGATTAACGAAGCAGTATATACTGATAAACCTGGATAAAGTTCAAGATGGGACTGATAAATAGTAAGTAACAGTTGTACCACACAAGTGCCAGGCAATGACCATCTCCAAAATGAGAGAATCTAACCATTTCTACTTCATGATATTGCCACAGCTGAGTCAGTCTTAGGGAGGTTATCATTGACCAGAGACTTCACTGGACCAACCATACAAATAATGTGGTTACGAGAGTAGGTCAGGGGCCAAGTATTCTACTTTAAATTCCTTGCCTCCTGACCTCCCAAAGCCTGTCCACCATCTACAAGAAACAAAACAGTGTGTTGAAATAGTCTCCACTTGCCTGTATCAATGCAGTTTCAACAATATTTAAGAAGCTCAGCATCCTCCAGCATACCTTATTGATAACCCATCTGCCACCTTCAACATTTACTGTTACAATGCTTAAAGTCTGCATTACAAAAGCAACTTGCTGTGGTTCCATAACCTCTACCATCTCAAAAAATAAAGGTAGCAGCTGAATTGGAAAACCACATCTGCAAATTGCTCTCCTGGGTCTCATAGCATTTTAAATTGGATGTTTTTTATTTTACTGTTCCTTCATGGTCTGGGTCTAAACTTTGGAATTCTTTCTTGAATAGAATCATGAAATCCCTACAGTGCAGAAGGAAGCCATTCAGCCCATAAATCTGCACCGACCACAATCCCACCCAGGCCCTTTTCCCATAATCCCATATATTTATCTTGCTAATCCCCCTGACACTAAGATTAAGTTAGCATCGCCAATCAACTTAACCCACACATCTTTGGAGTGTGGGAGGAAACACTGACATGTGCAAATTCCACACAACCCAAGTTGGGAATCAAACCTGGGTTCCTTAAGTTATGAGGCAGCAGTGCTAACCACTGTGCTGCCCCTAAGCATGGTAGAGGGTAACACATACAGAAAAATGATCTGCAATAAGGCAGCTCACCCTTGCCTATTCAAGAGCAATTAGCATGCACAATAAAGGGTGGCCTTGCCAGAGAAACCTAAATCCCAGGAATGAATAAACAAAGCACATATATTTTACAGAAAATACACCCTGCACCACACAGCAGAAACCAAACAAATTTTCACCATTACATTATGAAATATGGACTTTATCGTAAGAACAACACAAGTCTCATTGAAACAAAAAGCTACAGTTACTGACAGCAACAAGGAAACCAGCCAACAAATGTTCTTTCACTCGCATAGTATGGCGCTGTTTTACTATTTGTTTACTTTTTTTCTTCTATTCTTCACGCCTGGGCATGATAGTGGGTAAGTAATGACTTGCAACCTCTGAATTCAAGCCTTTGGTTTTGTCCGGCTTGTCATTTTGTTGAATTAATCCTGCTAAACTGGATTAATCTAGTTGTGGAGTGAGTGATGATTTCTTGTAAATACCATTAACTTGTTTAGTTTAGTTTCAACTACGTGCCTTTTCATTGATGATTAACAAAACTTGCCAATAAGGCAACCCGGAAATAAATACAGGAAACACAATTTAACTCACACTAAGAAATAAAAAAATACTTTCTGGTAAATTTAAAATTATGTAACCAAATGTGACTTTCTTTCCATCTTGTTGGGGCAAATTTTCCCATTCACACCCACGGTGGGAATCGGAGCAGGTGAGGGACAGACCATGGAGAGGTTTGTTGATTTCGGGCAGAATTTCCCGGTTTATGGATGAGCGTGGCTAGAAAATCTCGCCCTTTGTTTGTACAAGGGGGAATATTGAATAGATAATGAAATGGAGAAAGTGACAGATATATTTGCAATTCTAGCAAAGAACAAAGAGCATAAAGAATGATACAGCACAGGGACAGACTCTTTGGACCACCAAGCCTGTGCTGATATATGGTTCCTATCTTTCAGTTTGCCTCCCGTTCATGCGTCTATCAAAAGTGCCATGAACATTGCTAACAAAACTGCTTCCACCACCCTTCTGCACATCACCCCTAACCTTCTGTGAACTTGCCCTTAAAGAAATAATAGATTCAGGAATTGGCACTTTGCGTTGTCGCCCTATCTTCAAATAAGGACGATGAACATTCCCAAGCATTTTATTTACAAAAATTGTTTAGTGTGAGGAATTTCTGATAAACTGGAATAAAAATGATAAAAATTAGATAAACACAGATAAAAATGATTATGTATTGTCTGCTGTGGCTACGTAGTAGAGAATTGCAGGTGCAGTTTTGCTCCGTAGACTAATTTCAGAGTAGAGTATTGAAGAAGAAATTGTGCTGTAATTTTCTGGCTCTTTGCGCCGGTGGAATCTTCCGGTCCTGCAGTGACCTTCAGCAACACATTCCTTGGCAGCAGAGGGTGCACAGCATGCAAAATTCCCATAGATAGCAGCGGAATTGGAAGATCCTGCTGCCAGACAATAGTGGGTCATCTCTGTCATCAGAAAATGCAGCACAGCGAGGAGGACAGAAACTCCCTGTCATGATGTCTAAGACTTGGCCAAAGAATGCCATAAATGGAGTTTAAAAGGTTGCTATCCCAACAAAACTACTACACTTCAGTTGGCACTTGGGTTAATGAGATATAACTCATGAGTTAGGAGAAAGTAAAGTTCAACAAAAAAGTATCATGAGCAAAAAATATGCTTTGAAATTTCTGGGACTTCCATTGGCAGCCCCCTCTTGCCACAGGTTCTCTGTTGGCGGTGAGAACAGACAAGAGGAATACTTATTTACAGCTGTAAGACTGGAAGATCCTGCTGACTGCCAATGGCAGGCCAGTTCCACCATTGCAAAAAGTACTGTGAGAGTGCAGAAAATCCTGCCGATGACATCTTCGAAAACCCTGCATTAACTTACATGAAGGAAGATATTTTGGCACAAAGGTGTAATGCAATTATCAAAACAATGCTTGACTGCATATCCCTTAGATCTGTTTTGTTGAGGTCAGTGAATTATGGAGTAACAATTTTTTTTAAAATTCCTGGGTCATGGGTACCACTATCTGGCCAGCATTTATTGGTTGGCCTCACAGGGCAATTGGGAGTCAACTACATTGCTGTGGGTCTGGAGTCATATGTAGACCAGACCAGTTAACAATGGCAGATTTCCTTCCCAAAAGCATATTAGTGAACCAGATGGGTTTTTCCAACAATCCATAATGATTTCAAGGTCATCAATAGATTTTTAATTCCAGTCATTTTTTTACTGAATTTAAATTCTACTATCTGCTGTGGTGGGATTTGAATCTGGGTCCCAGAACATTTGCTCAGTTTGTGAATTAGTGTTGTAGCAATAATATGACTAGGTCCCCAAAATGTTGCTATTGTCCCATTTTTAATGGCTAGTTTACAGGATTGTGAAGTATCTTAGATTCTGTTTTGCTGCCATGAGAAAATCACACTACTTTGGAAAAATAAATGATCAGACTTGTCTGCTTGGATGTTTACAGAAGTAACATCTGGTCTTCTGGCTATGTATCCGATGTTGAGGTATTCCAAAACCAGAACAATTGTGCATACTTACATTTTTGAACTAATCATTTGACAAAATGTAACATTACATTGAAGTGGACTCAAAGTGTTTTTTTTGATTACTTAACAAAAATTGACACAATGTGCAGATTGGAGGATTATGATCTCCAATAAGCTGTGTTGTACCTTACCATGTTTAATTTTCTTTGAAACTAATGTATATGTATAAATGCATTGTGGAGAGTGAGAGTGCACATATACATACACAGTTTTGGTCTATCCTTTAGTTCATCAACTTTCACTTTAGATCTCTATTACCTGTATAAATTACCTGTCATTAACTTGAACTGCAAATTTGGAAGACATACTTGGGAATGGTAATGACGCACTCTCATAGACTTCATTAAAAACACAGATTCATTAATAAAAAGAATTGTACAGTAATCACATGGGTACTCCATGTTTCCCTGCCTAAGGAAGGATTCCCACCCTTTGATGTATTATACACTCCTGAATCCCAATTGGTTTCCCAAGCCAGGTGACCTTTCCTCCTGTGTGGCCGTTAAGGAGACAGTCATCGCAATTAACCACTGGAACCATTCATGGCATAACAAAAAAATAAAGCATCCCTTACTGAGATCATTAACAGCAAGGTAACTGAATAACCCATTTCTTCCATTGTGGAGTTTGAATCTAGCTCTGAGGTCACAGGCTGTTATATCACATGATATAACAGCCTGTGATTGCCAGTCATAGACAGCAGTGGGAAGTTGTGCGTGGAGCCTGAAGAGATTGGTGAGGCACTGAATAAATATTTCTCTTTGGTATTCATGCAGAGTGCTGGAAATGTAGCTATGGAGAACACTGAGGTACAGGGTTGCAAATTGGGAAGTATTGTAGTAGATAGGGAGGATGTGCTAGAAATTCTCGAGGGTTTGAACTTGGATAAGTCCCCTGGGCCGGACGGGATTTACCCTAGGATTCTCTGGGAGGCAAGAGAGGAGATTGCAGAGCCTCTGGCTCTGATCTTCAGGTCCTCGTGGGTTACGGGGGTGGTTCCGGAGGACTGGAGGATGGCGAATGTGGTCCCATTGTTTAAGAAGGGGAAGAGAGACCTTCCTGGGAATTATAGGCCAGTGAGTCTTACTTCTGTGGTGGGCAAGGTATGGGAGAGAATTATTAGGGATAGGATTTATAGTTATTTAGAGAGAAATGAATTGATTGGGTATAGTCAGCATGGTTTCGTGAAGGGTAGGTCATGCCTTACTAACCTCATTGAGTTTTTTGAGAAAGTGACCAGAGAGGTGGATGGGGGTAGGCGGTTGATGTAGTATATATGGACTTTAGTAAGGCTTTTGATAAGGTGGCCCATGGAAGACTTCTACAGAAAATGCAGATGTGTTGAATAGAGGGTGATTTAGCTAATTGGATTAGAAATTGGCTGGCAGATAGAAGACAGAGGGTGGTGGTTGATGGGAGATATTCATCGTGGAGTTCGGTGACGAGTGGTGTGCCTCAGGGGTCTGTTTTTGGGCCCCTGCTGTTTGTAATTTTTATAAATGATCTGGATGAGGGTATTGAAGGATGGACTAGTAAATTTGCAGATGACACTAAAGGAGTGGTAGATAGTGAAGCGGGGTGTTATAGTTTGCAAAGGGACTTGGACAAGTTGCAGAGCTGGGCCGAGAGGTGGCAAATGGAGTTTAATGTGGAAAAGTGTGAGGTAATGCACTTTGGCAGGAACAATAAATGTGTAAGTATAGGGCTAATGGAAGGACTCTTAATAGTGTTGAGGAACAGAAGGATCTTGGTGTATGTGTCAATAGATCCCTGAAAGTAGGCAGTCAAGTGGATAAAGTTGTTAAGGCGGCATATGGGGTCTTAGCTTTTATTGGTAGGGGGATTGAATTTAGGAGCCGCAGCATCATGTTGCAGCTGTACAAAACTCTAGTGCGGCCGCACTTGGAGTATTGTGTGCAGTTCTGGTCGCCACATTATAAGAAAGATGTGGAGGCATTGGAGAGGGTACCAGAGGAGGTTTACCAGGATGTTGCCTGGTATGGAGGGCAGGTCCTATGAAGGGAGGTTGAAGGATTTGAGGTTGTTTTCGTTAGAAAGGAGGCGGCTAAGAGGGGATCTTATTGAAGCATATAAGATGATTAGAGTTTAGATAGGGTGGACAGTGATAGCCTTTTTCCTAGGATGGAGAAAGCTAGCACGAGGGGACACAGCTTTAAATTAAGGGGTATGAGTTATAGGACGGATATCAGAGGTAGGTTCTTTACTCAAAGAGTGATTAGGAAGTGGAATGCCCTGCCTGCAGCTGTTGTAGATGCGCCAAGTTTGGTGGCGTTTAAGAGGTTAATTGATAAGTATATGGAAGAGAAGGGAATGGTTTAGTTTGGAGGGGCATTGCTTTTTATTTTGGTCGGCACAACATCGAAGGTCGAAGGGCCTGTTCTGTGCTGTAATGTTCTATGTTCTATGATGGCAAGAAAACATAGGCAGCCATCATCTGAGAAGCATTAGACTTTGTTAGTTATGAAAAGCCACTTTGTATACTTCACTGTCACGTTATCTGTCATTCACTTTGAGATCAAAGCCGAATAATTTCAGTTGGTGATATTATTAGGCAAACATTTAATGTGTCCATTTGACTTTCCAGTCCATAATTTTAAATAGATGAGTTAAGTTCAGTTTTAAAATTGTTAATGGAGCAGTCTTATATTATTTTTGCAAATAATTCCTGTATATATACAGTACGTTCCTTTGTACAATTGGGCCTCTACCGCTATATTCAGCTGTAGTCCATAACATACTTTCTATTCAGTGAGCTTTTGGACCTCCATTCATTGACAAGATATGCGGTGTTGGCAAAACTTGGATTCAGAAAAAGGAGTAAGAGGAATGCAGTCCTACAGTCTGTGTTATTCTAGGGCATATGGCAAGTAAAAAAAACTCAGTTTAATTCTGCTTTAATGGCTTTGCTTCTCAAATAGAGAACATAGAACAATACAGCACAGAACAGGCCCTTCGGCCTTCGATGAGAGAGATGAGAGAGATGAAAGTTAACTATTTAATCTAACACCATTGTTATTAAACTGTATAGAATATTAGAGGGAGATTTGGCACAATGGTTAGCACTGAAGCCTCACAGTGCCAGGAACGTGGGTTCAATTCCCACCTCAGGTCACTGTCTGTGTGGAGTTTGTACTTTCTTTTCATGTCTGCATGTGTTTCCTCTAGGTGCTCTGATTTCTTCCCATAGTCCAAAGATGTGCAGGTTAGGTTGACTGGTCATGCTAAATTACTTGTGGAATAAATACTTGTGGAAATGAGAATAAGGCTTGGCTGGAATTGTTGTTGATGCAGGCTCAATGGGCCGAATGGTCTCCTGTGTACTGTAGGGATTCTATAGATCTTGACTTGCAGTTGCCTGTGTGTTGATCACTGGGCCCAACAAGTCTATATTCCAACCTCCAGATTATCTCCCAAGCAAGTTATTGATTGGGATTGTCTAAGGAAGGTTTGAGTACCATTGTTTGTAGGTTAATTTGAAAAGTAGGAGAAAACTATGGCAGAAGTTTGTCCCGAGAGGTAGATAGAACAAAATTATAAACTCATTCTTTTGCTCTGTCACAAGAAATCTTCCCCTAATATTTTATATAGTTCAAAGACAAATACGTAGTTAAATCCAGAAATTGCTGTCAAAGGTTAAATGATTAATTTTGCAAGTCTCAATGATGTTGTCATAAAACTACATAATCCAAATTTGTCCTTGCAGAACGCTCATTTGTATGATAGAAAGAAACAGGGGAAATGCATTAGAATGGTAATGAATTGCAGAAGGAAGTATACAAGCCATTTTCCATTATAAATTAACTGGAGGAAGTTTACATTTGGCTTGTGATGAGCCTCTGGTTGCACTAATTCACATCAGGTTTGCAAAACAGTGTGACAATTCAGATAATTGGGAACCATTTCATGACAGCATCTGCAAGCCACTGTGGCACAGGACAAATCATGCCTGCCCTCAGAAAGTGATATCCTGCAGAATGCAATACATCTGTTTTAATCCATGATACATGTCTGTAAAAGTTGTCACCATGGAGACTGCTTTCAATCAAAGCACTTGCAGGTAACATTGCAGCTAATCTTAGGGGGAAAAATAGAATATTTAGATTTTGATAATAATTTACGGAACATTTAGAAATGCTGTTTGCCCCTGTTTTTTTTCCCCTTCAGAAGCTGGTACTCTGTGTCCACAGTATATTTTCTAGAAACTTTGATTAACAAATTTCTAACGACTTCTCCTAAAATCTCCTGAAGCATTTCTGAGACACTAGCCAGACAACATGACTGCTGTGGCTCACACAGTGGTGGTGGTCTGGGTCAAGTTGCACAACATCCAAGATCTTTGTTTTGTTTCAGTTAACTGTATTATGAGTTATTAGCATTATATTCCATAAGTTGTGCCAAGTCACTACTTTTCACACACATTGGTTTGCATTTCACAAGTATCCAAGATATTTAATAATACAAAGATTTAGTATGGGGTGTGCAATTAAACTGTTGGTAACTATAAAAACGAATTTTGCCCTGATGGAAAAGAACTCTTGTAAAAGTACATCTGATATTCAAATGTATTTGGATCAGATTTCTGTAACAATTTTTCCAATAAACTTTATAAGCATCTATAAGTGGATACAAACTCTGCTAAATAGACTTTGAGTGCTTTCAGGCTGTTTTATTGCTGAAGCCATTCTAGGCAGGCCCTGTTCTGCACTCAACAGGGATAAACACATACACTTGCTTATAGAGGCATAGAATCATAGAGGTTTACAACATGGAAATGGGCCCTTCAGCCCAACATGTCCATGCCATCATTTTTTTAATACAGAAACCTCTAAGCTAATACCAATTACCCACATATCCCATATCCCTCTATAGCCATTATACCCATGTAACTATCTAAATGCTTTTTAAAAAACATAATTGTATCTGCCTCTATTACTACCTCTGACAGCTTATTCCAGACACTCACCACCCTCTAAGTGAAAAAATTCCCCCTCTGGACACTTTTGTATCTCTCCCCTCTCACCTTAAACCTATGCCCACTAGTTTTAGACTCCACTACCTTTGGGAAAAGATATTGATGATCTAGCTGATCTGTACCTCATTATTTTACAGACCTCTATAAGATCACACCTCAGTCTCCTATGCTCCAGGGGAAAAAAAAGTCCCAATCTATCTAGCCTCTCCTTGTAAGTCAATCCATCAAGTCCTGATAGCATCCTAGTGAATCTTTTCTGCACTCTTTCTAGTTTAATAATATCTTTTCTACAACTGGGTGACCAGAATTGCACACTGTATTCCAAGTGTGGCCTTATTAATGTCTTCTACAACTTCAACAAGGTGTCCCAACTCCTGTATTCAATGTTCCAACTGATGAAACCAAGCATGCCGAATGCCTTCTTCACCACACTGTCCACCTGTGACTCCGCTTTCAAGGAGTTATGAATATGTACCCCTAGATCTCTTAGTTCTGTAATTCTCCTGAATGCCCGACCATTAACTGAATAAGTCCTGCCCTGTTTCAATTTATCAAAATGCATCACCTTGCATTTGTCTAAATTAAACTCCATTTGTCAGCCCACTGGCCCAACTGATCAAGATCCCGTTGCAATTGGAGATAATTTTCTTCACTGTCCACTATGTCATCTGCAAACTTATTATCCATGACTCCTATACTTTCATTAAAATCATTAATATAAATGACAAATAACAATGGGCACAGCACCTCAGGCATATATCTGGTCACAGGCCTCCAGTTTGAAAACAATTCTCGACAACCACCCTCTGGTTTCAGTCAAGAAGCCAATATAATATCCCAGTCCCATGTACCTATCCACACCCCGAATTCATCTGCTTTTCAGTCAAGCCTCTTGCATTGAAATAAATGCAGTTTAATCTGGACTTCCCTTGCTCTCTATCCTGCTTTTGCATGATCTCCCTACCAGGATGTTAATACCCCTCCAATTTAAGTGTAACCTGAGCCTCTTGAACACGTCGGCCCTTCCCCAGCAAAGATCCCAATGATCCAAAAATCTAAATCCCTGCCCCTTGCACCAGCTCTCAAGCAAGGCATATGCCTAACCCTCGTATTCACTTGCCAATGGTAGTAGTCATGAAATTACTATCTTTGAGGTCCTGCACGTTAGCCTTCTGCCTAACTCTCTAATATTCACACTTCAGGACCTCATCCCTTTTCCTACTTATGTCTTTGGTACCAACATGTACAATGACCTCAGGCTGCTCACCTCCCCATTAAGAATGTCCTGCAATTGCTCAGAGACATCCTTGACCCTGGCATAAGGGAGGAAACACATGATTCTGAAATCTTGATTGCGACCACGGAAATGCCTGTCTGTACCTCTAACTAGCGAGTCCCCTATTGTTACTGCTCACTTGCTCTTAGCCCAACCCTATCCCATAACAGAATCAACTGTGGTGACACAGCCCTGGCTGCTGTTGGTATCTCCCCCTGACAGGCTATCTCCCTTAACAGTATCCAAAACAACATATCTGTTTGAAAAGAGAATAGGCACAGGAGATTCCTGCACTACCTGCTGCCTCTCCTGGCAATCACACATCTACCTGTCTGAACCTGTGGTGTGACTATTGCCTCCTGTATGCTCCGCAGAGCATCCACCTGCTGCTCCAACCAAACAATGTGGTCTGTGAAGAGCTGCAACTGGACACATTTCCTGCAGACAAAATTGTTAGGGAGACTAAATTATTCCCTAATTGCCCACATCTGGTAAGAGGAGCATGTCATTGTCCTAGCTGCCATATTGCCCTCATGCAAGTAAATCATAAAAGAATCTCAACTCACCTGTCCCTCGCTTGTGTCCACCTAACGGCTTTTTATTTTGTTTACAAGGGGAGGTAGGGACAAAAACACTGAAGTAGTGTTTGGGGTTTAACTGTCCCTTCGTAGAGGTTCCTCCACAAACCACCGCAGTGACTGCACTTATGCAATGTGACCTGCAACCACCAACCATTTTCACCACTCTGCCGCCCACAACTGGACATCTTTCTTCACTCAAAGTAAAAAGGTGTCTTTAATTTGATCATTTTAAACATTTATCCAGCTTTTGCTGAGTTGTTAGTGGGGCAAAATTTGCTGGCTATTGAGTTTAGACAGTATCTTGTGAGAAGATGAAGTGTGTTTTTGTAAAGGAATAGTAAAAATAACTTTAATTGCTAGACATCTGATCCTCACATAGGAAAAAAAAGAGCACAATATTCTTCACATTCGGGTGGAGGTTGTTATTTATTCCACTGCCCAGCAACACAGAAAGCTTCAGAACTGGCACAGCAATAAAACTGGAAGTTCTCCTTGGCAATGTTTGCATGGTCGTCTAGTACAGAGTGCAGTAGGAGAGGTAATGACCTAGTGCTAGTTCACTAGACTATTAATTCAGAAACTCAGTTACTGTTCTGGGGACCAGAATACGAATCCTGTTTTGGCAGATGGTGAAATCTGAATTCAATAAAAAATATCTGGAATAAAGAATCGATTGATGACCATGTCAATTGTTGAAAAACCCGTCTGGTTAACTAATGTCCCTTCAGGAAGGAAACCTGCCTTTCTTACCAGGTCTGGCCTACATGTGAAACCAGAAACACAGCAATGTGATTGACTGTCAGCTGTCCTCCAAGGGAACTGAGGATGTTCATAAATAAATGCTGGCCAGCCAGCAATGCCCATGTCCAGCGAATGAATAAAAAAAAGTATGCTTTCAGAGGGTGAGATAAATATTTTAAATGTTTAAGTTGCTGTCTGCAAAAACAAAATGGAAAGGATGTTGTTGGCAGTAGCCCCTTTTAAGAATATACAAATATCCTGAGAGCAGAATGGTAACCTTAACATGGATCGTTTATAAAAGTATGCATGGGGGTTCAGCAATGGCTACCCAATTCAACTCGTCAATAAATAAGCAAAACATTGTGGATGCTGGAATTTGAAACAAGAACAGAGAATGCCACAAAAACTCAGCTGATCTGCCAGCATCAATTAGGACACAGAAACAGAGTGCTGGATTCTCCAATCTCATTCATCCTGTCCTGGCTGTACACAAGAGTGGAGAATTTGGTGCTCAGCCAAAACTCCATTCATTGCAGCAGGACCACAGAATATCAGGCATCAGCGAGATCAGAATTTTCTGGTGAGAGTGAACGTTTCTAATCCTTTGCCTCTTCAAATAATTATGAAGATTCTTTAGCCCACATTAGTACCCTCCTTGGCGTATTCAAAGAATATAATGCCGCGTGAGTTTAGCAGGGGCACCAATGCCTGTTGTGACTGGACGTAGGCTGTCACACTGCTGAACCGCTTTGAGTTCAGCAGTGTGACAAAGATATGCTTTGAGTCTATTTTACCCCCGTAAAATGGGAATTATGCATATCGATTTATACTCCTTTATGTTCACCGGGAGTCCCCACAAAATCAAGTTTCATAAGATTAGAATTAATACCAGTTGTGCAGAACAGAGGATGTAGAATCTACTATATAGCATATCTTGTAAATCAAACCGTGCATGTACACAGAGGTATATTGTTTGTTATAAAAGCTCCTACTTGGATAGCTTGGTATTAAGTCTTATTTGGAGAAATGCCAGGCATCTACTGAATAGTGTTATACATCAAGTCCTGTTCAATTTATTCTAGTGCTTTCATGCACTTTATCAAGGCTTGTTCATTGACCTTGGTTGTAATCTGACACATCGGATTGTTTGAATATCATATAATTGTTTTTTAGCGACTTCCAAAAGTGAAAGGATAGCGACCTCCATTATCCATTGCATTCCATGAAGTTATTGCAAGCCAATCCAAATGATTGGTTAAGCTAGCAGTCAGCCACACTGTCATGTATTCCTGCTGTTTCTTACAAAGTTATTATCCATCCCAGACAACATTGATTAATGCAGGTTAATATGTCACGTAGATGCCATTGCAGGTTTTCGTCAAATATGTCTCGTACTCTTAACACATCTTGTTGTGGAATAATGATGAATTCAGGAATCAAGATGTAAATGAAAGATGGTTTTCGCACATGAGTAACGATTTCAGTTTGTTAGCTCAGCATTTATTCAGCCTGAGGGTGTTCTTTGTTAAAACACACACACACAATATTTATTGAATATTTGTCACTAAAATCAATCAGGAACATTAACATAGAGTCTGGGTGATTTCACTGCAGCAACTCACAATGACTAAACATTGCCATGACCTGAATTTAACTGGAAGTGTGGGTGGATGGTGGGGGGAGGCGGGGGAAACAAATATGACCCACTTCTGCGGATCAATACATGGGTAGCCAGATGGAGTGTGTAAGAAGGTCAGCCAATCCTGAACAGCTGCCAAGAATTAATAAGTGGCATTTATATATGAAGTAATTTAAATGGATTCCATTTCAGGTAAAATAAATTTCTGCTTCAGTTTTCTTCTCAATTACATTAAGCTGATCTCAGCTGAGGTGCATGAGGGAGGACAACAATTATTCCCAAGTGTAACCAGTTTAGGAGATATAAGTTAGTCAGTCCAATCATGCCACTGGAAATATATATTTAAATGTGCATATTATCAAGAACTAGTGTGAAAAGTAGGTCCTTTTTTTGTGACAGTGCTCCATTCTTGTAATTGTTATGGGGAACTTTAACTTTACTAATATTGATTGGAATAGCTATAGCTCTAGCTCGTTAGAGGGGTCAGTTTTTGTACAAAGTGTGCAGGAAGGTTTTTTGACTCAGTATGTAGATAGCCAACTAGAGGTGAGGCTACATTGGATTTGGTGCTGGGCAATGAGCCAGACCAGGTGTTAGGCTTGGAAGTTAGTGAACATTTTGGTGATAGTGACCACATTCGGTTACGTTCACCTTAGTGATGGACAGGGATAGGCATGAAGCTGGGGGCAGTAGTTATAGCTGGGGAAGGGTAATTATGAGGCCATCAGGAGAGAATTAGGGTGCATAGATTGGACTAGGAAATTACAGGGACTGGGAACATCTGAAATGTGGAGCTTATTCAAGGAGCAGCTGCTGCGAGTCCTTGATAAGTATGTCCCTGTCAGGCAAGGAGGAAATGGTCGAGTAAGGGAACCATGGTGTACTAAAAAAGTTAATTCGCTAGTTAAAAGGAAAAAGGAGGCTTATGTCAGGATGAGGCTTGAAGGCTCAGTTAGTGCACTGGATAGCTATAGATTAGCCAGGAGGGAGCTAAGAGTGAGTTGAGGAGAGCTAAAAGGGG
The DNA here is from genome assembly GCA_024679065.1 of Sphyrna mokarran. Classification (NCBI taxonomy): domain Eukaryota; kingdom Metazoa; phylum Chordata; class Chondrichthyes; order Carcharhiniformes; family Carcharhinidae; genus Sphyrna; species Sphyrna mokarran. The sequence continues at coordinate 31,575,565 of JAGIQG010000023.1, read as the reverse complement.
ACACGAGAAGACTTTGGCTGATAGGATCAAGGAGAATCCTAAAGCTTTCTTTAGATATGTTAAGAATAGAAGATTGGTTATGGCAAGATTAGGGCCAGTCAGAGACAGCAGTGGGAAGTTGTGCGAGGAGCCTGAAGAGATTGGAGAGGCACTGAATAAATATTTCTCTTCGGTATTCACGCAGGGAGATGTAAATGAAGTTGTGGAGAACACTGAGGTACATGGTTGCAAACTGGAAAGTATTGAAGTAGATAGGGAGGATGTGCTAGATATCCTTGAGGGTTTGAAGTTGGATAAGTCCCCTGGGCCGGACGGGATTTACCCTAGGATTCTCTGGGAGGCAAGAGAGGCGATTGCAGAGCCTCTGGCTCTGATCTTCAGGTCGTCGTTGGTTACGGGTATAGTGCTGGAAGACTGGAGGATAGCGAATGTGGTCCCATTGTTAAAGAAGGGGAAGAGAGACTTTCCAGGGAATTATAGGCCAGTGAGTCTTACTTCTGTTGTGGGCAAAGTATTGGAGAGAATTATTAGAGATAGGATTTATAGTTATTTAGAGAGAAATGAATTGATTGGGGATAGTCAGCATGGTTTTGTGAAGGGTAGGTCGTGCCTTACTAACCTTATTGAGTTTTTTTTGAAAAAGTGACCAAAGAGGTGGATGGGGGTAAGGCGGTTGATGTGGTATATATGGACTTTAGTAAGGCGTTTGATAAGGTGGCCCATGGAAGACTTCTGCAGAAAATGCAGATGTATGGGATATAGGGTGATTTAGCTAATTGGGTTAGGAATTGGCTAGCAGATAGAAGACAGAGGGTGGTGGTTGATGGGAGATATTCATCTTGGAGTTCGGTGACAAGTGGTGTACCTCAGGGGTCTGTTTTTGGGGCCCCTGCTGTTTGTAATTTTTATAAATGATCTGGATGAGGGTATTGAAGGATGGATTAGTAAATTTGCAGATGACACCAAAGTCAGTAGAGTGGTAGATAGTGAAGAGGGTGTTATAGTTTGCAGAGAGACTTGGACAAGTTGCAGAGCTGGGCCGAGAGGTGGCAAATGGAGTTTAATGTGGAAAAGTCTGAGGTAATGCACTTTGGCAGGAATAATAAATGTGTAGAGTATAGGGCTAATGGTAGGATTCTTAATAGTGTTGATCAACAGAGGGATCTTGGTGTATTTGTGCATAGATCCCTGAAAGTAGGCAGTCAAGTCGATAAGGTTGTTAAGAAGGCATACGGAGTCTTAGCTTTCATTGGTAGGGGGATTGAATTTCGGAGCCGCAACGTCACGTTGCAACTGTACAAAACTCTAGTGCGGCCGCACTTGGAGTATTGTGTGCAGTTCTGGTCCCCACATTATAAGAAAGATGTTGGAGGCATTGGAGAGGGTACAGAGGAGGTTTACCAGGATGTTGCCTGGTATGGAGGGCAGGTCTTATGAAGAGAGGCTGAGGGATTTGAGGTTGCTTTCGTTAGAAAGGAGGCGGCTAAGAGGGGACCTTATCGAAACATATAAGATGATTAGAGGTTTTGATAGGGTGGACAGTGATAGCCTTTTTCCTAGGATGGAGAAAGCTAGCACGAGGGGACACAGCTTTAAATTAGGGGGTGATAGTTATAGGATGGATATCAGAGGTAGGTTCTTTACCCAAAGGGTGGTTCGGGAGTGGAATGCCCTGCCTGCAGCAGTTGTAGATGCGCCAAGTTTGGTGGCGTTTAAGAGGTTAGTTGATAAGTTTATGGAAGAGAAGAGTTTGGAGGGTCATTGCTTTTTTCATAACTGGTCGGCGCAACATCGAAGGCCGAAGGGCCTGTTCTGCGCTTTAATGTTCTATGTTATTCTATCCCACAAAAGATTTTATTGTCCATTGCTGTTCCAAGCTCCAGTGATTTCTTCATTAATATCTGCTTCCTTCTCTTTACTCTCAGGAATTGCATCATTGCACTGAACATTATCATCAGTAATTTCAGCATGAGCCTAGATTTTCTTTTCCCTTCTCCTTTCCTCACTTAATCATCCCACTGTATTCAACTCACTCCTTAACCTTGCCATTACACGAGGGCAAAAGTATTTCTAAGGTTTCAACAAGTTGAACCGCTTCACTTCATCATCTCTCTCAACATTCACTTTTGCCTGCAAATAACCAAGTTCACTCATTGTCTTAACTTTTAGATACGGAAAATATTTCCTCCAAGATTACTTTAAAATGCATTAACTGCTCTGACATGAGATTCAGCAGCAAGGTAAGAAGACTGGCACTAAGGGCGAGATTCTTTTGCCACCCCCACCCACCCACTCCCCGCAGCACTTTTCTCAATGGCAGGATGTGACATATCATTCACAGCTGGCGGGATCCTCTGATCCTGACAGTGTCAATGGGAATTCCCAGTGAAGCCACCCCTCGCCACGAGGAAACCCACAGCAAGAGGTGGGTCGCTGGCAGGAACAGAAAATCCTGCCAGCATGAACAGCCAGAGAATTCATACCCAAATTTTTATAAACATTAAAGCTTAACTCCAACAATCTGACTATTTGCAATGGACAGCTGCAACTGATAATCTAGATCCATCAGGATACTGTCAAGAATTTAACTTATCTGGTAGCAGAATTCAATTGGTGGAATTCCTATTGCTAATGTCCCATGATCATGTGAACCAGATTACCTTGCTCTATCTTCCAAATGCCATGGGATAACCTCCCTCTCTTTATAGCTTCTTGGTCTCAACAATTTTGCCCAGGCGGTCTGGCTAGTCTTCAGCACTTATGGGGATGCCCTAATTCCCTTTCCTCGATTTCTACCCACTATCAAGGGCTTTGAGCTGCTTGAATTACGAACTGATACCTCCATGCTGCAACTCTCAAGTCCCGAACTTCAGCTCCCCTTGCTTTCTCCTCATGATATTGCATTCTGCCCCCTCTCCCCAACCCCCTGGCCAAAGGCGATGCTCCCTGCACCAAATGATTCACAGAGACTAACCAGTTCCCATGTTCAGCTCTTTCTTCAATCATTGCCTCCTGCTGATGAAGGCTTCACCACATTTCCTATGCTGTTTCTTTAGGTTCCATAAAATACCTATTAACATCTGTCTCTATTGACATAATCCATAGTTTTCTTAAAATTATGACTTGACTATACACTTTCTGTAACATCAAGTAACCTCAATCATTTGAGAAAGTTTCTACTGTCACCTCTTTGCCTTACACACTAGTGTGCATCTGATTTTTGACTGTTCAGATCTTTCATGACAAGATCGAACTTGAAAACCTTGAACAATGCCATGCATTCTAACTATGGTCAAGTCCTTCTGTTAGTCCAAGGTTATAAATTGTCAAGTAAAATGCGAACAGTAAAACATACCAGCTGGAATAACAAAGTCCCTAGACTTTTGAAGGACACTGATGGATCTCTCTCATAACAATCTTGGGGGAGGAGAAACAAACCGCAACTTGAATATCATCACAATTTGAATATAACCTCCTGCTTCTTTGCAAATCAGCAAAGGCAGAAAACAGAATGTCTGTCCAATGTCTGCCAAGGATTGAACCCTCCACACGAGGCCACTTACATACCACCTGCTTTGATGACAGACAATACAATAGTGGCACATATGCTCAAGCTGTGTGCCATTATATGTTAATGACAGTGCAAAGCATTCTGTAAATGATCCACTTGGACACCACTTGTGCAATTAGAAATCTGTCTACAAAAGGCATTGCTCTGGTCATTCCCTTCAATCCACTGGAATTTTGTAATGGAAATTTGATACGTTTCTTCAATTATTTTGCCATACAAAGGGATGTGAATGAAGCCCAGTCCACTATTCAAACCAGCCTCCCATTCATTTACTCTGTCTACATTTCTCGCTGCCTTGGAAAGGCAGCCAGCATATCAAGGACTCCACGCACTCCAGACGTATTGTCTTCCACATTCTTCCATCAGAAAAAGATACAAAAATCTGAAAACATATTCCAATGGACTTGAAAATTGCTTCTTTCCTGCTGCCATCAGACTTTTGAATGGTCCTATCATATATAACCTGATCTTTCTCTGTCTGTAATTAATACTATATTCTGCGCCCTCTCCTTTCTCCCTTATGTACTCTATGAATGGTATATTTTGTCTGTACAGCCTGCAAGAAACATTAAATGTGACAATAATAAATCAAAAGTTTCTTCACAATTCACATCCTGGAAAGTGAGAGTTTTCCCTACTTGGTTACGTGAACTTCAATTCTTTCTGAATGCTGATTTCTTGTTTTCGGTGAAATGCATTATTGATTCCAACCACTGAAAACAAACAAAATCAAGACCTATGGCCAGAATTCTCTGATCTTGTTCACCTTGCTACTGCTGCCAGTGTGAATGGGGAATTTGATGTTCAGCCAAATCCCATTCACTGCAGTAGGACTGGAGAATCCCAGCATAGGGAAAATTGGAGAATGTCAGCCCTTTTCTCACTGTGAGACTGTAACAAACTGATATGTTGATTGTTTGTTGTTACAAACTGATAGGCTGAATTCTAATTGTGAGAAAGATTAACTGACAGACAAATGCTTCAAGTATTCTCATGAGGACATTAAGGAGAAAGGAGAGAAATAGAAGCATAACATTTAAAATGGTCTTCATGAAGATTACTCTGCAAATTTGATTGCTCTTTGCAAGAGGGAAAAGTCTTGTTTGTGAACATGTCGCAAACAATCCATTGCAATGTGATTAATTTTATCATGTTGTATCAAGCATATGATAAATGGTTTAATCATTTTTCGGTGAAGTGCCACTTAAATCATTTGGAAGGCTCACACATCCTTGTAGTGAGTATATACATTATGATCACCCACTTTTCAACCTACACCTCTAAACACACCAGCTCACCAAGAAAATTGGCAGCTGGGAATTTTGTCCCACAAACAATTGATCGGATCAAGATTTTGCTTTTAATCCAGATCAGATCAAGGTTCTATAGCTCTGCCATATAAAATCATGAATGGTGATGGAGAATCAAAGAGCAAATTGGAGATGGGACATCCTCATCCTGGACAATAGCGGAGCCAGCACCTCAGTGCAAAAGACAAAAAATACACCTATCTTCAGGCAAAGATGCTGAGCAGATGATCTGTCTCAGCTGGCCAGTGTTCAGCATATTCAATTCACTCCGCATAAAAATCAAGAAACAGTTGGGCATGTTTAACATCCCAGCTGCAGAGCTAAACACCCTGTGCTCCAGAACTACCCTCTTCCTAGCCAAGCTGTTCCAGTATAGCCTCAAATTGGCATCTGATAAAGTGGAAAATTACCCAGTTATTTGTATCTACTAAATGCAGACAACTCCATCAGGTCAACACTCACCCCATCTCCTCTACATTCAATCATCAGCAAAATGATGTAAAATGTTAACAGTATAATCAAGCTGCAACTTACTCAAAGTTCTCTTTAGGTTCTGCTGGGGTTCACTCAGCTTCAGACCTAATTGCAACCCTGATCTAAATATACACAGAGCTGAGTTCCAGAGGTGGGCTGGTAATGACTTCCCTTAATACCAAAATAGCATTTGACTGAGTGCAGCTTCAAGGAGCTCAAGTGATGAAGTCATTGGAAGTCAGGGGAAAATTTTACATTGGTTAGAGTCACACCTAACGCCAAGGATTATTGTTGTGACTGTTGGAAATCAATCATCTCAATCCCAGATCATTGCTGCGGGAGTTCCTCAGAGCAAGGCCTGAGTTTTGAGGCAGCAGTTTCATCAATGACCATCCTTCCATTATAGGGTCAGAAATGGGGAATTATCAATGATGATGACACAGTTCCATTCAAAATTCAGATAATGCATTCTGTACCTGTCTGCGTTAAGGACTGGCCAACATCCAAACTTGGACAACGTTCAAATTAGAGATCATAAATAAATGCTTGGCTTGTCAGCATTGTCCATGAACAAATAAAAATAAACTTCACTGGAAGCATGGTGGAACCCCAATTTTACCTATAAATGGAATTTCTTCTCGCAACGTTGCACAAGTTGAGGAGGAATACATAGAACATTACAGCACAGAACAGGCCCTTCGGCCTTCGATGTTGCGCCGACCAATATAAAAAGCAATGCCCCTCCAAACTAAACCATCCCCTTCTCTTCCATATACTTATCAACTAACCTCTTAAACGCCACCAAACTTGGCGCATCTACAACTGCTGCAGTCAGGGCATTCCACTCCCGAACCACCCTTTGGGTAAAGAACCTACCTCTGATATCTGTCCTATAACTATCACCCTTAATTTAAAGCTGTGTATCCTCGTGCTAGCTTTCTCCATCCTAGGAAAAAGGCTATCACTGTCCACCCTATCTAAACCTCTAATCATCTTATATGTTTCGATAAGGTCCCCTCTTAGCCGCCTCCTTTCTAACGAAAACAACCTCAAATCCCTCAGCCTCTCTTCATAAGACCTGCCCTCCATACCAGGCAACATCCTGGTAAACCTCCTCTGTACCCTCTCCAATGCCTCCACATCTTTCTTATAATGTGGGGACCAGAACTGCACACAATACTCCAAGTGCGGCTGCACTAGAGTTTTGTACAGTTGCAACATGACGTTGCGGCTCCGAAATTCAATCCCCCTACCAATACTCCAAAGGTGTTTCCAAGCTCTCTATAAAATGAGCACAAATAGACAGAGGGGGTGATCTTGAGCCCACGCTCACCGTCCATGCAAATACCGGGGGGGGGGGGGGGGGGGGGGGGAGTCACATAATTCTTGCTGCTGAGTTTGTGATTCCGGATTTTCCCCAACCTCACTGGCATCATCACCTAGGTATAAACCTGTCAGTCATGGAGATCTCACACAGTATAGCCCTCAGGGGAAGGGGCATGACCAGCCACAGGCCTGCTAATGTACCCTGTACCTCCTGTTGGTACACCTAAACACAGCCAGATGGCACCACACAGCTTTATGGAGTAGGTATTCTGGGCAGGGGGGAGGGATTAATTAATTTAGATGTGTTGGTGGCTGGGAGCGAATGGAGATCTGAGGGAGCTGGTGATGGTTTTTGGTGGTGGGGGTGGGGGGAGCGGTATAGGTGGAAGTGGATGCTGACTCAGACAGTGGAGAGTGGGAGAAGGGGCTGATGATAAGGAGGTAGAGATAGAGAAGTGCCATCTCTAGTTAAGGGTGAAGAGGGGAATCCCTGAGACCTCTATGGTGAGCTAGGTGGGTGGATGGGTGCTGGTGGATGGGGGTGGGGAGGGGGAAGTGTTTACTCAAGTTCTAATTAGTTAATCCTTTAAAGGTGGTGCTCGGATCTCAGTGCAGCCAGACTTTTTCAGCAGGCCCTGCATCCCCTGTATGACAATGTGAAATACATCTTTGATTTTTTTTTGGCAGTTGCAAGATTTGGAGAGAAAATCAATGTGTTTCACTGAAGAGAAACCCGTTTTCTCACCAGAAACAACACTAGCAATTTTGATAAGATCTTGCTCAAACATTTTTTTTTAAATTATCGCAATCTTTTAAAAAATGCTATTCGATTTTCCACAAGTACAACTTGGGAGTTTTCAATTGGATTTCCAGTTCCCTCAATTTGTATGCAATACCAATCATGCATCAAATTCAGAGTCAGCTCCAATTACAATCAAATATTCCACTCTGGTAAGATCCACAGTGACCCACCAAGAAATTCTTCAGAGGCCAGGAGCTTTAATTTCACTGCACACAGTTCCGTGCATTGCCCATGCTGTACACAAGCACAAGTGAGTTGTGAAAAACCAGCAATAAAATGATACGTACCTTTATAATAAAAAAGGGCCAGCCCTTCTGGCATTGTGATGTGTAAAGAAATATGGTCGAAAAACCGCTTTATAAGTTTAGCAATGCAAACACTCCAAACACAAGCATGTTTGAGGGAGAAGAGAGCCCAAAACTAAAAACAAAACTGCCAACTATACAAAAGAGAAGATTGGATAGAGGAGAGCAATGTGAAAGATAGTAGAAAAAGGTGGTCTGGGCTAGGAGCAGATAAATGATGTGGTGGCCCAAATTTTGTGGTGATGATAAATGATGAGATAAACACTTGTCATTATTGGGGATCAAATTGAACAGTTAATCGTGACATGCACACATACACAATTAAATATAGCAATCAAAAAGTTGCCTTTTCCAAACTGTACATCCCTAAGTGATTCTGCATTCATATATATATGTGTGAAAATCTGAAATTGATATGCATATCCATTAGCTTCCTAACAACCTTGCACAAAATCTCAGTGCTTGTTTATTCAAGTATAAATCATTATTTTATGGTGTAGTAATTCTTAATTATTGCTGAGCAACATCGCCAGCTCTCAATAATTACTTTTGCAAGTGTGGCATCTTATTCCTTCAAATTTGGCAAATTTAAAAAAATTAAAGCAACTTCATTTTTACCTTTATTTTCTGTTTGTTTCATTTCTCTCTCAATGCATTCTTACTTTGCCTCTTATTTTGCTTTTTGCACATTTTTTTTGTTATTGAGTCAAGTATTTTAACTGGCTTTGACACGAATTCAGTTAGGCTCAATAACAAAGTCATCATCCATACATGTTCTCCTTCACAACTGTTGTTACCTCCAAATGACTTAGCAAGGCACAACTGACCTCTTCGTATCACCAAAGAGACTTCATTTGTGGGGTGAATGTGGCTTCTGTGTTGCACGTTTCTATTACATCAGATAAGACACTTCAAATGACAAGATTTCAAAGTTACCATTTCTTAATGTGCCCTCAAAGCAGTGGACAGGGATTTGCATCTAGTTACCAACATGTGGTGAGCTCCTGCAACAGCTGTCCCATAATTAGTCATGGGATGTTTACACCACTCCCCACAAGGAATATCTAATAGTGGGCAACTGAAACACTCTTCAATCTAGGCAGCCAAACATCACAGACAAGGCGTTTAATGTTGCAGTTCTATAAAACGTTGGTTAGACCTCATTTGGAATATTGCATCCAGTTCTGGTCGTCTTACTACCAGAAGGACGTGGAGACTCTGGAGAGAGTGCAGAGGAGGTTTACCAGGATGCTGCCTGGTACGGAAGGTCTGAGTTACGAGGAGAGGTTAGGCAAATTGGGACTGTTTTCCTTAGAAAGACGTAGACTTAGAGGAGATCTAATAGAGGTGTACAAGATTATGAAGGGTATAGATAGAGTAAACAGGGTTAAGCTTTTTCCTAGGATGGACTCAAATAGCACGAGGAGTCACGGGCTTAGGGTGAGGGGGGTAAGGTATAATTTGGGTGCTAGAGGGAGTTTTTTCACACAGAGGGTGGTGGGGGTATGGAACACACTGCCAAGTAAAGTGGTGGAGACAGGCACTCTGGAGTTATTTTAGAGATAGTTAGATGGGCACATGAACACAATGGGAATGGAGGAATATAGAAAACTGATTTAAAATAGGGATCATGAGCCATGGGAGTTCCCTGGGAAGTGTGTAAATTGTCGATGATTTTGATGTATTTGTTTTATTCTACAGGTGCTTTGGTCCACCTTGTTGTCTAACAAGGGGCTTACATGCGATGGGTCGAGAGAGGGCTGCTCTTGGATTTTTCGAGAGTATCCTAGTGCTCCACGTCGTTAGTGTTCGCTTGACCTGGACCATTTGATGGGCGACACGACAGCTCAGTGACTATCGCTGTGCTGTGCAGATACATGGATTTGGGCCTGTGTCTGTGGGAGTTTGCACATTCTCCCCATGCTTGCGTGGGTTTTCTCCGGGTGCTCCGGTTTCCTCCCACATCCTCTTAGGCTGATTGGGAGAACAAATTCTCCCTAAATTGTCTCAAATTTGATTCTAATGCACAATCTATAAACATAGACAGGGATCATGGGTAAAAGTGGGAACATCGAGGTGGCAGCATGGGCTCGTTGGGCCAAAGGGCCGTTTCCCTTGCTGTTTTGTTCTTTGTTTTTTATAAACTGATAGGGAATCCACGGCCCTCTGTAATAGAAAATTCCAAAGATTCACAATCTTCCTCATTGACAAAATTTCTTAGCCCAGACCTAAAAATCTGATACCGTATTCTATGACTGTGTCTCTGAATTCTGGACTCCACAGCCAAGAGATAACCTCCAGGGTCTATCGTGTCAACCCCTTTCAGAACATAGGCTACATAAATGCCCATTTTTTTTTAAACTCCAACGAGTAAACAGCCTCTCATTAGCCTCGCAACATAGAACTTCCACTCATCCCAATAGCCATTTAGTGAATTTTTATTGCATTAATTCGTTTGAAAGCGTTTCCTTCTTTTAATATGGAGAACAAAATTATAGTGTTCCAGGTGTAGTCTCACCAAACCTCTGCACAATTGCAGCAAGACTTCCTTTTTCTTGTACTCCAATCTCCTTACATAGGAGATCTGCCCCAAATGTTGCGCTGACCTGTGAAACCAATTTAAAGCCCATCACTATTCCAATATCATCCATATGTTTATCCAATGACCATTTAAATGCCCTTAATGTCAGCAAATCCACTAGTACTGCAGGCGGGGCATTCCACACCCTTACTAACCTCTGAGTGAAGAACATACCTCAGCTAACTGTCCTATATCTATCACCCCACAATTTAAAGTTACGTCCTCTCATGCTAGCCATCATCATCCAAGGAAAAAGGCTCTCACAGTCGTCCCTTATCTAATCCTCTGATCATCTTATATGCCTCTATTAATTCACTTCTTAACCTTCTCCTCTCTAATGAAAACAGCCTCAAGTCCCTCACACTTTTCTCATAAGATCTTCCCACCATACCAGGCAACAGCCTGGTAAATCTCCTCCGTGCCTTTCCAATGCTTCCACATACTTTCTATAATGCGGCAACCAGAGCTGTACACAATACTCCAAGTGCATCTGCACCAGAGTTTTGTACAGCTGCAAAATGACCTCATGGCTCCGAAACTCAATCTCTCTACCAATAAAAGCTAACACACTTACGCCTTCTTAACAACCCTATTAATCTGGGTGCCAACTTTCAGAAATCAATCCAAGATCTCTCTGCTCATCCACACTACCAAATATCTTATTAGCCCTATATTCTGTATTCTTGTTAACCCCTCCAAAGCGAATCACCTCACACTTTTCCACATTAAACTCCATTTGCCACCTCTCAGCCCAGCTCTGCAGCTTACCTGTGTTCTTCTGTAACCTGCAACATCCTTTCGCACTGTCCACAACTCCGACTTTAATGTCATCCACAAATTTACTAAACCATCCTTTTCTGCCCTCATCCAGGTCATTTATAAAAATGACAAACAGCAGTGGCCCCAAAACAGATCCTTGCGGTACTCCACTAGTAACTAAACTCTAAGATGAGCATTTCCCATCAGCTTGTCTTTTTACAGCTAGCTAATTTCTGATCCAAACTGCTAAATCACTCTCAATCCCAAGTCTTCGTATTTTCTGCAATAGCCTACCATGGGGAACATTATTAAATGTTTTACTGAAATCCATATACATCACATCAACTGCTTTACCCTCATCCACCTCCTCAAAGAAGCCAATACAATTTCAGTTGTAGATGCGCCAAGTTTGGTGGTGTTTAAGAGGTTAGTTGATAAGTTTATGGAAGAGAAGGGAATGGTTTAGTTTGGAGGGTCATTGCTTTTTTTTCATAATTGGTCGGCGCAACATCGAAGGCCGAAGGGCCTGTTCTGCGCTATAATGTTCTATGTTCTATAATAAGGTTTGTGAGGCACAACCTGCCCTTCACAAAACTGTGTTGACTATCTCTAATCAAATTATTCCTTTCTAGATGCTTATAAATCCTATCTCTTATAATCCTTTCCAAAACTTTGCTTACAACAGAAGTAAGGCTCACTGGTCTACAATTGCCAGGGGTGTCTCTACTCCACTTCTTGAACAAAGGAATAACATTTGCTATCCTCTCGTCTTCTGGCACTATTTCTGTAGACAACAATGACATAAAGATCAAAGCCAAAGGCTCTGCAATCTTCTCTCTAGCCTCCCAGAGAATCCAAGAATAAATCCCATCTGGCCCAGGGGATTTATCTATTTTCACACTTTCAGAATTGCTAACACCTTCTCCTTATGAATCTCTAGTCCAGTAGCCTGTGTCTCAGTATTCTCCTTGACAACACTGTCTTTTTCCTGTGTGAATACTGGTGGAAAATATTCATTTAGCACCTCTCCTATCTCTTTGGATTCCATGTACAACTTCCCACTATTATCCTCAGCTGGCCCTAATCTTACCTTAGTCATTCTTTCTTTCCTGACATACCTGTAGAAAGTCAAAAAACAGGTCCCTTGATCCTACCTGCCTTAGACTTCCCATCTCCTCTCCTGTCTCTTAGCTCTCCCTTTAGGTCCTTCCTGGCTAACTTGTTACTCTCAAGTGCTCTAACTGAGCCTTCACATCTCATCTTCACATAAGTTTCCTTCTTCCTCTTCACAAGAGATTCAACTTCTTTTGTAAACCACAGTTCCCTTGCTCGACCAGTTCCTCCCTGCCTGACAGGTACATACTTATCAAGGACACGCAGTAGCTGTTCCTTGAACAAGCTCCACATTTCAATTGTGCCCATTCCCTGCAGCTTCCTTCCCCAACCTATGCATTTTGAATCTCACCTAATCGCATCATAATTTCTTTCCCCCAGCTATAATTGCAGTATATAGCTATCCTTTTCCATCACTAAAAGGATTGTGATCACTATCACCAAAGTGCTCACCAAATCTAACATCTGGCCTGGTTCATTACCCAGTACCAAATCCAATGTGACCTCGCCTCTTGTTGGCCTACCTATATACTATATCAGGAAACCCTCTTGCACAAATTGGACAAAAACCGACCCCTCTAAAATACTCAACTATAGTGTTTCCAGTCAATATTCATAAAGTTAAAATTCCCGTGTTATTTTCGTTCTTATTCAAAATCATCTTTGTAATCCTTTTCTCTACATTTTGTACTTTTTAAGAGGCCTATTGAAAACTTCCTACAGGGGGACCTCTCTTTTCCTGTTTCTAGCCTCAGCCCACACTACCTGAGCAGAAGAGTTTTCATCAAACGTCCTTTCTGCTACAGTAATATTGTCCCTGACTAACAATGCCACACCTTCCCCTCTTTTACCACTTTCCCTGATCTTACTGAAACATCTAAACCCCAGAACCTGCGACGACCATTCCTGTCCCTGCTCTATCCATGTCTCTGAAATGGCTACAACATTGAAGTCCCAGATACCAACCCATGCTGTAAGTTCACTCATCTTATTCCGGATGCTCCTGGCGTTGAAGTAGACACACTTCAAACCACCTTCCTGCCTGTCGGTACACTCCTGCGACCTTGAAACTTTGTTCATGACCCCTCTACTCTCAACCTCCTGTACACTGGAGCTACAATTCAAGTTCCTATCCCCCTGCTGAATTTTTCATCTTGTTGATGCTGAAATCTCATGCCTGGGGAAGGCATCTCCAATCAGCAAATTCTCCCTTGCTCCACCACCACGAGCTTAAGGGCTCGAAACTGAATATTCATGCTGACCAAGGCACTCCTCCTGGGGCCACACTTATAAATTTCACTGCAAGGCGAAAATTAAGCCCGCTCCACTCATTAAAGTCCAAGCGCAGCCGCCAGCTGACAGAACAACTCATTAACCACTTTTTTCTTATTCTATGTTCTAGAATGGTCACTCCAGTTTGGAAGTAAGCAGAAGATTCAGTTATCAAAGAAAAGGAGTGAGAAAGTAGCAAAATACAGGCCAGTTACCCAGCATCCATTGTCCTGATTGGAAAATGCCAATCAGGATTATTAAGGACGTCTTAACATTAACAATAAAGAATTGTACAATGTGTCTTCCTTATTGTCTTGCGACAAGCTAACTGTGGTGTTCCTCGTATGAGTGCACACCTCTCTGTGCAAAATTTCACACCTTTCAAACAAAATTCAGAATTTCTATTACCAAAGATAACTTCACACTTCTCTGTAAGATATGCCATCTGCCACCTGTCTTAATCACTCAATTAATCTGTTTCTATTTCTTGGCAACTTCTTTGTGTCACCTTTACAGCACAGACTTCCCACCTACTTTGTAGCATCTGCAAACTTGGATACATTACTCAGTCTTTTTATTGAAGTTGTAGAATCATAGAATCCCTACAGAAGGAAGCCATTCAATCCATTGAGTCTGCACCAACCACAATCCCACTCAGGCCCTATTTTCATAATCCCACATACTTACCTTACTAATCCACTGACACTAGGGTCAATATTGCATGGCCAGTCAACATAATCCTCACAGCTTTTGGAGTGTGGGAGAAAACCACACATGCGTTGAAAATGTGCAAACTCCACATGGACAGTGACCCCAGGCCGGAATTGAACACTGCCCCTGGTGCTGTGAAACAGCAGTGCTAACCCCAGGGCCACTATGCCCGGCCCATTGAAGTTATAAATGTAGATTATAAATATCTGAGGCACTCACACCAATCCTTCTGGTATAGAACATTACAGAACAGAACAGGCCCTTCGGCCTTCGATGTTGCGCCGACCAATATAAAAAGCAATGCCCCTCCAAACTAAACCATTCCCTTCTCTTCCATATACTTATCAACTAACCTCTTAAACGCCACAAAACTTGGCGCATCTACAACTGCTGCAGGCAGGGCATTCCACTCCCGAACCACCCTTTGGGTAAAGAATCTACCTCTGATATCCGTCCTATAACATCACCCCTTAATTTAAAGCTGTGTTCCCTCGTGCTAGCTTTCTTCATCCTAGGAAAAAGGCTATCACTGTCCACCCTATCTAAACCTCTAATCATCTTATATGTTTCGATTAGTTCCCCTCTTAGCCGCCTCCTTTCTAACGAAAACAACCTCAAATCCCTCAGCCTCTCTTCATAAAACCTGCCTTCCATACCAGGCAACATCCTGGTAAACCTCTTCTGTACCCTCTCCAATGCCTCCACATCTTTCTTATAATGTGGGGACCAGAACTGCACACAATACTCCAAGTGCGGCCGCACAGAGTTTTGTACAGTTGTAACATGACGTTGCGGCTCCGAAATTCAATCCCTCTACCAATAAAAGCCAAGACTCCATATGCCTTCCTAACAACCTTCTCGACCTGACTGCCTACTTTCAGGGATCTATGCACAAACACACCAAGATCCCTCTGTTCATCTAGACTACTAAGAATCCTACCATTTGCCCTATACTCTACACATTTATTATTTCTGCCATAGTGCATTACCTCAAACTTTTCCACATTAAACTCCATTTGCCACCTCTCGGCCCAGCTCTGCAACTTGTCCAAGTCTGTCTGCAAACTATAACACCCCTCTTCACTATCTACCACTCCACCGACTTTAGTGTCATCTGCAAATTTACTAATCCATCCCTCAATACCCTCATCCAGCTCATTTATAAAAATTACAAACAGCAGGGGCCCCAAAACAGACCCCTGAGGTACACCACTTGTCACCGAACTCCAAGATGAATATCTCCCATCAACCACCACCCTCTGTCTTCTACCTGCTAGCCATTCCTAACCCAATTAGCTAAATCACCCTCTATCCCATACATCTGCATTTTCTGCAGAAGTCTTCCATGGGCCACCTTATCAAACGCTTACTAAAGTCCATATATACCACATCAACCGCCTTACCCCCATCCACCTCTTTGGTCACTTTTTCAAAAAACTCAATAAGGTTAGTAAGGCACGACATACCCTTCACAAAACCATGCTGACTATCCCCAATCAATTCATTTCTCTCTAAATAACTATAAATCCTATCCCTAATAATTATCTCCAATACTTTGCCCACAACAGAAGTAAGACTCACTGGCCTATAATTCCCTGGAAGGTCTCTCTTCCCTTCTTGAACAACGGGACCACATTCGCTATCCTCCAGTCCTCCGGAACCACACCCGTAACCAACGACGACCTGAAGATCAGAGCAAGAGGCTCTGCAATCTCCTCTCTTGCCTCCCAGAGAATCCTAGGGTAAATCCCGTCCGGCCCAGGGGACTTATCAAACTTCAAACCCTCAAGAATATCTAGCACATCCTCCCTATCTACTTCAATACTTTCCAGTTTGCAACCCTGTACCTCAGTGTTCTCCACAACTACATTTACATCTCCCTGCGTGAATACCGAAGAGAAATATTTGTTCAGTGCCTCTCCAATCTCTTCAGGCTCCACGCACAACTTCCCACTGCTGTCTATGACTGGCCCTAATCTTGCCCTAACCAATCTTCTATTCTTAACATATCTAAAGAAAGCTTTAGGATTCTCCTTGACCCTATCAGCCAAAGTCTTCTCGTGTCCCCTTTTAGCTCTCCTCAACTCACTCTTTAGCTCCCTCCTGGCTAATCTATAGCTATCCATTGCACAAACCGAGCCTTCAAGCCTCATCCTGACATAAGCCTCCTTTTTCCTTTTAACCAGCGAATCAACTTTTTTCATACACCAGGGTTCCCTTACTCGACCATTTCCTCCTTGCCTGACAGGGACATACTTATCAAGGACTCGCAGCAGCTGCTCCTTGAATAAGTTCCACATTCCAGATGTTCCCAGTCCCTGTAGTTTCCTAGTCCAATCTATGCACCCTAATTCACTCCTGATGGCCTCATAATTACCCTTCCCCCAGCTATAACTACTGCCCCCAGCTTCATGCCTATCCCTATCCATCACTAAGGTGAACGTACCGAATTGTGGTCACTATCACCAAAATGTTCACTAACTTCCAAGCCTAACACCTGGTCTGGCTCATTGCCCAGCACCAAATCCAATGTAGCCTCTCCTCTAGTTGGCCTATCTACATACTGAGTCAAAAAACCTTCCTGCACACTTTGTACAAAAACTGACCCCTCTAACGAGCTAGAGCTATAGCTATTCCACTAGTTTTAGCCTGCCAACTTGAAAATTCCCCCTTCATCCTGATACTCTGTTTACCATCATTAATCAATTCCCTGTCCATGCTATGCTCTGTCCATAAAGCATAATATTGTACGTTAACCTTCTGTGTGGCATTTTATCAAATGCTTTTTGGTAATGTAAGTTCAAAACTGCTTGTTCCCCTTTATTTGACCAACTTGTTGCATCCTCAAAAAACTGAGAAACGTCACTAACAAAATTTCCTTTCCACAAAACCACGCTGACTCCACCTGATCAGAATATGATTTTCTAAGTTTAATGTTAAGATGCCCTTTATAATAATTTGGCATTTTCCAGGACAACGGATGCTGGATAATTCACTACTTTCTCACCTCCTCTTTTCTTTAATAGCAGCGAGTTTTCTGCTTACTTCCAAACTTGAGTGACCATTCTAGAACACAGGGACTTGTGGAAAATCATAGCTAGAGCATCCATGCCACAGTTTACTCTGTTAGAATCCGAGGATGTAGGCCATCAGATCCTGGGATTAGTCAGATTTTATTCCTTGAAATTTTTCTTAATGTAAGCAATGTCAGCAAAAACAAAAATCTGTTCAAGTTTTTGACTCTGATCAGCTGCTTGGTTAGCCTTTATTTCTGCTATGTGATTTATATCTTCTACTGTGAAGTCAGATGTAGAGGGGGAATTTTCCTGTCTCACCTGCCACAGGAATTGTAACAGGTGGGATACAAAGAACAAAGAACAATCAGCACAGGAAACAGGCCCTTTGGCCTACCAAGCCTGCACCACTCATGCTTCCAGCTAGACTATTTGTTTGTATCCCTCCATTCCCAGTCTGTTCATATTGCTATCCAGATAAATCTTAAACGATCCCAGCATGTCTGCCTCAACCACCCTGCTTGGCAGTGCATTCCAGGGCCCCACCACACTCTGTGAAATATATCCCTCTGACATCTGTGTTAAACCTTGCCCCCCTCACCTTGAACCTGTGACCCCTTGTGTTTGTCACCTCTGATCTTGGAAAAAGTTTCCCACTGTTCATCCTATTTATAATTTTACACATCTCTATTTGGTCACCCCTCATCCTCCGTCTTTCCAGGGAGAACAACCCCAATTTACCCAATCTCTCCTCTTGGCTACGACCCTCCATATTAGGCAACATTCTGGTAAACCTTTTCTGTACTCTCTGTAAAGCCTCCACATCCTTCTGTTAGTGTGGCAACCAGAACTGGATGCAGTATTCCAAATGTGGCCAAACCAACGTTCTATATAGCTGCAACATCATACGCCAACTTTTATGCTCTATGCCCCATCCTATAAAGGCAAGCATGCTATATGCCTTCTTCACCACTCTCTCCATCCGTGTTGCCACCTTTAAGGATCTGTGGACCCGCACACCCAGGTCTGTGTGTCTATATTCCTGATGGTTCTGCCATTTATTGTATAGCTTCCCCCTACATTAGTTCTACCAAAATGCATACTTCACATTTATCTGGATTAAATTCATCTGCCATTTCTCTGCCCAATTTTCCAGCCTATCTATATCCTGATGAATTCCCTAACAATGTTCATCACTGTCCGCAAGTCCAGCCATCTTTGTGTTGTTCGCAAACTTACTGATCAATGTAAAGATCTGTTGATCTTGAGCGGGGTTTTCCAGCCTTAGGGTGAGGATAGCTGGAAAATCCTGCCCAACAAGTGGTATTTAATGCCCTCCACAAGGCAAGCTTGAGAAGATCTTGTGGGATAGAACATAGAACATAGAACATTACAGCACAGAACAGGCCCTTCGGCCTTCGATGTTGTGCCGACCAAAATAAAAAGCAATGCCCCTCCAAACTAAACCATTCCCTTCTCTTCCATATACTTATCAATTAACCTCTTAAACGCCACCAAACTTGGCGCATCTACAACAGCTGCAGGCAGGGCATTCCACTCCCTAATCACTCTTTGAGTAAAGAACCTACCTCTGATATCCGTCCTATAACTCATACCCCTTAATTTAAAGCTGTGTCCCCTCGTGCTAGCTTGCTCCATCCTAGGAAAAAGGCTATCACTGTCCACCCTATCTAAACCTCGCTATCCAAACTGACTTGCGGACAGTGATGAACATTGTTAGGGAATTCATCAGGATATAGATAGGCTGGAAAATTGGGCAGAGAAATGGCAGATGAATTTAATCCAGATAAATGGATAGTGGGTAGTACTTCTGAAACTGAAGTATCAAGTTTGTGTCCCATCCTAGGATTTGATAGTCAGAGACATTGAATGTCAATACGCCAATGAGCTGAGAGACTCTTGGTCAGCCATGTTTCATGCAGAGTGGCCCCCCTGAAACTTAAAAGCCTCTGGCAACATATTTATGGAAAGTAAAACAGCACAAACAGGCCCTTCATACCCATACCTACTTGGCCATAGAATTATCTGTAACTCCCAATCCCATTTAATCCCATGTACTCATCCAGAAGTCTTTTAAAAGACTCCAGTGAGTTCGTCTCCACCACCACTGACGGCAGCTGATTCCATTCACTCACCACGTTCTGAGTGAAAAACTTACCCCTAACATCTCCTCTGTACTTGCTGCCCAGCATCTTAAACCTGTGTCCTCCCGTAGCAACCATTTCAACTCTGGGAAATAGCCTCGAAGGATCCACCCTATCTAATCCTCTCAACATTTTATAAGTCTCTATCAGGTAGCCTCTCAACCTTCATCTCTCCAGGAGAAGAGACCTAGCTCCTTCAACCATCTTCATAGGGCATGCCTCCCAATCCAGGCAACATCCTTGTAAATCTCCTCTGCACCCTGTCAATAACTTCCACATCCTTCCTGTAGTGAGGTAACCAGAACTGTGCACAGTGCTCCAAGTGGGGACAGACAAGGGTCTTATAAAGTTGCAGCATTACCTCCCGACTCCTAAACTCAATCCCTCGATTAATGAAGGCCAGTACACCATATGCCTTCTTGACCACATCTTCCACCTGCGAGGCCAATTTAAGAGTCCTATGGATCCGGACCCCAAAATCCATCTGCTCCTCTACACTGCTAAGATTCCTGCCCTTGATATTGTACTCCTTCATCCCATTGGTCCTGCTAAAGTGGACATATTACACATTTATCTGCATTGAAGTCCATCTGCCATTTCTCTGCCCAGTCTTGCATCCTATCTATATCTCGCTGCAACTTCTGACATCCCTCCAGACTATTCACAACCCCACCAACCTTCGTATTGTTGGCGAACTTACAAACCCATCTTTCCACTTCCTCATCCAGGTCATTTATGCAAATAACAAACAGCAAGAGTCCTAGAACAAATCCCTGGGGCACTCCACTGGTGACTGATCTTCATGCAGAAAAAGACTCATCCCACCTTCTGCTTTCTGCAGACAAGCCAGTTCCAGATCCACAAGGTCAAAGCCCCTTGGATCCCATGTCCTCTCACCTTCTCAATAAATCTTGCATGGGGGATCTTATCAAATGCCTTGTTGAAATCCATCTAAACCACACCCACCGCTCTTCCCTCGTTAATATGTTCAGTCACATTTTCAAAAACCTCCACTAGGCTCGTAAGGCACGACCTGCCCTTGACAAAGCCATGTTGATTATTTCTGATCAAGCTAAACTTCTCTAAATGCTCATAAATCCTGTCCCTCAGGATCCTCTCCATCAACTTACCCACCACTGAGGTCAGACTCACCAGTCAGTAATTCCCCGGACTATCCCTGTTCCCTTTCTTGAAAATAGGAACTACATCTGCAATCCTCCAATTCTCCGAAACCTCTCCCGTCTCCACTGACGACACAAAGATCATCGCTAGGGGCTCTGCAGTCACTTCCCTCACCTCCCACAGTAACCTGGAGTGCATCCCATCTGGTCCCGGCGACTTATCTATCTTGATAGAATTTAAATGTTCCAACACATCCTCTTTCTTAACATCCACATACTCAATCTTTTGACTGCTGCAAACTTGCAATCTTTCCCAACAAAAATTAGCAATAAAAGGTGATAGAAGTCTTCCTACGTATGAGAAGAAGAAAAACAAATAGCAATCACTTGGCAAGATTGGAGGGGGTGGAGCGTGGATTTAATCAGGCACGATGGAGCTGGTGGGGACTTCTCCATCTTTCCACCTCTATCCCTATTAAGCCCGGGACAGGAAGGCTGATGATGGCCTTCCCACCTCTCCACCAATTGAGGCCCTTAAGTCAACAAGGAGCATGCACTGAATGTAGTGGGTACTCCTGAAAAGAGACAACAGAATTCAGGTAGCGCAGTTGGTAGACATTAAATCTGAGGGTCCTGGGTTCTAGCCCTTGTCTGGACACTGCATTCACTCCAAGTTGTCCCATTCCCATGAAACAAGGACAAGTGAAAAGAGGCCACAGAGGACTCACTCATCCTTTTCAAATATGAAGAAGCACTTATAATTCTCACTAGATTTTTACTGTTTGGTTTTTCCCTTTTCATCAATCCTTTGGTTACCCTGTGTTGGATTCTCAAGTTCCCCAAATCCTCAGATTTACTACTATTCTATATAACTGTACAAGCTTCAAATGACTCATGATATTAAAAACCCCTTGAAATTTGATGGTCTTGATGCATTTTGAGTCGATAGTTCAAGAATTTAAAGTGGCATGTGTTCAATTAAGAATCATATAATCCTACAGTGCGGAAGGAGACCATTCAGCCCATCAAGTCTGCACAATCCCATCCAGGTTTATCCGCATAACCACATGCACTTACTCCATCTTCCAGACACTAAGGGGAAATTTATAATGGCCAATCCACCTAACCCACACATCTTTGGACTGCGAGAGGAAACTGGAGTACCCGGAGAAAACCCATGCAGACATGGGAGAATGTGCTAACTCCACACAGACAGTGACCCAAGCCAGAATCGAACTCAGTTCCCTGGCACTGTGACAGCAGTGCTAATCACTGTGCCACAGCGCTACCCAAAGAGGTAATGATAATCACAGTAAGACCAATGGAAGGTCAACACGTTTCAAACACCCAGTGCCATTATAAATCTCTGCATTTTGGTTTAATTTCAGACAGAGTGTTTTAACCCAGCTTCAGAACAGTATTCACAGTGCAACATATATGGTGGGATTTTTGGTTCCCTCCATGGCACGTTTCTTGGCAGCGGGAATGTCTTCTGGCTGTACCATTGTTAATGGGATTTCCCATGGAATTCACCCCATGCCACTGGGAAACTTGTAGCGGTGGGGAGGGGCAGGTGGTTCGTATCAGTGGGAACAAAAGCTCCCCCTACCCCACACACACCCTTCCCCCTCCCCTAACCCAGCCCAATGCCTTGAAAATCCCGCCATCAAACTGTTCACACTCAAAGCCCTGATTGGCCTTCGGAGTGAGGTTCACAATTTAAGATCACCATGGAATGCGCCTCGTTTGATGCCAATAACCAACAAAAATAAGCTGCACACTAATGTAACAATGAAAGCAAAATACTACAGTTGTTGGAATGTGAAATAAAAAATGCTGGAAAATCTCAGCAAGTCAGGCAGAAATTGTGGGAGAGAAAATAAGACTTAATGTTTTGAATCGGTATGACTGTTCAGAACTCTGTAGCAGAGAAAAGAGACATATCTTGGGGCAGCACGGTGCACAATGATTAATACCTCACAGTGCCAGGGATCCAGGTTTGATTCCAGCTTGGGTTACTGTTTATGTGGAGTTTGCAGTGTCTGTGTGGGTTTCCTCCCACTGTCCAAAGATGTGCTGGTTAGGTTGATTAGACATGTTAAATTGACCCTTGTGTCAGGGGATTACAGAGTAAATATGTGGAGTTACGAGAATAAGGCCTGGGTGGGATTGTGGTCAATTCAGATTTGATAGGTCAAATGGAATTCTATGATTTTATGACCATTGTCAGTTGGATTCTAATCCAGGGATGCTCCAAGGATGTCTGTTATCTACAACATTACAGTATATAGGACAAGAGGTGATGGAAAATACCAGTAATGACACTGAAAGTTCATAGCATAAACAGCTCAGCCAGGCGCATGAAAGCAAATGTCTCAGGAATCATACAAAACCATGTGGTTTGGCATGACTGAAAATCGTGGCATGAAAAATCAAAACTAATAAGTCTCATTCTAGGCAGTTAGTCAGCAAAAACCGAAATCAGGTTTTATGTTTTCCAAATAGAAAGCTATTCCAACAAAAATGCCTTAAATCGAACAGCCAATTCCGATTCCTTCCACAAAACATCTGTTTTTTTTATTCATTTGTGGGACATGGGCATCACTGGTTGGCCAGCATTTATTGCCCATCCCTAGTTGCCCTTGTGCAGTGGGCAGTCAAGAGTCAACCACATCCTTTATACTCTTTGGACTGCCATTAGCAATCTTTCTCCTGGTTTCTGTGGCTATGACTCATCTTTCATTCCCTCATCCTTCAGTATAAATATCTTTCACTTTCTATGTCTTTTAGCTTTGACAAAAGGTCATCCGGATTCAAAACATCAACTCTTTTCTCTCCTTACAGACGTTGACAAACCTGCTGAGATTTTCCATCATTTTCTCTTTTGATTTCAACCATGTTGCTGTGGGTCTGTTGTCACATGTAGGACAGACCAGGTAAGGATGGCAGATTTCCTTCCCTAAAGGACATTAGTGAATCATTGAGTTATTCTGACAATTGACAATGGCTTCATGGTCATCAGTAGATTCTTAATTCCAGGTTTTTTTTTACTGAATTTAAATTCCATCATCTGCCTTGGTGAGATTTGAACCTGGGTCCCCAGAACATAGCTGAGATTAATAGTCTGATGTATTCTAATTTGAAAAAAAGACTCCCGAGTAACACTTCTTCTCTGCAACATGTGACTGGGAGAGAAACCTCCGACTTACAATAGAAAACAGCTGAGTGAAAAAACACACTTTTTTTTGTTAAGCATCAGTGACTTAAATGAGGTCCGATGAAATATCTGGACCTTCCTTCCTGAAGATTGAAATTATTTCCTTTCAGTTGTACTTCAGCAAAATCAAGGCAATCTTACCAAAATATTTCAGTGTTAGGCTCAGACTGAAGCCTGATGTGAAGCTCTCCAGTGACAGAGATCTGCTTTGCCTCCAGATCTGGAATCTCTTGGACAAAGGAAAATGAGTGGGCAGGGTTTACGTCACCACTCTAGTAAAGTGGAACCTGATGGTGCTGGCAAGACCGACTCCACAGAGAGCTGGGCACTATCTTTAAGGGTATACTATTCAGAACAAAAAAAAAATCCTTGCCCCCTTTGCTCCCCCCACCCTCATCACAAGAATTATTGCTGATTCTCCACCTCATTGACAATCATCGCTGGCATTATGCCAACCTGTGCCCGGGGACAGTGCCAAGGCACTGCTCCGACACGTCTCTCTCCTCCTTGCTGGTATAACTTAATGAATGTTTAGTGAAGGGCATAACAATTATGTGGTGGGGGGCCTGTTAATAAAATTTAAACTCATGAAAATTTATTTGAATGAAGTTCCCACTCTTTGTGAATACGAACCTTGTGACAATGCCAGCAAGGGGCAAGAAAAATCAGGAAACGCGATGTCTCAGAATTTTCCACCTGTGTCCCTGTTCTGTCTGACGGTAAACGTAGGTTGAATCTTATGGGTGAGATTTTCCGCCCAGTGCCAGGGAATTTGTGGTTACTGTTGGCGGAACTAGCTGGAAAATTTTGGGCAGTGTTCACAAGTTTGGGCACGATCTTACTGGCCTTTCATGCCCTACTGCCGCTGCAGCGAGAATGGAGAACTTGGCGCTCAGCCAAATCTCTTGTTCACTGCAGCTGGACTAGAAAATCCGGCCGGTGGGAATGGTCGTAAGATTCCATTCTAATTCTTACAAGTGACACAAAAAAGCCAAAGTGATGTCTGCTTGGCTGTAATTATCCCTCATTTACTGTGTGGTTGGGAAGCACACACTGCAATGCTCCCGTACAAGATGTTCAGTAGAATTTTACTGTAACTCATTCTGCTGTAGCATTTTCAATTCTGCCATATGGTTGTCCTCACAATGGATGTAGAGAGACTATTCATTGCTGTCTACCCATTCTGGTAGCAATTAGTAATGGTAGGAAGGAGAATTTTTTTTTTTACAAAATGATTCCTGATGAAAGCGATATTTTTCTGGCACACCATGAACTTGCTCCTAGCAGTAATGGGTTGCTCCTGTCAACACCAGAAGTGTATGTTGCTTTACCTAGAGCTTTATTTTGACAGGGGGAGAAAAGAAAGATGTCACAGCAATTATATAAACAAAGGCCTGTTTTCTGTTATCACAAGCATCTTAACGAGGAGGAAAATAAATTGCAAAGGAATTCCCGCTGCACTGAGAGTATAAATAGAACCTCTGAGCCCTTGGGACAAGTTCCAGTCATCTTTTTACAATGTGAAAGATCATGGGAGGGATTTTCTAGCACCCACCGTGGCAGGATGCGCCGCAGGGGAACGCAGCCAACCAGCCAAAATTGCAGTGGTTTTTGCCAGGTCTGGATGCTCTCTTTTCAGGAGGGGCAGGAATCTATCAGAGGCTGCAGCCAGAGAGGAAGCAGGGATTCGAAAGATTAGGGAGGAGGTGACAAGTTGTCCAGTCACTGGAATTAGCGGGCTAGTGAAACAGGTTTGCTAAATTTGACAGCTAAATAAAAAGGAACTTAGTACATGGAGCCTCCATTTGTCTTTTGCTGCTGATTTCGTTGGGAAAAGCTAGATGGTCAACATCACATTTAAAATGGAGATTAGATCTTGGGCATTCAGTCTCTTAATAATATTTAAATGATCAGCCTATGGGGAGGTGGTGCATCGTGGCTATGTCACTGGACTAGTCATCCAGAGGCCCAGGCTAGTCCTCTGGGAACTTGGCTTCAATTCCTACCTTGGTAGCTGGTGTAATTTCAATTCAATTAATCTAGATTATGAAACTATCACTGACTGTGTAAAATCACATCTGGTTCACTAATCTGCCATCCTTACCCAGTCTGGCCTAAACATGATTCCAGAAACACAACAATGTCTGCTAAATATTCAGTTTCAAGGGAAATTAGGAATGGGCAACAAATCTGGCATTGCCAACGACACCTACATCCCCCAAAGTAATAAATAAACCGATTTTCTACAAGGTCCACCCCTATTCTCACCTTCATTAATATGAACATCGAATCTTTGTTGTATTCAGATTTGAGATTTTTGAAATATTTCAACATCAAACACCAAAACCCATCCTTTTTTTGGGGACTGAAATTTCCTCAATTTCTTTTGTACTTGGAAGATTAGTTTTTGATAGTTCTCCATTTTGTTTCCATTTATATCATTACTCATAGCATTGATGGAACTTACTACCATGTGGAGTAGTTAAGACAAGTGCCTTTAAAGGATAAGTAAATAAATGAAGAAGCAGGGAATAGAAGAATAGACTAATTGAGTGAGATGAACTAAGGTGCGAGCAGGAATGTGTAGAGCACATATATCGGCATTGATTTATTGAGTCAAGTATTGATCTTGTGCCGTATCTTCTATGTAATTGCATGCAAACGTTTTCACACGGTTGAAAACAGAAATGAAACTTTCTAAAGGCAATCTGACACATTTCGAAATGACTCAATTAGTGTTTAAGTTTACAGAAACATTCACTGTACTTCATTTCCTGACATCAATAGGGATAATTTTAGAGAGGTTTTAAAACATATTTACAACCTCAAATGAAGCAGAACTTCATTGGTTTGTGTTAGGCAATATATATTCAGAAGTAAGTTGGCAATCTTTCCCTAATAGGAACAATGAA
Organism: Sphyrna mokarran; assembly: GCA_024679065.1. NCBI lineage: Eukaryota > Metazoa > Chordata > Chondrichthyes > Carcharhiniformes > Carcharhinidae > Sphyrna > Sphyrna mokarran. The sequence continues at coordinate 31,548,912 of JAGIQG010000023.1, read as the reverse complement.
ATACGACCTGATAGAGGTTTATCGACCTGATAGAGGTTTATAAAATGTTGAGAGGAATAGATAGGGTGGACTCTCAGAGACTATTTCCCCGAGCTGAAATAGTCACTACGAGAGGACACAAATTTAAGGTGCAGGGAAGCAAATACAGAGGGGATGTTAGGGGTAAGTTTTTCACTCAGAGTGGTGAGTGAATGGAATCGGCTGTTGTTGAGTCAAACTCACTGGGGTCTTTTAAAAGACTTCTGGATGAATATATGGAAACGAATGGGATAGGGGGTTATAGATAGGTCTGTGGATTGGTAATGTGATTGGCGCAACTCGTGGGCCGAAGGGCCTGTTTGTGCTTTATTGTTCTATGTTGTAAATCCAACATGAGTGAAGACATACAAACTAGAAAGGTCCCATATTTCATCCCCAAGATGTCCGACTCTGTGGTGCAGTGGTACAATTGTTTCCATGAGTTTAGTTTGGAAAGGGGAAAATCAATTAACTTTCTGTTTCTAATTACTGCCATCAGTCTCCATAGGTGAAGTGTGCACATAGACATTAGATAAGAACTCCCTGATTAAGAGCCGATCAAGGGGGTTGTCCAACCTGACTGTCTGCCCCTCTACTATGGTTATACTTGCGGCCAGGGGACCCTGGAAAGGGAGCACGCAGTGTCCAAGGGCACAGTTGATGTCTTCCATACCCGCTGTCACCACATGGACTAGGGTGTATTACTGACTCCTTTCTGTCCAGGCTGTTACCCCTTCCTTTTGGGGAATTCCCCTTTTTCCTTTGTCCTGAAGCTCTTTTGAGTTGCTTTATTTGGTTGACCCTAAAAGATTATCAACAGCAATTGAACAAATTACCCAGCACAATCTCAATAATTCCCATCAATCATTGGATGCACTGAATGCGTGGATTCAATGTGAGCCATTGCTACTGTTGCTGCTCCACGGAAAGGTTGTGTAGAGGATTTCTCCTGCAGGACTGTTGTGTTTCCAACCCGAGGGAAGGAAAGAAGGAGGAATGCCATTGCCTGCCTGCCATCAAAAAAAAAGGAGCTGACTGAAGGTGTTGTCCAATCTGACTGTCTGTCCCTTCACCGGGGTTATATATGCGGCCAGGTGATCCTGGGAAGGAGCATGCAATTCCAAGTGCACAATTGATGCCTTCCATATCTGCTGGGCATCGCAGGGACTGGGGTGTATTACTGACCTCTTTAATCACATTTTAATTTGATGTTTTAAATTTCCTTTCCATTTTGTCTTTTGTTTTGGGTGTTTCCCTCCTTTTAGGGAACTGCCCCATTTGGGTTGTCCCTGAATTGGTTTGATTTTGTTTATTTGGTTGGACAACAAAGGATGTCCCTGATTAAGAACCATAGAACACTACAGTGCAGAAAGAGGGCCTTCGGCCCATCGAGTCTGCACTGAACACTATCCCATCTAGGCCTACCCCAATATCCCTACATACTATACCCACAAATCCCTCTAATCTATGCATCCCTAGACAATAAGGGGAAATTTCTTAGCATAGCCAATCAATCTAACTCACGTTTGGACTGTGGGAGAAAACCGGAGTACCCGGAGGAAACCCACGTAGACACGAGGAGAATGTGCAAACTCCACACAGTCAGTGACCCAAGCCGGGAATCGAACCCAGGACCCTGAAGCTGTGAAGCAGCAGTGCTAACCACTGTGCTACTGCGCCGCTCGGTAAGGGCCCCATCAAGGTCAAGATTGATGAGCCAATCAGGGAGCTTCTTGCTTTGTACTTAATACAGTAGTTAACACTGTTATCTCACAGTGCCAGGGCTCCAGGTTCGATTCCGGCTTGGGTCACTGTCTGTGTGGAGTTTGCACGTTCTCCTTGTGTTTGTGTGGGTTTTCTCTGGGTGCTTCAGTTTCCTCCCACATTCTGAAGTACGTGCTGGTTAGGTGCATTGCCCCGAATAGGCAATGGGCTGTGGCGACTGGGGGAATTTCACAGTAACTTCATTGCAGTGTTAATGTAAGCCTTACTTATGGCTAATAAATAAATGTTAAGTTTAATGAATTTGGAGGTTGAATGAACTGGCATGAATACAAACTTGGAAAAATATGTTTAATCAGGAGGAGTGTCAGTTCCTCTGGGACTCAGTGTGGACTGATAACTGAGACCATCTTGTATGCTATTGTCAGAATTGTAAATAAAAGAGACTTCTGTCTCTGAGGACTTATTGCAATGGCAATCACCATCAAATTGCTACTTTGCTCCTATTTACTGATCTTACTCTGGAGTTCAGTTTCTCACCTGGACTTTCAAGCTGAACCTCCTGAGAAATCCTGGAGCATACCTATTCCCAGATCCTTTCCATCAGTGTTGGAACATTGGGAAATATAAGCAACTCCCTCTTTTTTTTTAAAAAAGCATTAGTTGCTGTATTCTGTCTAAACATCCCTTTGTTTAATTGATAAAATTGACAAACTACAGAGAGAAGGTAAACTTGTGAGGTAAGGAGGAAGATGGTTTGGGGGGATGAGAGTGAAGGTGAGGATGTAGTAAAGGTGTTCCAGAGGATGGTCAGGGGATCAGGAATGCGGTCCCAGGTTCAGAGGGGATTGTTGGGTGGGTTTGTGGGGATTAGGTTGTCATGGAGAATAGGGAATTGGGGGAGGGGAGGTGATTAAGCTTTTCTTAACAGGGTCATTTATTGTTCCAGAACCTTCTCAGGACAAGGCTGCAACCACATGCTGCAAGGCTCTGGCATTGTAAATAAATGCATTGTTGCTTTTTATATAACTGGTAAGCAAGATTTAATACACTGTAGCTTAAAACATATATTTGAAGGTTAATAAATGTGTGGGGATTGCACTGTTGTTTCATAAACTGGACTAGTGAAATATAAAACAACTAATTTATATTTGCATATAGTTATTGTCACAAGTGTTTTTTTTTCCCCCCTGTAATTTTTCCAAGGATGTTATTTTTAAAAGCATACTTGGAATATTATTACCATATTTATCCCCTCCCCAGTACAATACTCCTACAAAGAATATCTGAATTATTCATTCTGCCTGATGACAATCAGAATTTCAGGCTTCCTGTAACTGAGATAATAGCCAGATCACCATCTTGTTAATTCTGCTTCAGTGGGTGACTTTTGTGTTCCATCTCATCCTTTCCATAATCATTCTGTCATTCTTGAACCTTCCCAGCTGGTGGATGTGGTGAGCAGTACATAACTTTGGCCTGCTTCACAGCTGAGCCACATGTTCAAAAAAGATTAATAGAGAGAAAAGAAATCTCCAGGCAAAAACAGAATATTCTCCTTCCCAGAATCTAAACTAGATTTTCAAAAGAAATTGAACTCATCCTAAAAGTAATGTGACAAGAGATAATAGTGCTGGGGTATTAGCAGGGTAAATATGTGGGGTTATGGTGGTAGGGCTTGAATGGTTTTTTGTTTTGTCCGTGCGGGCTTGATGGACCAAATATCCTCCTTCTGGGACGGCACAGTGGTTAGCACTGCTGCCTTAGAACACCAGAGACCGGGGTTCAATTCCAGCTTCGGGACGCTGTGGAGTTTGCACGTTCTCTCCATGCCTGCCTGGATTTCCTCCTGGTGCTCTGGTTTCCTCCCACAGTCCAAAGATGTGCAGATTAGGTGAATTGGCCACACTAAATTGATCCTTAGTATCAGGAGGATTTGCATGGTAAATACATAGGTTATGGGGATAAAGCCAGGGTTGAGTTGTTGTTGATGCAAGCGCGATGGGCCAAATGGCCTGCTTCTACACTGCTGGGATTCTTTGATTCTATGAATATCAGAAAAGTACTTGTAACCAAATAAAACACCAAAGTGGATCAAAAAGACTGTGGTTGTAGATGCGCCAACTTTGGTGGTGTTTAAGAGGTTAGTTGATAAGTATATGGAAGAGAAGGGAATGGTTTAGTTTGGAGGGGCATTGCTTTTTATATTGGTCGGCGCAACATCGAAGGCCGAAGGGCCTGTTCTGTGCTGTAATGTTCTATGTTCTAAAAATTACACTTGTTTAAAACAAAAATGAATCAGATCAAATTCATTTGCTTCTTTATATTTTCCTTGGGTCTCTATTCTGTGGATACACGGCTATAGCTGGCTTATGCAGAGAAAAATTGACTGGCCGTACAATGGATTACCAGTTTTGACAATTCATTCTTTCTATGCCATGCTTTCCTGAGCTGCAGTGATGACTCCAATGGGAACGATAATTTATCATTGCTTACAAACTGAAATTCATTATGGTGGCATTGCTCAATCTCATGACCAATAACTGACCAAAAATATCACACAAGACATATTGGAAACATTGAAAAAAGATCCTAGTTTAAAATAAAATGACACACTTAACATTTATGCAACTTCCATAAATGCAACTCATTGCTTCAAACAAAGCCTTAAAGATCAAATTATTCTGCTGTCTCATAACACAGTACTTGCGTGTCACTTTTCCTGTCAGTTCTTGACTAAATTATGAACCATGCTATTGGCAGACTGCATACCAGACAGAGCACATTAAACCAGCTAAATTTTGTTAACTGTGCCAAAAAAAATCCAAAAAAGTTTTGTTTTCTAAACAACGTAGCTGCTAAATTTCCGTTGCAAAGCAGCTCAACATATCTCAGAATCCCTACAGTGAGGTGCATTTGGTCCACTGGATCGGCATCGACTCTCTGACAGATCATCTTACCTAGGCCCTCTTCCCTACTCTATATCCATAGCTCCACAGATCTACCCAAGGCCAATCCATCTAACCTACACATCTTGGGACACTAATAGGCAATTTAGCATGGCCAATCCCCTAACCTGCGCATCTTTGGAATATGGGAGGAAACTGCAGCACTTGAAGGAAACCCACAGATACAGGGAGAACATGCAGACTCCACACAGACAGTCATTCAAAGCTGAAAAGGAACCCAGATCCCTGGTGCTATGAGGCAGCAGTGCTAATTATTGTGCCACCTTTCATATTTTTCTACGTTAAGGAATAGATTGTACGGGGTGTCAGGGAGGGGAAGTATTTCTGGTGGGAGAACATGTCACATGCTTTTCAGGGTCGTTTGTCCATCCTTTGTCCCCACCTGGTACTCAGCTCTCATCTGTGGCTTCCCGTAGCTGTCTGCCTGCGACAGCGCCCACACTCCGAGCAACGGCTTCCTCAAGCCGGCTAAACCAGGTGAGGGTAGCTGATGGGTCTCAATCCTCTGAGATAGGGAGATGTCTATCCCAGCATGTGAAGATAGGCTCCAAGGGGTTGAGCAGACAAGACCAATAAAAAGGTTCAGCGTCAAGAAGGCAGTCTCTGCAAGCGTTGTGGAATGCAAAGAGCAGGACAAGATATAGAAGACATCCTGGTCATCCACTGCACCTAGTCCCATCTCCAGCTGTCTTGACTCTTGTCTTGCCACTAGACCCAAATGGAAATTGGGAAGAGGGATTGAGGTTGATGCTGCGCAACTCTCCCTGACTTTAATCCAAATCAAGCACTAGTCTCGACATCATCATCAGCCTGTTCAACCTTTGAAGTCCTGTGGTGGTGGGCGAGTGATGAAGCAGGTGTGGATACACTGGGAGTTGTAGTCACGGACCTGCACACAGGACAATTCAAGTCTAATGGTTGTTTTTCACTGACCAAAGCAGCAGTGAAACTCGGCATCTGTGTGACTAAGCAGTCCTCTTCAGGAATGCATTGCTCACCTCCATAGAATGAGGAAGGGCTAGAAAAGATGCCCTAAACATTGCCTGCTTCACTACACCCTGGCCAGTTTACTGTGGCTGGAGGAGATCCCATCTTGCAGTCAAACAAACAAAATAAAAACACAAAGTGACACTGCTCACCATTGGCACTTGGAATGTGCATGCTTTTGGACAATCCTACAGCAGACAGGCCAGAGAGAACAGCCTTAGTTGCCAGAGAGCTTGTAAGATACAACATTGACATTGACACAACTACCTGGAAAACGCTGGCACAAAACCATCCAACCTGGCGCTGGCTCATCCACAAGGGCTGCACAGCTTATGAAACAAAGTGTACTGCTGAAGCACAACATAAGTGTGAGCTGCACAAGTCCAGAGCCATCAGCACAACAATTACAGCATCTGCACAAATCTGTCCAATATGTGCCAGGACATCCCGTGCCCGAATTGGCCTGATCAGTCATCTTCAGACACACTGCATCCAGCCTCAAAATGACTAATGGTATCGAGGTCCTCATCGATGACGATGAACAAACAACAATTTAATGTTCAGGGATAATTTATTTTGTCATAATGCTTGGCAGCTTAATTAAATCGCAACAAATTGAGTGTGTGCCCAGGGATTAAACTTGAAACTAGTTTGAATACAGCATGAAACAGTTCTAATTTTTTATGGAAACCAAACTCACTGAGAAGCACAGCCTTAGTAATGGGTTTACTCCCATAAATGGGTGTGCAGGGAGGTATACTGCAAAAACTCTTCTTATTAGCTGCTCACTGTTAAGGGCCGAATCTTCCGTCAGACTGCCACTCTGCTTCGTTTTATTTATCTTAGCATGGTGCTGCAAATTTCTCACCCGGACTTCCAAACCAAGCCCAATGAGAAATGTGTAGTGCAGCTGCTCCAGAAGTGCTTTCAGAACAGTGCAGCAGCCTTGAGAGAAGTGAGGCCGGGCCTCTTACTTAAGGCACTAGCTGCTGTAAGCTTAAAGGTCTCAGCCACTTGACAGGAGAAAAATGTAAGGTAGGTGGGTGAGGGGTTAGGGTGGTCAGGGGCGGATGGTAAGTAGTAGAAGGAAGGGTTTGGGGTGGTTGGAGGTAGAAGGGTCAAGTGGCTAGTCGGGTGGTGAGGCTGTTAGGTGGCCAGTCATGATGGGGGACAGTGAGACGGTGAGGGCCTGAGTGGAGAGCGTTAGGATGGCGAGGAAGATAGTTGAAGGATGGGGACGGGTCATCCACTGGATGGGCAGGGAGGCATTGTCAGTAGCAGATTTTCCAGGAAGCAGAAGTGCTTCTAATCCTTCTAATGTTTCCTAGGTAATTATTCTGCAAAGAGGGTGGCAACCACAAAAAGTCCCAAAGTCTCCACTTTAAATCAGAAGGTAGCCACCACTTGATATATAAAGAAAATTCCAGCACAGGAAAAGGTCCTTCAGCCTCCAAGCCTGCACTGGCCGTGCTGCCCACTGAGCTAAAACCCCTACCCTTCCGGGGACCTTATCCCTCTATTTCCATCCTACTCATGTACTTGTCAAGATGCCCCTTAAAAGTCATTACCGTATCTGCTTCCACTACCTCCCCTGGCAATGAGTTCCAGGCTCTCTGTGTAAAGATCTGCCTCGTACATTTCTTTTAAAGAGGTGCACTCTCCATTAGAGTAACTATATGAATGGAGTACCTGTTGTTTTATTTATTTTCCCCTAGGTCTTTCTACTTATGGAGTTTCCTCAAATATTTTGTTTGGAATCTGCCTCTTTTCCTCAAAAACATATGGCACCAGCATCCGGTTAGTACCTATAATTTGCTATTGATGCCCCAAGTCTACCTCTCCATACTTCTACGGGTGGCACAGTTAATAGCACTTCAGACTCTCAGCACCAGGAACCCGGGTTTAATTCCAGTCTTCAGTGACAGTCTGTGCAGAGTCAGTATGTTCTCCCCATGTTTGTGTGGATTTCCTCCAGCGGCTGCAGTTTCCTCCCAAAGAAAGATGTGCAGGTCAGGTGGATAGGCCATGCTAAGACGTAGTTAGGTGGATTAGCGGGATAAAAACTTGAGATTATGGCGATAGGCGAGTGCTCTGTCAGAGTTTTTTTGTTATTTTATTTGTGTTACAAGTAGGCTTACATTACCACTGCAGTGAAGTTGCTGTGAAAATCCCTGAGCCACTACACTCCAGGCGCTGTTCGGATATACTGAGGGAAAATTTAGCACGACCACTGCACTAACCAGCACATCTTTCGGATTTGTGGGAGAAAAAACTGGAGCACCCAGAGGAAACCCCCATACAGGCATGGGGAGAATGTGAGGACTCCACACAGACCATGACCCAAGCCAAACCTAGGTCCTTGGCTCTGTGAGGCAGCAGTACTATCCACTGTGCTCCACTCAATTAATGGCTGGTGGGGTGAGAATAGAGGCGGAATACCAGGAGATGGGACGCATTCTGGCTCAAATCAGCAGAAACCACCAAGTCAATCTGTGCACGTGTTAATAAGAAGTCTCACAACGCAAGGTTAAAGTCCAACAGGTTTAGATAAAATCACAAGCTTTGAGTGCTGCTCCTTCATTACATTAACCCGTGATTCCCCTCTGTCCAGTTTAACATGTGATTTTCTGGCACGATAACACAGTGGTTAGTACTGCTGCTTCGCAGCTCCAGGGACCAAGGTTCGATTCCTGGCTTGGATCAGTGTCTGTGTAGAGTTTGCACATTGTCCTCGTGTCTGTGTGGGTTTCCTCCAGGTGCTCTGGTTTCCTTCCACAGTCCAAAGATGTATGGTTTAGGTTGATTGGCTATGCTAAAATTGCCTCTTAATGTCTTGAGATGTGGGGTTAGGGGGTGAAATATGTAGAGATATGGGGGTAGGATTGCGGTCGGTGCCGACTCAATGGGCCAAATGGCCTCTTTCTGCACTGTAGGGTTTTTATGATTCTATCCTCCTCTCCACTTGCAGTGTCTACACCTGTGAAGATTTGTTTACCTGAAAGACTTGCATTTCAACCAAAAAAATTTACCTGATAAAAGAACAGTGCTCCGAAAGCTTGTGATTCCAAATAAACCTGTTGGACTTTAACCTGGTGTAATGAGACTTCTTATTGTGCCCATTCCAGTCCACATTGTGTTAATAAAATAACCTTTCTATTCAAAACGGTCAAGGCAAATGGCAAGCTAGGACCCCCGGGACAAAGAGAAGATTGATGACTCAAATTTCTATTACTGCTCAGTACTTTTTTGTCCGGAGTTCAATTTTCTTTTTGCAACTGTTACAGCACTGTGGGCCTGTTCCTGGTCAACTCCAGCTGGTCAATGGCCACACGACCCCATGAAAATCTTGGGCGGTCAGAAGGCAAGCTCTTAACAAGCTCCTTAATGATCTCATTCTTCCTAATTAACGAGGCGGGGGATTTTGTTTTCCCACCCTCTCTCGCTACTCTTCATCAATCCTCAGGAAAATTTTTCAGCATCTAAAGTGGAGGTGGCAAACTGCCATGTAGTCTGTTGGTGCTCCTCCTTTGCAGTCACGCCTCAGTTTTATTCCATTCTAAACGAGAAAATCCAGCCCATAATGCTAGCACGGTTAACAGTGATTGCACAACTACTTCATCGCTGAGGATGCCACGCAAATAAATCCCAGGAGAAAATTACTGCATCATGATCCCGATATTATCATCTCTGCCAAGTTGGGAAAGAATGGAGTTCTCTCACAGTTAAATGTTTCAAACAACTTGAGCTCAGATTGAAATGAATCCTGCAGTGCTAATACAGGAAGGAGTTTAGCTGTCACCTTCAGCTTTCTTCAAAAAAACCCTGCTGTTTTATCACCTCATCTGTAATTGCTCAGCATTGATGCTTTCCACTATAAACTAACATGAATTTGAGCTAACAAAGGCATGCTTCTAGTTAGTCAGAAGACAGAGACCAAGGAAACAAAGCCAGACTGTTCAAATCACTTCTTATTACAAACATTGGTTTAAATTAAACAGACCCACCTGTTTCAGTGTCAGGCTGTACAGACCCCTCATTTACACCCTTTATCATATTTAGTTGCACATCCTCGTAATCCCATCCTGCCCCACAACAACCACCCACCTCCACCCCTCCCCCCACAACCTCTCCTGCATGGCCTGCCTTTTGAAATTGGTATGCTGCTGGGGTTAAGATACATCACTTTCTAAAAGAAGGGAGGAACAGAGGCAATGGCTTACTAATGTGGGTTCAAATCCCACCACAGCAGTTGGTGGAATTTAAATCAATAAAACATATCTGAAATTAAGAATCTACTGATGACCATGAAACCATGTGAATTGTCGGAAAAACCCATCTGGTTCACTAATGTCCTTATTTGGTCTGGCCTACGTATGATTCCAGAGCCACAGTAATGTGGTTGACTCTCAACTGCCCTCTGAAATGGCCCAGCAAGCCACTCAGTTTAAGGACAATTAAAGATGAGCAATAATTACTGGCCAGCCAGCGACTCTCATAGCTCACAAATGCGTAAAGAAAAATAATTTTTAAAAACTATTAGCTCACCTATTCCCTCGAATAGATTTGTATACCTGGAAAAAAGAGAGACATGTTAATACTTTGACTCAAGTCGTGAAGTCCTGTCAGGGTTTAAAACTCAAAGGCTGGAATGTTCCAGTTGTTAACGTGTGCCGCTGCAGTGAATGGAGATTTGGCTGGGTGTCAAACTCTCTGGGCAGGATTTTACTGCATCGTTCGCCCTGAAACCATAAAATCTGAGCTGAGGTCAATGCACTTCACCATGGTCTTCCTCTCAACTGCTCCGATCTCTGATGGGTGGGATGGTAAAATTCCAGGCTCCAACATTACTTCAGCGGGAGCACGGTGTGAAAGGCAGGTAAAATCATACCCAAGGTTTTCGACTCAGACTCTCCATGGTGAAGTGATTCTGCTCCGTCCTCATTGTCCACAACGACCAAGTGGTTTGTGTGATGTGGAGTTCAACTTTTCTGTTTGATTCTAACACTAAGTCAAAGGGATTTCTACATGGCCAGCAACCATGATGACTAAAGCAAGCTAAGCAGCCAATCATAGAATCCCTACACTACAGAAGAAGGCCTTCCACCCATCAAGTCTGTACTGACCATATCTCACCAAGGCCCTATTCCCATAACTCACACATTTACCCTAGCTATTCCCCCTGACATTAGGGTCAATTTAGCATGGCCAAACAACCAACTGCACATCTTTGGACTGTGGGAGAAAACTGGAGCACCCGGAGGAAACCGTCGCAGACACAGAAAGAACGTGCAAGCTCCACAGGAACAATGGCCCGAGGCCAGAACTAAACTGGGTCCCTGGCACCGTAACACAGCAGTGCTAGTCACTGTGTCACCGTGTCTCCAAACTGAAGAATTCCGACATAGAAAAGCAGGGATTAAAATGCACTTACTATCATTCACTTTTTAAAAAAAAAACAGAGCGAAATAAAGATTGGAACAGACAAAATTATTATGGCAAAAATTTTCTAATTGAATCTAGAAATTTTTGCATTCTAAAAATACATTTTTTTTGAGGCTCAGGGAGGCCTTCAAGAACAAAAGAACAAAGAACAAAGAAGAACAACACAGCACGGGAAACAGGCCCTTCGGCCCAACGAGCCCGCGCCGCCGTCCTAACGTCTTAATGACATATAGAGACCAATATAGGGACAATTTGTTACCCATTTCTTCAGTTACTTCAGCAGACTGAGAACTCCACAATAAGCCCAGTTATATTCCAATCAACAAAATATAACTTTTTGGAGTTTTCTGTTCCAATTGTCTTCAAATGTAAAAAGGTGTTCACGTCAATTCAAGTGATTTCTATCAATTGCATAGTACGAGGAGTTCAGCAATATATCCTCTGGAAAGACGTCGAATCACTGTACGCAGCTTCCAGATTTCTGCGTCAATGGACCTGGGGCTTTGAAAGTTTTGATGTGGAGATGTTGGCGTTGGACTGGGGTAAATGCTCTGTTTGTGACCAGAAGTCTCCATTCACCTGATGAAGAGGCAAATCCCAAAAGCTTGTGGGTTTACTATCAAATAAACTTGTTGAGCTTTAACTTGGTGTTGTGACACTTCTACTGTGCTTTGGAAGTTTCACAGTTGTAATAATGGGTGAATGTTGCTAGTTTTGCAGTCATTGCAAAAGAAAATCTGGACCATTGTGTTGTAATGCTGGGCAGAATTTTCATATCATCCTTACAGTGCAGGAGATCATTTGGCCCATCAGGTCTGCACTGACTCTCTGACAGTGAATTTTACCAAGACAATCTCCCCTGTCCTATTGGTGATGGCATAGTGGCACTGTGGTTAGCATTACTGCCTCACAGTGCCAGGGACCAGAGTTTGATTCTTGGCTTGGGTCACTGTGCAGAATCTGCATGTTCTCCCTGTGTCTGTGTGGATTTCCTTCAGGTGCTCCAGTTTCCTCCCACCTTGAAAGACATGCTGCATTGGCCATATAAATTCTCCCTCACTGCAGCTGAGCAGGCACTGCAATGTGGCATATAGGGGATTTTCACAATAATTTTATTGCAGCGTTAATGTAAGCACTCATGGCACTTAATAAATAAACTTTAAACTTCTTTCTCCATAACCCCACATATTTACCATGGTTAATCCATCTAGCCAACAAATGTTGACAAACTTCGGGGCAATTTAGCATAGCCAATCCACCTAACCTGCATATCTTTGGACTGTGGGAGGAAACTGTGCAAAGGAAACAAGACTTCGAACAAGACTTCTTCACCACACGAGATCTTCAACCAAAGTTATATACTAGATACATCGATGACATCTTTTTCCTTTGGACTCATGGTGAACAATCATTGAAACAACTGTATGATGATATCAACCATCCCACCATCAGACTCACCATGGACTATTCTCCACAATCAGTTGCATTCTTGAACACATGCATCTCCATCAAGGACGGTCACCTCAGCACCTCACTGTACCGCAAACCGACAGACAACCTCACAATGCTCCACTTCTCCAGCTTCCACCCTAGACACGTTAAAGAAGTCATTCCCTATGGACAAGCCCTCCGTATACACAGAATTTGCTCAGATGAGGAAGATCGTGACAGACACCTCCAGACGCTGAAGGATGCCCTCATGAGAACAGGATATGGCGCTCGACTCATCGATCGACAGTTCTGACGTGCCACAGCGATAAACTGCACTGATCTCCTCAGAAGACGAACACGGGACACGGTGGACAGAGTGGACTTTGTTGTCCAGTACGTCCCCGGAACGGAGAAGCTACGACATCTTCTCCGGAGTCTTCAACATATCATTGATGACGATGAACATCTCACTACAGCCATCCCCACCCCCCCACTTCTTGCTTTCAGACAACCGCACAACCTCAAACAGATCATTGTTCGCAGCAAACTACCCAACCTTCAGGGGAACAGTGACCACAATACTACACAACCCTGCCACAGCAACCTCTGCAAGACATGCCAGATCATAGACATGGACGACATCAAACGTGAGGATACCATTCACCAGGTACACGGTATATACTCTTGCAACTCGGCCAACGTTGTCTACCTAATATGTTGCAAGAAAGGATGTCCCGAAGCATGGTACATAGGGGAGACCATGCAGACACTACGACAGCGGATGAATGAGCATCGCTCAACAATCACCAGGCAAAACAGTTCCCTTCCTGTGGGCGAACACTTCAGCAGTCATGGGCATTCAGCCTCCGACCTACGGGTAAATGTTCTTCAAGGGGGCTTTCGTGACACACGACAGCACAGAGTCTCTGAGCAGAGACTGATAGCCAAGTTCCGCACACGAGGACGGTCTTAATAGGGATCTTGGCTTCATGACACACTATCTGTAATCCCCGTAACTTGCCTGGGTTAGCAAAAAACCTCACTTACTGTGCTGTCTGGAGAGAATACACAATTCTCTAACCAATCCTCAGGATTCCCTTCACACACATTGTTAGCCACTTTAACACTTGAATAGCAGGTCAGATGTAAGGATTCGCATTCTAATCAGCAATCTTGACTGTCTGTGTTGATATGAGTGCAATTGCAGACCAGAACACTGCATTTGCCTGACAAAGGCCATAGAGTCGAAAGCTCGCAAATTTACTATCAAATAAATTGGTTGGATTTAAAATTGGTGTTGTAAAACTTTACAAAGAAAACCCATGCAGACGTGGAGAGAATGTGCAAACTCCCCACATACATTCACCCAAGGCCAGAATCGAACCTGGATCCCTGAGTCAGCAATGCTAACACTGAGCTTCAGACTGGATTGATTAAGTTCAAGTTATACCTCTTTGCATGGTTAGTTTCAGGTTCTGTACGTCAGCAATCTATGGAATCTTGCGTAAGTTTGAAGCAGAATTTATAGATATCCGATTAACAATAATGTAAAGAGTTATGAGGATAGTGGGTATAAAAAGCAATGTTCTATCGGCCATGATTGTATTAAATGGCAGAGCAGGTTTAAAAGGCTGGATGGTCTACTCCTGTTCTATATTCAATGCAGTATTTGCACTACAAAGTACTTTGGAATGTCCTGAGGCTATGAAATGTATTACTGTAGATGCAAGTTCTTTCTTTCCAGCCGCATCCAATGTTAGTAGTTGACATATGGTACCTCCTGCCATTTAGTGAGCTAACGAGCAGTAATCATTATTCCATGTAAATATGCTTATTAAATACATCACTGCATAATTGTCAAGTCACAAACAATTACATTACGAAGCATATTCTCATTCTCTTGAGAGACCCAAAGATTTGACTGTGAGTTGGAATAGATTCCGATTTTATTTGCAGATCTGAGCTTTCCAGAAATTCTAACCAGCTTTGTTGGTGACAAAGAAACTAGTTAATTCTTTAATTGCGAGTGGAGAATCTTGTTAAGTTGATAAAGTTTTTATTAGTGTGAAATTGTCACTAAATTTTGTTTCCTTTCCCTTTTGTTGTTTTTGCAGTCATCTGGCATGATTCCCTTTTCCAATTTCTTTTCTATGCATGTAAAGGTGCCTCTGTTCTCTCTTCGTCAACCTCTTCCAATAATGTATGACGACTCCAGTGCCCTAAGATATTGGTATAGGTTTTTCCTTTCTGTTGCACCTGGGAAATAGATTCAGGATCATTAAAATTCTTCCTTTTCTCATTATTATCATTGTATAGCTGATGCTAAATAGCAATAACCAGAGGATCTCAATGTCGGCAGCCAAAAATACAACTGTAGTCCTCAGAGGTTAAACTTTAACCAAGTGCAAGTCCTGCCAGAGATGAGTCATATAAATTGACCAGGCCAAGAAAAGTTAGTGCGTTCTTTATCTCAGGAGCATATTACACCTCTAGTGTGCTACACAACCCAAACAGGGGCTCTCAGGAAAGATGATAGTATAATGTCACTGGACCAGTACTTAGCGTTCCCAGGTAATGCTTTGGCAAAACAGGTTCAAATCCTACCAGGTAGCTGGTGAAATTTAAATTCAATTTCTAAAAGAAGAATGAGGTTTGAAAGCTAGTTTCAGTAATGGGTGACCTTGAAACTGTGTGGATATGAGTGCCTCTGCAGATCAGAACACCGCATTTGCCTGACGAAGGCACAACATAGTGTCGAAAGCTTGTGGATTTACTATCAAATAAATTGGTTGGATTTAAAATTGGTGTTGCAAAACTTTACTGACCTTGAAACTACCAATGATTGTTGTGAAAGTCCATCCAGTTCATGAATGTCCCTTAAGGAAGGAAATCTGCCAATACACGTGACTCCAAATAAACAACTATGTGGTTGACTCTGAACTGTTCTTTGAAATGGACCAGCAAGCCACTCAGTTCAAGGGCAATTAGGGATGTGGAAAAATGCTGACCTTGCCAGCATTGTCCACAAAAGAATAAAGAATACAAAAGAAATAGGCTCAATAACATTTTGTATAATGAGCTCATTAGGGTTAGTAAACCATTAAAGATGCAATTACATTTATTGTGTAGCTCTGCAGTCAGTTCCCTATTTGATCGTAGAGAAGAGTGGAATCTGACGCATGATGCAATCAAATCTTGTGAGTAATGCCTACAACTCAATAGATTTCAAACCTAATTCAAAAAGTTCAAATGAGATCCATTGATTCTCTGAGCATTTTGCAAATTTGCAGACTTATTTCAAATAGTTTGGCGGTAGAAATAACACGTAACATTTGATGTTAAAATATTTAAAATCTAATGGCAGAACACAATGGTTTTCATAAGGAGATGATGAATTACAGCTACTGCCTCAAGATGATCTAGAGTTTCACACTGTATTTCTTTTAAGTCATATAATGAACAAACACCAAAATCAAAATTTTTGACTTCTTTGATGTACTTTATTCTTTCTATACATTTAATAGTAACAAGAAAATATGATACAGTGTGGGGAATTTTAGTTATCAAAATGCATGGTAAAAATGTTAAGAACCAACTTGAGCCTGTCCTTACCCAGACAAGTGGGCAGCAGAAAGCCACAGTAATTAGCGCTGCTGCCTCAGAACTACAGCGACCTAGATTTAATTCTGGCTTTGGGTGATTATGTGGGGTTTACGCATTCACCCTGTGTCTCCATGGGTTTCCTCTGTGTGTTCCACTTTCCCTGCACATTCCAAACACGTGCAGGTTAGGTGGATTAGCCATGGTAAGTGTGTGGGGTTATGGGGATCGGGCAGAGGAGAAGGCCTGTATAAGATACTTTGTCAAAAGTAAAGTTTAAAATTTATTTATTAGTCACATGTAGGCTTAAATTAATACTGCAATGAAGTTACTGTGGAAATGTTGGAGCGTCAGCACGGAATCAATGGGTCAAATGGACTTTTTTTTGCACTGTAGGGATTCTGTGGGAAGGCTGAGTGCCCTCTTCATCTCACAAGCACACTGCACCTCTTTCAGGTGATGCCGGAAACTAGATTTTAATCTGACTAGCCATGGCTAAGAAACAAAGGCAAAGAAAAAATTAAGTCCTGTGAAGTTCAACAGAACCTGTGACTACAAAAAAGCCCCCAGGCCCCTCTCTGCCCTCTACCAACCCCCCACCCCCATGAGACAAGATTAGGACAATTAATAGTGCATGAACTGTGTGAATTTCCTCATATGATTATTATTGAACCAGACATCTCATCATCCAGAAATCTCAGGAGTGACTTAGTCCCAGTGCTCAATGACCAGGATGCTACCTGATTTGGAGGGTAAGTCTTATGAGGAAAGTTTGAGAGAGCTGGGGCTTTCCTCTTATTTCCTTGGGTGGATGTAGCTGTTACTAAGGAGCATTAATATAAGGTTCACAGTGGGAGATATAGGAGGGATATCTGAAGTACGTCCTTTATTCAGAGAATGGTTGAGGTGTGGAATGGACCCTGCTGTGATAGTGGAGTCGGACACTTTAGGAACTTTCAAACAGTTATTGAATAGGCACATGGAGCATACCCGAATGATAGGGAATGGGATAGCTTGATCTTGGTTTTGGACAAAGCTCGGCACAACATCGAGGGTTGAAGGGCCTGTACTGTGCTGTACTGTTCCATGTTCTATGTTAATGACGCTCGCTTTGCTTTCTCAACCCCAGCAGAGGGGTGAAACACCGCAACACTAAGGTCCAAATACTCAGCAGAGTGTGGGTATTGAGTCTTGTAAACTTTTTGATGTCTCTATTCATGTTTAGGAATTGTTAATCATCTGTAACATATATAAATTTTATAATTAAAATTTTCAATTAAATGATTTGGTTTGATTTTTCTATTTGTAAGAAACTACACTTAATTTATGAGTTTTTTAAGTTCCACAAGAACTTGTATTCTGCTTGAAAAAATGGCTAAAAAGTAGTTTGTTCTTAGAATGATACTTTATTTTCATTGATTTAATTGATAAACAATATTTGTGGCATAGATTATATTTCTGTTTTGACATTATAAGTGGAAGTATTTTTATCATGCGTTCTTAATAGTTTTAATACTTGACGGAATGGGTTACACTTCGCTCATATGAATATTTATGATAGGTATATTATTGCCAAGAGGATCTGGAGGCATGGAGAAATCAGAAAAGCCACCGGAAGTTGGGACCAGATTGGAAGCCAAAAAGAATGGGGACCAGGGTCTGATTAAAAAAATTCTATAACCAATGGAAGAGGTGGATTTAAACTATTTTTAAATAAGTGGGGGAAAGGAGTAATGAGAAGTGGGAATAAAATATGGAAATTTGTAATCTTGTTGGCAAAGCGTTACACAACGTCTGAGTAATGGATGTTCTGGACACAGTTGAATATCACTTCACAAAACAAAGACATCACCTTTGCTGACAATGCTTAAAGATTCTTAGGAACCTTAAAGATGAGGCACTTCCATGTTGTTTTTACTGCTTGTGTTAAGCGTATGTGCAAACTTGTTCAATAAATTGTGCTTGATTAACATATACTAGTTTTTATTCATTCATGGAACATGGGTGTCATTGGCTGGCCAGCATTTATTGCCCATCCCCAGTTGCCCTTAAGGTGGGGGTGGTGAGCTGCCTTCTTGAAACACTGCAGTCCACATGCTGTGAGTTGACCCACAATGCCGTCAGGAAGAGAATTCCAGGATTTTGACTTAGCAACTGCAAAGGAATGGCGATATATTTCCAAGTCAGAATATTGAGTAGCTTGGAAGGGAACTTGCAGGTGGTGGTGTATCTGCTGCCTTTATCTTTTTTTGATGGAAGTAGCTTGGGTTTGGAAGGTTTTGTCTAAGGACCTTTGATGAATTGCTGCAGTTCATCTTATAGATCGTACACACTGCTATTACTGAGCACCAATAGTGAAGGGAGTGGGTGTGGTGTCAATCAAGCCGGCTGCTTTGTCTTGGACAGTGACAACTTTCTAAGTGGTTTTGGAGCTGTACCCATCCAGGAAAATGTGGAGTATTCCATCCCACACCTGATGTGTGATTTGTAGATGATGGAAGGCTTTAGGGAGTCAAGAGGTGAGTTACTCATCACAGTATTCCTAGTCTCTGACCTATTTCTGTCGTCATTGTGTTTATGTAGCAAATCCAGTTGAGTTGCTATTCAATGGTAACACCAAGTACCTTATAGGTGAAGCACAACGGAGGACCATCGTGTCAGTAATTAAGTAATTTTCAATTCAAAACACTAACTTCTTACAGCCTGAATTCCTCTTTCTGGAAGTGCAAGTTGATAGCCATCAATGCTTCCCAAAGTGAAATACTCTTTGAACAAGAATAGATGAAAAGGACAGTATTTGACAACCTTTTGCAAAGTTATTTACAGTATCTAACATATTATGAAGAGTGAGGCATGTTTAAGAAAGTTTGAAAACATAAAAATCACTGTAGCCTGTCCATGTGCTAACAATGGAAATTCAGCAATGTCAAGATCAAACAAAAAAGAAAGATTACCAAATCAAATGTAAATACTTTGCAAACATGGAAGCAAAACAACTTCAGATTTAATGCAGTGGGCATGCCTACAGCTGTAATACTATCCTTTGGAAAGATGAAATGAGTAATGGAAATATCACCCTAGGACAGACTACAGATGGCCATAATCAATGCTTATTATTTGCAGATTTACAAACTAAAACTCTATTTTCTTCTTCAAATAATATAAAGCTAAATAATACCTCGCTCAACATTTAAGATGAAGTCGTATATGTAATGTATAAATTGTACGTTAGTAATTAAACATTAGATAATAGATAGATATGAGAGAATGTGCTACAATTAACAAATGGAAATAATCAGGAATAAATAATGGAAATTATTGCTGATCACCAGTTTAGAATTGTAGGGTGAGATTTTGCAGCCGCGCTCACCTTGAAACTGGAAAACTTCACCTGAGATCAACTGATCTTTTCATGATCCGCTCTGTGCCCACTACAACTCCCAGGAAAATTCACCCCACAGAATCCATACAGTGCAGAAAGAAGCCATCTGACCCATCAAATCCGCACCGAGTCTCTGACAGAATAATTTTTTCAGCTCTATACCATAATCCCACATATTCATCCAACCCACACATTATGGGAGTCTAAGGGGCAATTTAGCATAGCTAATCTACCTGACCTGTACATCTTTGGACTGTGGAAGGAAATTGGAGCACCTGGAGGAAACCCATAGAGACACGGGGCGAACATGCAGACTCTACACAGTCGCCTTCAGGAAAAACAGGAGATAAATAGGCTTCCTTTACATTGAATACTTTGATACAAACTCTGAGATCCAATCACCAATTGTTCCGCAATTACTTCAATTAACATCTCACAAACCCTCGTAAGGTATTGCAAATCTTATAACCATTTCAAATATCATTTCAACTTCTCACTAGCCAGTTCCTTTTCAGTGTGACTTGAATGAACAGGAAATTCCTCTTCATTTCTCTAGTTTCCTTTAGATTTATAGCACTGGCTTTCTTAGCCAATACTCCATTATACAGCTTGTCTTCTTCTGAAGCCGGGAGAGATATTCCCTCTCTAGCTGCCTGTCACTAATTGCTATGAATTCAACTAGAAACAATCACAAAAACTTTCCTACCCTAAAGGTATCTCTGATTGTTCAGTAACTACTCTTTTCTTCTCCAAGCTTTTATTTACCTTCACACTGTAAACCTCTCTAAGCACAATAGAACAGTTTGAACTCACAAAAAGTCCACAGATGCAAACAGTTTTGTTCAACATGAATGCAACTGGAGTTTTATTCTTCTTATACAGAAGCACTAAACTAAACACACCTAAATCTATACCTTATTTTTAATATTTAACAATACAAATGTAGATCACTTAAAACTCTCTCTATTTTCCTGACAGCAACAACTGGAAAATACTTATTTCTGAGAGATTAAGTTCCAGTGATTAACATAAACTTTATTTAATAGTCACAAGTAGGCTTACATTAATACTGCAATGAAGTCACTGTGAAAATCCCCTAGTCGCCACGCTCTGGCGTCTCTTCAGGTACAGTAAGAAAGAATTTTAGCATGGCCAATCCATCTAACCAGCATGTCTTTGGACTGTGAGAAGAAACTGGAGCACCTGGAGGAAAGCCAAGCAGACATGGGAAGAAGGTGTGGACTCCGCACAGTGACCCAAGCTGGGAATCGAACTCAGCTCCCTGGCGCTGTGAGGAAGTGGTGCTAACCACTATGCCACCATTCTGCCCTTGCCACCAGGGAAATTACACCCAAGTATCCTTGTAGTCGAATGCATTGAAAGTGAGTGTAAATCACCATGCATAATGGGAGCCCCAGGAGAATTTGAACACAGCAGTGCTAATGACCGTGACACCAAATAGATAGCAAGAAATGAAATGTGTATTCAATTGTGCACATTTCTATACATTTAATTGGTTGCCTACAACAGTGACATATTGAAAAGTAAATTATTGTCTATAAACTACTTTGGAACATCCTGAAGTCATGAGATGTGTAATATAAATACATAAAATGGGTCTAGCAGTATATGACTAGTAACTGTTATCCACATCAGGAGCAGTCACTGTGCCATGGGTTAATGAGGCTAGGAATAGGAAGATAGTACAGCTCAACACATGGCTAAACAACTAGCGCAGGACAGAGCGGTTCAGATCTCTGAACCATTGAGGTCTCTTCTGGGGCAGGTGGAACCTGTACAAGAAGGATGCGTTGCACTTAAACTGGAGGGGCAAAAATATTCTGGTTGGGAGATTCGCTAGTGTCACGTAGGAGAATTTAAACTAGTTTGGCAGTGAGGAGGAAACCGAAGCAAAGGTGAATTAGCCGAAGGGGAACCAGAGAATAGGGCCAGTAAGACTCAGAAACAGCAGGCAGGGTGGGATTGCTCAAAGAGGGTTTGGTGGCCTGAAGTGTATTTGTTTCAATGCAAGAAGTGTGACAGGTAAGACAGATGAACTTAGAATTTGGATTAGTACTAGGGACTAGATGTTGTTGCCATTACAAGACTTAGTTAAGGGAAGGAAAAGATTGGCTGCTTAACATTCCAGAATACAGATGTTTCAGGCGGGATAGAGAGGGATGGAAAAGGCATGGGGGAGTTGCAGTACTGGTTATGGGGAATTGCATTGAGGGAGGACACCTTGGAGGGCTCACATAGTGAGGCAATGTGGGTACAATGTTGGCGGTTTACTATAGGCCACCCAACTGCCAGTGAGAGATAGAGGAACAGATACATAGGCAGATTTTGGAAAGTGTAAGGTTGTTGTGGTATAAAATTTTAATTTCTCCTATATTGACTGATGCGAGGAACTTGGGTGGAGCAGAGTTTGTAAGGAGCATTCAGGAGGGCTTCTTGCAACAGTATGTAGGTAGTCCAACTAGGCAAGGGGCCATACTGGACCTGATATTGGGGAATGAGCAGATTTACTATCAAATAAATCAGTTGGATTTAAAATTGGTGTTGCAGACTCTTACTGAATGAGCCCAGCCAGACAGTCGATGTTTCAGTAGAGGAGCAGTTCAGGAATAGTGACCACAATTCTGTAAGCTTTAAGGTACTAATGGATAAAGATAAGTGTACTCTTCAAGTTAAGGAACTAAACTGAAGGAAGGCTTAATCCAAGATCATCAATAAAGTTATTAGAATTTTTATATCTAAAATATATTGCCTTGTATTTCTTAAATATAGTGGTTCCAATTTTCTTGTTAAAATATTGGTGAGACTAATGGCATCCACTGTTATTTATGCTCAGATGGTACAGCAAATTTGGGCGAGGAGCACAGATGTGTCATGAAATGCAAAAGCTTCACTGCTCACCATTAGCTTTCTGAAAGCAACCTTTTACGATCTGCTTCACTGCTTAAAATGCATTCAAAGGCATGGAATTACTGGACAGACTTTTCCCTAAAAAATTAGAGGAACAAGGCCTAAACACACCAGCAAGCCCACTTCACAGAGATCAGTTGCTGTTTTGATAGGGTACTTCGATCGCCCTTCCTCCGTCACAGATGTCAGCCCCTGGGTGGTCGAAGATATGGCTGAGCAATGCACACCTGACAGTGCCAAGTGATACACTGGGCAGTTCCAACTGAGCAATGCCAACTCATCCTGGTTCAGCCGGTTAGTGCTGCCGGACGCAATGCAAGGAGGTGGGGCATAAATGGAGGTCATGAAGAGAGGGAACATGGGGCAGACATGAATGGCATGTCCCATTGGGAAGACCCTACTGCTGGCTTTCTTTGTTGGGGAGGGGTGTGGGGAAATGTGACTTCAGCAGCAGTCTTAAATGCCTTCACTACACTGTTTAATTGCATTTAACTGCACTCCCCTATTCCATCCCTATCTTTTCTGTCTTAGCCAGTGAATCGTCTGCCAAGGCTTTTCTACCCACTCTACTTTCTCTGGAGCCCCAAAGATCTATCCTTGGTCATCTCCTATTTCTAATCTACATGCTGCCCCTCAGCAACACTGCACAAAAAGACTTTGGTTTTACACATAAGCTGATGACATCCAGTTCTACCTCATCACTCCCCTCTCTTAATTCCTCAATTGTCTCTAATTTCTCACACAGCTGGTCCTACATCCAGTACTTGATGAGCAGAAACTTCCCATTCCCTGACACAAATACCATTTTCTGGCTGCCAACTCCAACTCTCATCATGGCAACTGTCCAAGGTCAAACCACACCATTTGCAATCACAATGCTGTGTTGATCCTGAGATGAGCTTCTGACCACACAGACACACTTCACTGCCAAGATTGCTTATTGTTGAAAATCTCATGCCTTTATCACTGCCAGCTAGACTCCACTACAATGCTCTTCTGGCCGGCCTCCTATATCCTACCTTGAATTCTTCCAAAATTCGACTGATCAAATATTAAATTGTATTAAGTCCTAAGCTCATTCATCACACCTGTGGTCACATATGTGCACTGGTTCCCAGTTCAGCAATACCTTAATTTTAACTTCCTCATTCTTCTTTTCAACTCTGTTCATGGTCTTCCCCTCTGTATCTCTTGAACCTCCTACAATTTTCCAAACCTGTGCTCATTTAATTCTGGTTGTTTGTACCCTGCTGACTTTAAACACTTCATCAATGATGGTTGAGCCTTCACTTGCCTAGATTTTAATCCTGATTTTCCTCCATGACCCTCACTGATTCTTTACCTCTCATTCCTTCTCCAAGATGCTCCTTATATTCGCTCTATTTGAACAAATGATTGGTGCAGCATCCTAATAGTTCCTGACGTTGCTTTGTTTAATAACGTTTCTGTAAAATGACTTGGGGTATTTCACTGTGTTCAAGGTGCTATATAAATGCAAGTGGTAGTTCTTGTAAAATCATCACAAAGTTTAGTTTTACTTATTCCACTCTAAAGGCCAAAGGATCTCAAGCACAAAAAACATTAATATCTTTTGAAACATTGTAACATCCATTTTCATTCTTTCAGTTTTTAATGACCAATGGATATTTTAAAAATATAGGATACAAATTTAAAAAAACTTTTCCATTATATTTCTTTTCACTTTCTTCATACAATTTCTTTTCCTCTATTTATTTCTCTTTCTATACCTGGTTTGGCATCAAATTCACCCATCCCAAATTACACTTTCCCATTAGTTCTTGAGTTTTTAACTTCATAACCCTTCAACCTGATTGGATAGCTTAAACAATGATGTTTCACCATAACCAATCAGATCTTGGTGCCATGTTTACTTTGATAAGACATTATCAGCAATTTGCTAAACAAAATACGACAAAAAGCCTAAGCCTACAAGAACAGATGAAAACAAGAGGGCATTAAGTTTAAAGGCGAGAGAGGAAAGATATAAAGGGATCTAATGGGCAACTTTGCCATGTAGAGGATGGTGCATATATGGAATGAGTTGCCAGGAGAAGTGGTTGAGGCAGGTTCAATAGCAACATTTAAAAAGCATTTGGATAAGTACATGGACGGGAAAGAGTGAGAGGGATATGGGCCACTGGGGCTAGCTGGGAGGGCACCATGGTTGGCATGGACTGGTTGGATAGAAAAGCCTGTTTCCATCCTGTATTGCTGTATGACTCTTATAATGAGTACAACGGTGATAGAAAAGAAGTTTGATGAGGACTTGTCTGTTGAGGTAGTATGGGCTGAGATTAGAAACAGGAGAGGAGAGGTCACCCTGTTGGGAGTCTTTTACAGACCTCCTAATAGTTCTAGAGAGGTTGAGGAAAGGATTGCAAAGTCAATTCTGATTAGGAGTGAAAGTAGTAGGGTAATTGTGATGGGGGACTTTAACTTTGCTAATATTGATTGGAATAGCTATAGCTCTAGCTCGTTAGAGGGGTCAGTTTTCGTACAGAGTGTGCAGGAAGGTTTTTTGACTCAGTATGTAGAGAGGCCAACTAGAGGTGAGGCTACATTGGATTTGGTGCTGGGCAATGAGCCAGACCAGGTGTTAGGCTTGGAAGTTAGTGAACATTTTGGTGATAGTGACCACAATTCGGTTACGTTCACCTTAGTGATGGACAGGGATAGGCATGAAGCTGGGGGCAGTAGTTATAGCTGGGGGAAGGGTAATTATGAGGCCATCAGGAGAGAATTAGGGTGCATAGATTGGACTAGGAAACTACAGGGACTGGGAACATCTGGAATGTGGAGCTTATTCAAGGAGCAGCTGCTGCGAGTCCTTGATAAGTATGTCCCTGTCAGGCAAGGAGGAAATGGTCGAGTAAGAGAGCCTTGGTGTACGAAAAAAGTTGATTTGCTGGTTAAGAAGAAAAAGGAGGCTTATGTCAGGATGAGGCTTGAAGGCTCAGTTAGTGCAATGGATAGCTATAGATTAGCCAGGAAGGAGGTAAAAAGTGAATTGAGGAGAGCTAAGAGGGGACACGAGAAGATGTTGGCTGATAGGATTAAGGAGAATCCTAAAGCTTTCTTTCGATATGTTAAGAATAGAAGATTGGTTAGGGCAAGATTAGGGCCAGTCATAGACAGCAGTGGGAAGTTGTGCGTGGAGCCTGAAGAGATTGGAGAGGCACTGAATAAATATTTCTCTTCGGTATTCACGCAGGGTGATGTAAATGTAGTTATGGAGAACACTGAGGTACAGGGTAGCAAACTGGAAGGTATCGAAGTAGATAGGGAGGATGTGCTAGATATTCTCGAGGGTTTGAAGTTGGATAAGTCCCCTGGGCCGGACGGGATTTACCCTAGGATTCTCTGGGAGGCAAGAGAGGAGATTGCAGAGCCTCTGGCTCTGATCTTCAGGTCGTCGTTGGTTACGGGTGTGGTTCCGGAGGACTGGAGGATAGCGAATGTGGTCCCGTTGTTCAAGAAGGGGAAGAGAGACCTTCCAGGGAATTATAGGCCAGTGAGTCTTACTTCTGTTGTGGGCAAAGTATTGGAGAGAATTATTAGGGATAGGATTTATAGTTATTTAGAGAGAAATGAATTGATTGGAGATAGTCAGCATGGTTTTGTGAAGGGTAGGTCGTGCCTTACTAACCTCATTGAGTTTTTTGAAAAAGTGACTAAGGAGGTGGATGGGGGTAAGGCGGTTGATGTGGTATATATGGACTTTAGTAAGGCGTTTGATAAGGTGGCCCATGGAAGACTTCTGCAGAAAATGCAGATGTATGGGATAGAGGGTGATTTAGCTAATTGGGTTAGGAATTGGCTAGCAGATAGAAGACAGAGGGTGGTGGTTGATGGGAGATATTCATCGTGGAGTTCGGTGACAAGTGGTGTACCTCAGGGGTCTGTTTTGGGGCCCCTGCTGTTTGTAATTTTTATAAATGATCTGGATGAGGGTATTGAAGGATGGATTAGTAAATTTGCAGATGACACTAAAGTCGGTGGAGTGGTAGATAGTGAAGAGGGGTGTTATAGTTTGCAGAGAGACTTGGACAAGTTGCAGAGCTGGGCCGAGAGGTGGCAAATGGAGTTTAATGTGGAAAAGTGTGAGGTAATGCACTATGGCAGAAATAATAAATGTGTAGAGTATAGGGCAAATGGTAGGATTCTTAGTAGTCTAGATGAACAGAGGGATCTTGGTGTGTATGTGCATAGATCCCTGAAAGTAGGCAGTCAGGTCGAGAAGGTTGTTAGGAAGGCATATGGAGTCTTGGCTTTTATTGGTAGAGGGATTGAATTTCGGAGCCGCAACGTCATGTTGCAACTGTACAAAACTCTAGTGCGGCCGCACTTGGAGTATTGTGTGCAGTTCTGGTCCCCACATTATAAGAAAGATGTGAGGCATTGGAGAGGGTACAGAGGAGGTTTACCAGGATGTTGCCTGGTATGGAGGGCAGGTCTTATGAAGAGAGGCTGAGGGATTTGAGGTTGTTTTCGTTAGAAAGGAGGCGGCTAAGAGGGGACCTTATTGAAACATATAAGATGATTAGAGGTTTAGATAGGGTGGACAGTGATAGCCTTTTTCCTAGGATGGAGAAAGCTAGCACGAGGGGACACAGCTTTAAATTAAGGGGTGATAGTTATAGGACGGATATCAGAGGTAGGTTCTTTACCCAAAGGGTGGTTCGGGAGTGGAATGCCCTGCCTGCAGCAGTTGTAGATGCGCCAAGTTTGGTGGCGTTTAAGAGGTTAGTTGATAAGTATATGGAAGAGAAGGGAATGGTTTAGTTTGGAGGGGCATTGCTTTTTATATTGGTCGGCGCAACATCGAAGGCCGAAGGGCCTGTTCTGTGCTGTAA